>JARHVA010001184.1:380000-980000 GCA_037957365.1 Torreya grandis | reverse complement strand
CATTGTCTTCCATATTTTTGCCCAACCCTAATGGAACGACATTGGCCCCTATGAGGGTGAGAGGAAATCCAACAGTGGGGTGAGCTGGTCTGGTAAAAAAAGTGGCCTATGAGCGGGGAAACCCTTCTGGCACTAGAAAAAATTTGACCTCGACATTTTTTTCCAAAGATATATCTATACAATAATTAACATTATACTTTATAGTTATTTATAGTAAATTATACTTTATATTTATTTATATTAATATAGACCTACTCTTCAATATTTAAAAAAACAAACTCTATACTAATTAAAAACATCAATAATATTTTAAAATCATCTCTAGACATATGGAACAACTATATAACAAGGGTGTTATGTGCCAAGCCCCTGTGGGAGCTTAGTATAGTTTTGAAATTTAATTTAAGTAATGATCATAGAGCAAACATTTTTATCAAACAAAAAACTGTTGAAATGCTATGATAAATTGCTCCATAGTGACAATATTTGTTGTTAATACTGCCCACATTTTCCACACCATGGTACAATAAAGAGACATTGTTGGATTGAAAGAATATTTATTTTTCTTAAATAGTTGTGTTTGTTTTTTGTATTTTTTTTTCCCCTTTCTTACAAAAATGAAAATAAGTATTACAACCAACTAGGATTATTATGAAAATATTAAGATATTTCTTTAAGAGATATGTCATTATTGTGCACACTTCAGTTTTTTCCCATTACCAAACAATTAGATAAAAATTGGTTATAGATAATAAATCCCTATAGCATTTGTTTCATAATTTTATATGTTATGAATGACCTTAAAAGAACAATTTCAAACTAAAATGTTTTGTACATTATTTTGACTCAGAACTATTCAAGAATTGGAAACCTATTTGTTTTATTTTATAAATTTATGGTAAAAACTATACAGAGGAAACCCTTGTAATAAATATAAGAGTATTAAAATATTGATAGCATGTCATACCTAGGAGTTCAATATTTATTACCATTACAATATATTTACAAATTTAATAACATGAATAAAAAAATATAGTAATGCATATAATATCACAAAAACTAAATGAAAGGAAAATTCTTGTAACCAATAATCATGGACATGTACTTGCATTGTGGTGAAATGAGGTTAGATGCATGTTTAACTCAAGTTTAAAATCTAAAAATCCTAATCAAGCTAACCCACGAATTTTGAGTTTAGTAGACATCTTGAAACAAAAAATAGGTTATTTTAAAAATTTCTCAAGATATAACTAACAAAAACTGAATAGCAGTAGTAAAATACAATATCACGATTAAATCCCACCAACTATAGTCTATCAAAAACAACAAATAATTTATTATCACCATATTAAAGATTAACAAATAATAAGTAATGTTCTGATAGGGAAAAAATCCCTTTAAATTTTGGACAATAAAATAACAATGATGTCAATCTTTATTATCTCCACATAGCACAACAGCTGTCAATTTATCACCCCCTGATCCACCGCTGGTTGTTCCACTACTATATTCATGCATTATTGCATGATTTTAAGCTTAATTAGACGTTCTTCTTGACACTTGAAAAATAAATTAGAGAATACAGAGATAAAACATAAAACCAAACTAAGCCATTTGAAACCACAAATAATTTATAGTGATGTTTAGCCCCTATGAGTGTCCTTGGCAATGGCAGGGAGGGCCATTACCATAGTGGGTGATGTGCAAATTCAGTGTCAAACTCACATAGGAATGTTTGGAGGCAGTCTTGGTGAAAATGCAGTCACCATTATGCTTGCCACTCAATCTCATAGGCCACCTACCCTTAAAACTAGTCAGTTTTCAACTGCGAGACATTGAAAACCACATGCCTAGTTGTATTCTGCGAGCTTAATTACAATATTAATTTCACTTCATTTTTTTTATTAGTCATTTGTTTACATCACATTGATGTAGAACTGTCCTTTGATACCCTCTGATGTTTTTCTTTTGTTAAGTTTTTGAATTTTTTTGGAAGGACGTAATTTTTTAGTGACACAAGGAGATAATTGTATTTTGGTTCAAATGTTGTTGGATGGAGAAACAATTGTATTGGCTTATAAATGATTGGATAGGCAATTATTTTATATTAAGCTTTGTAAAAAAATTGTGAGCTTATGGGCTACATTCTAAAATTTTATAAAATTGGGGAAAGTTTGAATATAACCAATTTGATAATGGTCACCCAATATGAGCCCCACTTGTTACCCTACTGATATCTAAACAGAGGTCTAGCTTTTACAAGCACCTCAGAACTACACCACAACCCCTAATTTTTTTGTTTTTTAATGATTGTTGTTGATTACAAAATAATTTTCTTCTTTTCATATTTTTGTTTGTTATAGGAACCAAGATAGACATTGTTAATTAGAACAAAGAGTCCATGAATGGACCTCAAGAAAATATAAAATAAAGAAACCAATCACATATCATACTTGGAAAGAGAATTATAGAGAGTTGCAGATGGTAGAATTGAGGCAGAACAAAAGCTTACTACTCTTCTACTAGGATACATGGCCAAAGCGTTGGGTAATAGATGTCATATTTGTACCACGGTGTCAAAGAGTGATATTGTTGGGAACAATTATAGCCTTATTTATGATCTTATTGTTGTAGAACTGGTTGGGAGAATGAGGTGATGTGCTAGATGCAAGATCCAACCATGATGCCTCTTTTAAGGAGGTGTCTTGTGTGTTGACTTATCCCTCTAATGAAAAGAGACAAACATTTCTAATATTCATATTGGATCACAAAGGATAATGAGCCATGTGACTCCCTAAAGAGGCAATTATCTCTCTCTTAGATCTCATAATATACTTGGCTTTTAAAGCTGAAGCGTTGTTCTTATTTTGGTTCATTTTGTGTACACTTATACTCTGGTGTCTACTAATATGGTGGTTAGACTCTATGAGAATCTGGGGACATCATACATGAAATTAACCCAAGAAAAATTCAACTCAAATTAAAACTTGATATATTTAAGAATAAAGATTCACACATCTTTTGTTTGGAGGTAGTATGATAATAATTATGCATTTTCAGTGACAATGGTTCAATCGATTCGATCAAGTTTGCTTTTTATTTATGGCTTACATATTAGTTCGTCCTTACTTTTATTTATGGTAAGAATCAAATAATAAAATTGTATTTTTTAAAGGAGATAATTATCATTACAAGATCTGCATACATTACAATAGTTATTAAAAAAAACCAAAATGGATTAGTTTTGTGGATCTTACCTGGTAAGTTGTAAATCTTTTTTTTAAGAGCTAGAAGTAGATGTCTGGATTATGGAAACCCTGCCTCTAGTCTACCGAAACCATATGATACTTTTAAGGAGCAAGAGTAAGGCAAGCACAAAATTGTTGCATAGAAATACCCACAAAGCTGCTGGAAATAATTTGTTTGGACATTGATCAAATTCATTGTCTAACCTCATATAGAAATAATTTGATCTCTAGAGCATCTCACTATCAATGTAATGCTCAATTCATATAAATTTTAGTAAAATATGTTTTGTACCCATGATTAAAAGGGTGAGAGTTTTAATAGTATAATATGTGAGCTCCCACAATTTACCCCAGTTCATATAATATCAAGATCATAAATGAACACCATATATCTTTGTGTCAAAATATTTTACTAGGTGTTTCCTACAGTGCGGGGAAATTAGTTTTTAGCTTTGTAGGGGAAAAGCAAACCCTGATTTTTTATACAAGCTCCACTACATCTTGAGGTCATTCTCTATAAACCAAGGTGGCAATGGAGTTGCAAGATCACACAAATCCATTATCTCTTTACCCTCTTTTACCACTGGTAATTCAGTGTGTGAAAAAAACTGCATATAAATTCCTTGTCACCATTTTTGCATCAAAACACCCAAAGTCTGCCAAACCCCTTCATGGATCCTACATGAGAAAAAGAAAAAAATATCCATCAGGAAACAAGGCAACGTAGGGGCTAACATTACATTACAATAGGGTGGAAAGAAACATAAACTTGCTAGTGTTTGATATAGAAGTTTTGAGGAAACAAGTCCAAAGGAACCCAATGTGGGTTTGGTCTAAAATAAGGTATACCCTATGTTACAATGGCTCTCACTCAATCATGGTACAAGAGGTCTAGATAATATGCAATGAGTGCTCCAAAATTCTTACCCACAATAAATGCCTGTAAAACGAGGGAATAAACATTTGGGATATGAGTTAGGGAATCTAAATATAAAATGTATTGAATTTCATAAAACAGAGTTGCCAGTTGTGGCTACTTACTTTCTGAAAATCAGATGAACCATTTGTTTCTAAACTGATTCAAACTTTTCCAAAATCCTTATAAACAACTCATACAGAAAAGCAAGGTAAGAGGATCAACTTAATAAACAATTCAAAATTTTATAGCCTTATGCAAGGTGCAATTGATCATATAACAATATTTTGTTTAAGCAAGGGAAAAGACCAAATCCTCCCTACATCGACGCATTCACCAAAACAAAACTCAGTTAATGACACATAGCAAACAATTATTTGCATTAAGAAAACAACATGAAAGGTGGGCGAATGGAATGAATAGTGAAACAAAACAAAATTAGAGGCATTGATCTGGTGTTTGGAAGGTAATGGTAATCACTGTAGGAGAGAGAAGAGTAGGGGGACATAGAGTAAGGAGGAAGTGGACAATAGAGAGGGGGCAATAATGGGTAAAAGTGAAGGGAAGTGCAAATAGTTTATCTTAGAGCCCCTCCCCATTTATTTCACTCTGCCTTATAACATATCTTTTATGGATATGATAATAAATCTTAACTAGTTACAAAGACACCCAAGCATATACGTATCCAAAAAGACACCTGAACTAGTTTTAAAGAAAGCAATGGCCCGTTCCGCGATCCATTCCCTGCAATATAGTGTAAATATAATGCCTCTGGTTGTCTTAAATTGTCATTAATCTAGGTGTTGTTGATAGCTAACCGCCTAAGACCCATTCCCTGCAATGAAAACAAAACGATAAGGGTTTGTAGGATCATGGATTGATTGAATTAAGATTTGCACCACGAAGAACATCCAACTTCAATGTTTAGCTTCATAATTTAAAAAAACTTGCATTCACCAGTATATGCTTTGAAGTCAGTATTCATAGGAAAAAAATTATTAAGATTAGGGCCTACTGCCAATAATACACATAGTCAAAAAAAAAGACAAGACTAGTTGAAGAAGATAAACATAGCTCAAACATACATATATAATGCAGAAAAGGAAAGCAACACGAAATGCAAGGAGACTGATTGAAGCACAACATCTATTTTTTTAAAAAACATACAACCTTACCAGTCCGAGTATCTTGACCTCCTTTATCATGAACAAAATTCTTAGCCTTGTTTTAGGCTTGCAGAACAGTCGCAACCTCACATATGCCCTCAAAGCAATGTCATGTATTGGGAAAAGATGTTTTATTGAGATTTATTGGAAAATTCGTTTTGCATGTTATTCCCCTGCATACTCTATTTTTATCTCTACATCATTAAAATTCTATGTTTCTCTTAAGTCATGTTGAAAGGTGACCGACCACTGAATGCAGTTGCCATTACAAAGCGACCATTGACTTGGGAGAGGAGAGATCATTGTGAGAGGGAAACATCTGATGGATCCCATGGCATTTCACAAGTTCTGAGAACTCCTAGATGCTATCATCAATCTAAATAAGTTTTGTTGTCAATAAATTTAGAGGCTATTAATGATCTGAACTACATTAGAGGAGATATATGTTCCTATTCTCAATGAACTGTACTACAATAAAAACAGATCTTAAAAAAACAACTTGATTGGCCTTGCACCATCGAATTTTGCAATTTTTTCTCAGAGTCAACTTCAATAGTGGTAGAGAAAACTGTTATTGAGGGAAAAATATTGGCACGAAAGTTTGCTATCATCATAATTTAGGGCAAAAATACTGACATCGAGGACCGTGTTGCAGACAACAACGGGTCTAATTCCATCCTCTCTCCTATCTTCATTAATGAATGTATTATAGCAGATACTGTGCATGAGGTCAACTATTTACGCTATAATAACATGTAAAAGATTCTAATCAATGAAAATAAAGATAATTATTTTTTTTCCTAATTTTTATTAACAAATATACAACTCAACTTTTCAAAAAATGTAATATTTTATGCACACAAATAAATACATTTTCATTAATCCAAAAAACAAAATTTAATAGAAAATTAAAACAAATTGAAAACTTTAATATACCCTTTGAGACTAATTATACGTGCACCACCCTCCCCTTATAATGAGCCGATTATTCACTATCAAATTTAAACGGAGCCCGGACGTCATCGGGAAGCGTAACGACCTTTGATTCACAAAATAACACCGCTACTTCAATTTTAAGTGTCATAACTTCATTCCATTAATTACTTGAATTACGTGTCGTCCCAGTTTTTCCTTCCCCACGTGGCACATTTCCTCAAAAGCCCGTTTCTACCCAAGTTTCATCTATTTAGGTGTATGTGTGCGATGGTTGCAGCTTCATGTCTCTCTTCTCAACTTTCATACTGTTTTCATCAGTATAAAGTTAGTTAATTTCGTCTGCGAGGAACTGGATATCTATTTATTTGGAGCCATTTTGGTTGTTTTACCAGCATGCCTTGCTCATGGCCACAAACCCTCCATTCTGTTACCACAGCGGACTCTGAATGCTCCTCACCATTATCATTCAATGAGGTAGTGACAGAGGAGCGCCAGAATGATTCCACTTGCCTATTCTTTTCCTTTTTATTTGTTTTAATATAAACCGGATTAGTTTTATTTTTATTTCTGTTTAATTTTTGGATCACCTTTTTCATGCAGTGCCGCAGCAGCCCGCTTATCCCAGAAACGACCAAAGCTTCGTAAAGTTTTATCATTGTGATTGACGATGTGGTGGTGTTAAAGAGTAACACTGTGAAGGAAAGCGAGTGGCGCAACGCAGGTGAGGATATGTTTGAATCCTTGCTTAGGCCATGAACCTTTTCACACTCTAAACTAATTCCTCCTGTTTTTTTTGTTATTATTTTGCTATAGGGTTTTATTAGTGCGAACATGAAAATGGTGCAAATTTATGGCGTATGAAATGTGTAGATTCTTCCAAATGGTTTAAAATGAATCTACACCATTCGTTACACAACTTATTCGAGCCAATATAGAGATCAACATCGACTCTCACTGTTGGGTATTTGTGAGGGTTTTCTGTTCAACATCATCCTTCATACTAGAATGGTTCACGGTAAAAGAAAAAAACATCAAAGACTATACATATACTTATTTAAGTATACACCAGTTAATGCCCCATACACCAGTTATATGAGCTAATTTAGACAATTTTAATTACACAATTCTGTTATATGTTTGTATGTATGTGTGCGCGTGCGAGTGCGAGTGCGTCATTAAATACATACCAGTAATACAATTTTTATTACACAGTTAAGTATACACCAGTTATATATATATACATATGTATACACCAGTTATATATATATACATATATATACATATATACATATATATATATATATATATATATATATATGCCTCTGCCTATGCCTATCTTCCATTCACGAGTTATATGAGCTAATTTTGACAATATTTTGATTAAACACCTAATTATTACAGGGAATCACTGTGTTATATATAGAATGTTGTCATCTCTGCCCATATTTCATGAGTAATTTAAACCATTTTCGTTACACAATTTTGTACCATTCAGTACAGAAATTTGTGCCAATTTAACGTTAGACTTTAGTTGGATTACATTTGATCAATATTCACAATTTGTACAATCAATTTTTTTGAAGACAGTATCGAAATTCTGAGCAGACCTTAAATGGTGAACACTAAATTTGTGCAAATTTGTGGTGCACAGAATAGTGTAGATTTGTACAATGAAGAATGCCATGTTGGTATATAAACCCAATATATACCAAAAAATAAATCTGCTGATTGGTAAGTGTTAAAAATAATATTTACCAAATTTCCATATAAATTTTACATAAAGTGAATTTTCATATCTTCTATCATATTGATGATGGGTCCGAAATGTTGATTAAAAATCTGTTACACAGTGTTTTCCAAAAGGTCATGCCATGTTGGTATATAACCCAATATACCATAATCCTTATGCCTATGGAAGTTGCCCTCATAATAACATAATAGTTGGTTGGTTGCAGGATGAGAATGTTTGCTTGCTTGGCCTTCCCCTCTTCTCATGTGTGATTTTCTAATCCAAAAAACATTTTGTTCAAATGCCTCTAAATACATACCTGACTATCCAAAGCCAGATGTGCTTATTCAGCGTATCCTGGAATTGTTTTTACTACACTCGAAAATCCTCTTCAAAAAGTTAATTCTACATCGATTGATAAGTTTAGTCCGTGACAACAATTAAACTCACTATATCATAATCCTTAAGCCAGTATGGGTGATGCCACAATGGAAGTTGCCTTCCTAATAACATAATAGTTGATAGGTTACATCCTGTTTAAATACATCTCTTCAGTGCGTTAGACTCTAAAATTCTTATTCATTTCTTAATGATATGAACTGTTAAACCTGCAAATGTGTTTTCCTACAAAATATTCAAGTTTTTTCAAACAACGCCATTTGTGTATATCCAGCAATGCTTACAGTCGAACAGACCATATCTTGGAGAGGTATTTATTTGAATACTCTCAATGCTTCATCAAGAGCACTATTTTGTTCATAACCTTTAATCATCTCAGTCAATGAGACCTTGTTTGTGTTATGCATGCCTATCAAGGTGTTAATCACAATAATACTAGTTTGAAGTCCATATCTAATGATATGCCATGGATTTGCAAAATGTGTATGATAGATGCTGTGTTGGCACATAGAGGCGCAATAATGGAATAGTTGAACAGATTGAGTTGGACACCAGTTTGATATGTTTATTTAAACAGGTACAGTGCCTGTTGGGGGAACCTGTGTACTTTCTACACTGCAATTATCATCAGTTATATGTTTGAAATTTTTGAGAGCATCCACCAAACTTACACAGTTGTCATAAATGTTGATTGGTCTGCAAACTTTGATTAATCCTGCTTTACACCTGTCATTTTGTGCAAAGTCGGTAATAATTGCAATTCACGAGACAACATTTCCTTTAGACATTTTGCCTGATCTTTTAAAAGAAGCTTACTTTTTTAATTAGTTTATGTCTATGTTAGTGGGGAAACACAAACAGATACGTTTCTGTGAAAAACACAGATTTTCAAAAATCCTTGATTTGGAAACGTCATGGAATTGTCTGTACAATATATACATTTATAAACAATGCATGATACTCATTTTTAGTCTATAAAAGATAAGAACACTTAAAAATATGTAGTATTCATTCATTCATTACTTCAAAGACAAAATATACATTCACATCTAGAATAAATCATTTAGATTGCCCTCAATCATGAATGCCACACCCACTATTTCTCAACTTTATCATTTATTGACTATAAATCATCTAGTTTGCAAGGCTCTCCAGTGCATTGAATCTTTTTAAATGCACATCTTAAAGGGTGCATTGGGAATATGGTGGGATCAGCTCGTGGCACTTTGCGAGAGATGTTCTCATACTATTCTATCATACCTACATCCCTTCATGCAGCCTTCATACCTCCTATGATGTCTTCTTGAAATCTTGAAATATGGTGGGATCAGCTCGTGGCACTTTGCGAGAGATGTTCTCATACTATTATATCATACCTATATCCCTTCATGCAGCCTTCATACCTCCTATGATGTCTCCTTGAAATCTTGAAACCCTGAAATGTGGCCAAGTCTGAATTCCTGAAACCCTGAAATTTGACTAGGTCTGAAATATGATAGGATCCTCCAAAACCCAGAATTTGCATTATAGCTCCCAAAGGTCTGAAATCACTCTCAAACATCCTCAATATATGTGTTTATGTGTGTAAAATATAAATTAAAGTATAATTTTCATACTTAAAAAGGTTTATTTTATATATATACTGTCTGGTTAAGGCTCCTTTGTTCCTCAGCGAGTATGTATACTCTGGTTTTACCTTTTTTTTGGCTTGATTTATTTTTTTACCCAGGAAGCGTTTGGAAACGCCCAAAAACGTCCCAGAAATGCTCATACACATGATGGAAATGCTCAGGTTGTGTCTAGCACATGTCCGGATGTTTCCGGGCCTGGTATGAGGGGGTGGGGGGTGTTTCAATGCAATAGAGTATTATGTGGCTCTAATTAGAGGATATGAAGATTTTAGTGTGGTAGAAGCAATTCCAAGAATTTTGTTAGGAGGCAGCCACTTCCATTGTGGCTTCACCTGAGGGCCTAAATTTGACGGTTGACCCTGCCTGTCATGATTTTTTTTGATGATGGTTGTCTATTCAACATTGCCCTTCAAATGCTAATATAATTCATAGTAGGACGAGGAATCCTTTATAGCTTTTGACAGTCTGCCTAAAATTTTACCTTGCATCTAATACAGGCTCCTAAAAAAAAATATTGTATTTTATGGCCAAAAAAATGCAAATACGGCCATTAAATTTAGGCACTGATTACCCCCATTGGCATAAAGAAAATGGTATATTGGGTTTATATGTTGCCACAAATCAAACCTTCAAACAATTGCGGGATTAAGTTTTTATGAAGATGGTTAATTTTCACTTTTCACAAAGGAATTGCAATAATCAGATTTTAGCAATTGGCTGTGCTAGAAGATGTTGTAATTTAAGATATAATGTACTTGGTATTCCTGTTTCTCTTGCAGGCTCATATTTGAAATGTAATTTTATTGCAGTCCTATTAACCTGTTATGGTTACTAGTGGGCAATAATGCATATATATATATTCATGACCATGATATAAATTTGCATTTACAATTTTGGCCAAATTGGCTGAAGTGTTGGGCACAATAGAGTCAATGTAGACAACAAGACAAAGACAAAGAATCAGTAATAAGCGATCAAGAGATTCTCTTCTCATCATTCATATTGGCTTGATTGTTAACCCCTCAACCTTTATTAAGGCATCAAAACGAATTTGGGAAGAGGGCAAGTACCTAATTAAGATCTGAGACAGAAAACATCTGTCCTTCCTCTGTAGTGATGTATCAAGGGTTTCATGGTATCCTCACAAGGCATTGGCTCTGCGTTTCACCAAATGCAAAAATGGAAACATTGGAAGAACGTATGGGCATCCATCAAAGCATAATTGAAAGCAGATTTTTGAAATATAGGGTGGTTGTAGTGCCCTGTTAGACATGAATGTGAAATTTGGAAGCATATAGAAGGTATGGAAATGCTTTAACAAAATGCCTCAGAGATGTTGTCTCATGGACTGCAATGATTTCAGGATGTGTACATGGTGATTTTGTTGAAAGGGCTTTGGAGATTAATGAAAATGCAACTGGCATCTAAAGCCAATTCCACGACCTTTAGTAGCATCCTCCCAGCCTTTTGCTAAAATTGGAGCATTGGAACATTGCATGGGGATGCATCAAAAAATAATTGAAATTTGATTTTTCTCAGATGTAGTAGTTTGAAATTCCCTGATAGACTTGGATGCAAAATGTGAAATCATACAGAAGGCACGTGAACTGTTTGACAAAATGCCTGGATGAAATTTATGCGAATGTGAATCATACAACAGGCATGTGAACGGTTTGACAAAACATGTGAATGAAATTTATGGGAAATATGAAATCATACAAAATGCGCATCAACTGTTTGAGAAAATTCCTCAAAAGTAATTTATGCAAAAATATGGATTCATACAGAAGGCATGTGAATCTTGCTGACAAGATGTCTCAAAGAAATGATTGTGAGATTGCAAAAAATGGTGTTCTTAACGAGGCTTCAAATATTTTTAAACAAATGCTGGGATGAGATATGGTCTAACGGAATGCAATGATTGCAGGATAGGCACAAACTTGCTGAAAAAACCTTGGTGGCTTTTAATGAAATGCAGTGCCGATAAAATCCTATGCAATATTCTGAACTTCAATTTAGGGTGTTTCAATAACCCCTACTCTCCACTGACCAAGAAACGTCACAGAAAAATCAGACATTTGTTCACAAAAAAATAGACCATCTCGTGTAAAAGTCAGACCTTGGGTTGTAGAAAACTCAGTCCTTAACAAAATTCAGACCAGTATAGCAAGGAACACAAGGGAGGAGGCGAGCTCGGGGAAGGATTTGGTGACGATTAGGGTGCTGATACTTGTGCATCATCTATCCAGTTGTGCTGTACCGCACTGCACTGTGTTAGTCTTACTAATTATCAACCTTGCCTTTGCCTTGCATCTTTTCTGCTCTTTCTTTGACTGCTGCTCTGAGGGTTTTACACTGCAAAAATGGGGACTGAAGAGAAGCTCTGGTATTTTATTGGAAGGAAAGAAGCCATTCAGCTCGGTTGGCAACGAGGTCTGTTGGGCACACGTACAAACTGTTATTCTTATTCTTCTTCTGCTTGTTAAAGGTAGAGTTAGGGTTTGAGAAAAAGAGAGGAGTGAGATAAAGATAAAGCATTCATTAAAAAAATGTTTACAAGATTAGCCCTAATATTCAACTTTGATAAAAAGAAGTCTGCATTTGCTGAGGGAGCTTTTTAACTCATTGGGGAAGCCAGGGGCATCCTCTCCACTAGGTCCATAGGACCAAAACTATAAAACCTGTGGAGTCCTATCTGCAGTGGTTAAAAAGTTATGATATCCGTATTTTCAGCAAATAAGATGTCAAATAAATTATTTTTAATTCTTTTTCTTTGCCCAAAAAATCCTCAAAAATGAATATAGACATTTAAAGTGTCATTGCTGATGAAAAATTATTACTTTTAATTGATCCATTGACCAAAATTAATTGCCCAACTGATTTCTATAACTACCTTCATGGCAGGAACTAAATATTCCTATCAAATTTAAATAGAGTCCCGACCTCATTGGGAAGCCTAATGACCGTTGATATGACAGGTGGTTATGACAGTCAATGAGCATGGGGTGACGGGTTACTGAGATTCACAAAATAAGAGTGCTACTTCAATTTTAGGTGTCGTTCATTATATTAATTAATTGAATGACGTGTCACCCCATTTCTTTCTTCTCCATGGGCCACAATCCCTCTCGCCTGTTTCTTCCCAAGTCTCTTGTCTTTTCGGGGGGACTTGCCGCTGCATTTCTCTCGTTTTACCTTTTATACTGTTTTAATCAGTAGTTCATAGCATATTTCGTCTCCAAGGAAGCAGATAGCTATTTATTTGGAGCTATTTTGTTGTTTTACCAACATGCCTGGGTTATAGCCAGAAACCCTCCGTTCTGTTACTACAGCTAACTTTGAAGCGTGCTCGTTCTTCACCACTATCATTCAAAGAGACACTTACAGAAGAGCGCTAGAAAGATTCCATTTGCATATTCTTTTCCTGCACTACAACTTTTCTTTCTGAAATCAATTTTTATTTGTTTAAATATAAATCGAATTAGTTTTATTTTTATTTCTGTTTAATTTTCAGATCTCCTTTTCATATAGTGCTGCGGCAGTCCGCTTATCACAGAAAAGACCAAAGCTTCGTCAAATTTTACCATTATCAGTGACGATGTTGTGGTGTTAAAGAGTAACATTGAGAAGGAAAGTGAGTGGAGCAAAGCAAGTGAGGATATGTTTGAATCCTTGCTTAAGCTATGAACCTTTTCACACTCTAAACAAATTCCTCCTAGTTTTTTGTTATTATTTTACTTAAGGGTTTTATTAGTGCGAGCATAAAAATGTTTCAAATTTATGGTGTATAAAATGTGCAGATTCTTCCCAAGGGTTTGAAATGAATCTACACCATTCGTTACACAGATTATTTGAGCCAATTTAGAGATGATGGTTGACTCTCACTGTTGGGTTTTTTAATGAGGGTTTTCTGTTCAACATCACCCTTCATTCTAGAATGTATCACGTTAAACGACCGAAACATCAAAGAATATATATGACAAAATTGTGTAATTACAATTGTCTAAATTAGTTCATATAACTGGTGTATGGGGCATTAACATTAAGTATATATATTAATGGCCCATACACCAGTTATATGAGGAAATTTAGACAATTTTTATTACACAATTCTGTTTTATAAGATATAACAGATTTGTGTAATGGAAATTGTTTAAATTTCTTCATATAATTGGTGTATGGGACATTGAGTAATATATATATATATATATAACAGAATTGTGTAATGAAAATTGTGTGTATATATATTGTAATGTCCCTTTTAGGGCATAATTATAACCAAAGGGGTTTCCCAACAAACCCTAACAATACTTACAAATTTCTAATTTTCTTTTCAAATCCTATGCACATGAAACTTGCAGAATTCTGAAAGTAACAATGTAGGGCACGAAAACAATATTTAATTCCTCAAATAATTAATTCCATTCAAATCTGATTTTTAGCACTATTATATGGTTGGAAAAAATATGAGAAAAATACAAAAAATGCTTTGTTGCCTTCAAACAGCAATTACTTTTTGAAATCGGCCTTGGAAGTGCCACGTCCAACCCCAAGAGGGGGTTCGCTGCCCACCCTAGGTAGTTCGCTGCCCTTCTAGGGCTCCTCAACCAACTCACCAACCCTCCAAACCTGCTCGCCACACTCCTTGAAGCTCCTGCTGTGCAGAAACCAAAGCTGGTGTTTACACACCTCAGAATGACCAATGATGCCCGATACAACTTCTGATTTAAGGCTGCCCAGCTGATATGTAAAGGTTTTTGTCCTTACTTCAGCCTTCCCTTAAAGGTCAACTTGAACAAAGAACCAAGTTTCTCTTGTTCCTTAGCCTATTGGAAACAAAAATAAAATAGGCCAAGAGTCTTGAACCGCTCTAAACCCGAGAAACAGAATTGTGTAATGAAAATTGTCTCTCTATATATAAAATACTCAATGCCGCATACATCAGTTATACAAGGTAATTTAGACAATTTTCATTATATGATTATGACATATATATATATATATATATATATATACTATGTTGTTTGGGTATGGGTACGGATACGACCCTGAAATATGGCTAAGTTTGAAACCCTGAAACCCTGGAATTTGACTAACTCTGAAATATGATAGGATCCTCCAAAACCTAAAATTTGCATTATAGCTCCTAGCAGTCCGAAACCCCTCTCAAACGTCCTGAAAGTATATAAATAAAATATAACTTAAATGTTTATTTTATTTATATACTGTTGGGTTCGGACTGGATTTACATTTAGGGTTGCTTAGTTTTTAAGGTTTTTTTTTTTTAAGGATTTTCTGAGTTTTTTTTTTTTTTTTTTTTTTTGAATTTCGCCATTTTTCTGCCGGAATCCCTCGAGCACGCCCGGAGACATCCCAGGTACTCCCGGAGGCGTCCGTGGCCGTGCCGGGCATTTCCGGTACGTCCACAAACGCCTCTAGGACGCCTCCGGGAGTACTGGGACGTCCTTGTGTCGGAGGCATCTTCGAACAGGAGGTGCCGGGGGGGAGGGCATACCCCTGCAACGTAGTATATATATACACACACACACTCAATGCCACTCAATGCTGCTTACACCAGCTTATAGGAGCTAATTAAGACAATTTTCATTTCACAACAATTCTGTTATATATATAAGGTAATTTAGATAATTTTCATAACACAATTTTGTTATATATATATATATACATTCAATGCCACATACAACAATTATATGAGATAATTTAGACAATTTTCATTAAACAATTCAGTTATATATACTAGTAGCTGCTCCCATGGTGCAAAAAAAGCTGGAGGTTAGAAAAAAGTAGTTCATATTCAGTTTACTGCAACAATAAAGTTCTTATCCACTAGGCACGAGGCACTCTCCATCAAGAGCATCTAATCTTCTAAGACCTAAAATAAATGTCTAGTGTGTTGTTGTCTAACACTAACCGACCCCACCTCCATGAAGCAATTGGGTGTCGATATAATGAGAATGAAAAACAATGTATTTATTTTTATGTAATTTCTTTTTGTAAAACTACAGTGGTCGTGGACACGTAGCGGCGTTAAAAATTTATATTGACAAGCAACTCATGTATTTTGTAATGGCATGTAGCATACTTTCTGCATTACAGGTGTCAATGTCAATAGATAACATGCCGTATTCTTTTCCAAAGGATAATTCCATGATCTATCTCAATTCGGCATTTGAGTTCCCTGCAGAGATTGTGAAGGGTTCTAATCTAATGAGGTCAGGTCTACCAGTTCTAAGCTTTCTTCCCCTTGTTCATGGTCTGGCCATTGAGATAGGTAACTCTGCTACTCGACCTATTAAATGCTTACGATATTGGCTTTAATGTCTCAAGATTTTTCGTTTGTTTTCTAAATTTCAATTTTATTTTTATTATGGTTGTATGCAATATGATGAAAGGGTGGTTCATATTGGCGGAGACATGTTTGAAAGCATGCCCTATGCAGATGTCGTATTCATGAAAGTATGTACATTAATACTCCACTTACGCAAGGCTTGGCTTTGCATACACAAGACACAAGAAAAACACCCGCGCCACCGATGGAAAGCAAAAGCAGAAGCACACAGCGAATGTCGCGTGCAGCGCAACATATAACCAACTTCACAAAAGGCACTTGATTTCGCAAAAACATCCGTGATATCTGAAAATGAACGGATATTCCTCTCCTCTCCTCTCCTCAAACCCGTGACGATCTTCATTTTGCATATATTTATATATATGTACATAACTATTACCCAAGACACTCTTATAGCAAGCATATATCATTGTTTATAATGAAGGATGACAAATCTCTCTCCGTATCTATATACGTAGAAGCCTCCCCGGACCATGGCAATGGCGATGCCGAGGCTGAAGCTGAAGCTGGTAATTGCATATCCAATCCCCCTGGTCAAGGGAAATGCTGAATTAAGCGATGCACGGCAGAGGTTGAATGCGAAACAGAAGCAGAAGCAGAAGAAGCCATGCGGAACTAAGCTGAGCCACCATCTCTCTCTTGGAATGACTCTCTCCGTGTTAAACAAAGAAGACAATAAGCGTCCGAGTGTGTTGCTGAGAAGCGGAGCTAGTTTTAGTGATTACACCATGCACAAGGAGAATTACTCTTTGTTCAGAACCAGTGAAGCTCTGCCTTCACGCAATCCTTGTTATCTGTTGCCATATCAAGTTCTGTTCTGTTATTTTCTTTAACTCAGCCCAAGAGCAATACTGCCACCATTCTTTTTATGTCAGCTGTTTCAACTCAAGCAAAACCGCATTCCATTTCAGTCAAGGATTTCAACGGACTCGCAAAGCCCCTCAGCACTTTTGACAGACCACAAATATGCGTTTATCTCCATGTCTGGATAGGACACAGGTTCGGCGCTTAAAAAGCGCCCTGCTGCAAACCAAACATATTTCTATTGGATGAACATGCAGACAATTGTTTAGATTGATGATGATGATGCCTGAGAAAAGAATACGCCCCACGCAGCGTTCTTTAAAATTTGGATTACTTACTGATATGTGAGAAACCATGGTGCAAGCCCTGGATTTTTGTTAGACGAACTGCAGTAAAATTTAGATTACTTAAACCATGCTTCAATGTGGATTACTTATATAATATATAACAGAATTGTGTAATGAAAATTGTCAAAATTACCTCATATAACTGGTGTATGCGGCATAGATAACAGAATTGTAAAATGAAAACTGTCTGAATTAGCTCATATAACTGGTGTACGGGGCATATATATATATATATATATATGCCCCGTACACCAGTTATATGAGCTAATTCAGACAGTTTTCATTTTACAATTCTGTTATCTATATAACAGAATTGTGTAATGAAAATTGTCTAAATTAGCTCATATAACTGATTAATTAATAGAATTGTGTAATGAAAATTGTTTAAATTAGCTCATATAACTGGTCCTTACACCAGTTATATGAGCTAATTTTAAAAATATATGTAACAGAATTGTAAAATGAAAACTGTTTAAATTAGCTGATATAACCAGGGTATGGGGGCATGATAACAGAATTGTGTAACTATCAGTTGCTCCCACGGTGAAAAAAAAAGCCAGAGGTTAGATAAAAGTAGTACATATTCGGTTTACTGCAACAATAAGGTATTTTAATTTTTTTTTTTTTTTTAAAAACTAAATGTTTATATTTGTTCTTCACTACTTTATAAATCTTTTTGGTTTTAAGTCGTGTAATTCAGTTATCTATTTCTTTGATTGTTTTTGTAAAAATATTTTATAATATCTGTTATAATTTTTATATACATTGAAAATTTATAATTATATATATTATACATATTATATAAATATTAGATTATATAATATATATTTTAAAATTATATCAGTTTTTATAAGATATACTAATGATGAAATGTTGAAGCTATAAAATGTATTTTATATAACAATAATTACAAATATTTGTCTTTTTAAAAAAAAATTGTATATAACATTAATTACAAAGCTAAATTTTTTATGAATGATGTGAAAGAGGTAATTCTGTGAATCTTGTAAAAATGTTCTATAGAATAGTTGTGATGTAAAAAAAAATCATATCTACAACAACACTAAAAATATACCAAATAAATAATAGACAACACATAACTTATGTATTTTAATATATAATATAAATAATTATATAATATTTTAATTATATTATAATGTAATACAATATAATAATGTGATTCTTATAATATTATTTAATACAGTATAATATTACTATAATATATATAATAATAATTATATAATTAATAAATATAAAATTAATTATTATTTTTAATAAATATATAATTAACTATTATTTCGCATTTAAAAAATGTATTTCTTATTTTTTACTCTAAATATTTTATAAATAAAAATTAAAATTAAAATAAAAATTCTATTCCTATAATAAATACAAGTTGGAGTAGAGAATGAATCTAGGTAGGTGTATAAAAGAATGAATAGGTAAAAGCTCATTTTAATTTTAGGGAGCCCCCATCGGGAATCGACATGAGCCCTCTGATTCCTCCGCATCAGCTGTGCTCCATCACTATATTCTCCACCTGTTGCACGGCCACCAATCATTCAACACATAAAAGTTGATAATCAAAAATTGTAAATGGTAAAAGGAACAGATTTTTCCGTGATAAACAAGTTCTGTCCTGTTCTTACCTTTAAATGTAAAACTGCACATATTCTATTGCGGCACCACTTCCGGTGGAATGTCTGTTCTGCATGACACATACAAAATAAGAATGATCTCTACAATCATTAATAAAACATAAAACACGTTTGATTCCATTATAATCGTCTGACCTTTTGGTAAGGAGGAACCATATTGGCAATGTTGCGCACCACAAACACCCACAAACTCTTTTTTTTTTTTAATTAGAATCCAAAATTTTAATATGCCTTAAATTACTATTGTGAATTGATCACATTTATTACAAAATTTAAAAAGCATTTTATTTAATAGAATAAGAATAAATATTTTCAACCAAAACAAAATCCTACTGAAATTCTAATGTATCCTAACTAAAGGCTAATAGGAGATTGATCTAATATTCAACCAAAACAAAATCCTACTGAAATTCTAATGTATCCTAACTAAAGGCTAATAGGAGATTGATTAGATCAATAAACAAAGACCACGTTAACTAAAGGCTAATAGGAGATTGATTAGATCGATAAACAAAGACCACGTTAACTAAAGGCTAATAGGAGATTGATTAGATTGATAAACAAAGACCAAACATGGTTGTGAAGATCGCAGCAAAACAACCCACAACCACCAATTGGAAGGATGAAAGAGACCATCCATGACTTGTCAAAGTGACAGTAAATGTTGTCGTCTGTTGCCCCTTTTGAGGATTTTAACCCTGCCATTTAATTCCCAAATAGAGCCCCCAAAACCAGTCATAAATTATACTAACCAATTAAATGTGGGTCTCCCTCTACCCTTCCCGTTAATTCACAATAACGTAAATTCAAATATGTGCCAGCCAATGTATAATGAAACTTGTGACGGAATCGAAGAAAGTCGCTTTCACGATATAATTGTTAAACGCCGGAAACAGACGTGAAGCTGCTCGCACTCCCAGAAAGAAACACGACCACAGTACATATAAATTATATATATGTCCTGTCCAGAAATGGAGATAAACGCATATTTGTAGTCTTTTGAAAGCATAGAGGGGCTTTCTGAGTTCGTTGAAATCCTTGACTGAAATGGAATGCAGTTCTGCTTGAGTTGAAACAGCTGAGATAAAAAGAATGGTGGTGGTGTTGCTCTTGGGTTGAGTTAAAGAAAAGAAAAGAACAGAATTTGATGTAAACAGTTGTTTGCATGTTCATCCAATAGAAATATGTTTTGTTTGCAGCAGGTCGCTTGTTTGAATCACGGGACAAGCATTTTAAGCGTCGAACTTGTGGCTCAATTAGCGCCTTCTTATGCTTCACTACTTCCGAAATACTGGTTTTGCAACATGGAGGATCATCCGCCTTTCATGGCTGCTGGAGGGGTTAGTAGTAACAGTAATACTAATAATGATCATCTTGCTAGTATGTTTGGGGGTTTTGAGGACGACAGCAGGTTTAGGGGCTTAACATCGCATAATATTTATCCCTATAGTGGCCGTCCCTTGCAAAGCGTCCATAAAGAGGCAAAATCCTTCATTTATGATGGGCAATTTGCTGAAACAGCAACAACAGCATGGTTGATGAAACTCCTTACTGCTGGCCGACGTAAATGGCATCATGCGCTACCAGAGTGCGCTGCACCACCACTTCCCCCAAACTGCCACTATTCAAAACCAGGTTGTTTACAATGGAATATGCTGTTTTGTTTCTTTGTGAGACGAATTTGCAGGGCCTTGCCCACTGTATAAGCCTCCAGATTAATGAAAATTGTCCAAATTAACTCATATAACTGGCCCCCATACACCAGTTATATGAGCTAATTTAGACAATTTTCATTACACAATTCCTGATATATATATGATAGAATTATGTAATAAAAATTGTATAATAAATTGTCTAAATTACTTAATATAACTGGTGTATGCAGCATTGAGATTGAGTATTTTATAAAATAGTCAATTCCACATACCCCTGTTATATAAGGTAATTTAAACAATTTTCATTACACATTTCTACTATATATATATACTCAATGCCACATACAACTGTTACATGAGCTAATTTAGATAATTTTCATTACACATATTTGTTGTATGTATATATATATACTCAATGCCACATACAACAGTTACATGAGCTAATTTAGACAATTTTCATCACACAATTCTGTTACATATAATACTCAATGCCACATACAACAGTTATATGAGCTAATTGAAACAATTTCCGTTACACAATTTTGTTATATATATATATAAAATGTAAGATACTCAATGCCGCATACACCAGTTATATTAGGCAATTTAGACAATTTTCATTAAACAGTTCTGTTATACACACACACCCGCTCACAAAAATGCTGAATACTTGAGCAACCTTCTTGTTTTTCATTTTGGATCTCCTCTTCTCGCCTATGTCTTGTGTGAGCTATGCTTCGGTTCTTCTTTGATCTTGGTTAGACCAGATCTTAATATGGTACCATACCCATTGAAGGCTAGCTCTTAGTCTCGGCTACATAAGCACATTAACAATCCAATTGATAATATCCATATTTATTAACTTTATTGAAAATACAGCCATTCATTTCAATCCAATGAATGAATCATTTGCCAAACTAGCGTAGATTGGTGAGGTTGAACTGGCTATTTCTGTACACATTCCTTTATATTGTTCAAGGGTTGGATGTGGAAATACATCCAATTTAAAATTATATTGTTCGAGGGTTGGCTTCAATGTGGATTAGTCACCGATATGTGATTTAAAAAGGCATTAAACCATGCTGGAAGCCTGGATTTTTGTTAGATGAACTGCAGTAAAATTTGGATTACTTAAGCCATGCTTCAATGTGGATTACTTGCTGATATAATATATAACACAATTATGTAATGAAAATTGTCTAAATTAGCTCATATAACTGGTGTATGAGGGCATATATATGACAGAATTGTGTAATGAAAATTGTCTAAATTAGCTTATATAACTGGTGTATGGGGCATTAAGTAGAAGGTCGTGTGAAGCACCCCCTTATATTAAAAAATGAAGATCGTGTGAAGCACCATCTAGCTCCTATAAAAAAATGAAGATGAGAGAACAAATGTACAATGAGAGGTAAAATTTTATTTAGTTTTTATAAAATGAGTGTGAAAGCTGCTTTCAGGGTTGAGTATCCACTTTATTTTGTTTTTAATTATTTTTTGAAGTCCATGTTTGACTCTTCATGAAGTGAAACTGAAAAAAAAAAAAAAAAAAGTTATTTCTGGGTGATTTGTTGCTGATACGATCAGGAAACATCCTTGGCCCTGCGAATATGCTGCCGTTGATGTGACCAGGAAACGTCCTTGGTCCTGCAGATACGCAGGGACGTATCTATAGGTCCAAGGACGTTTCCTGGTCGGATCTTGGTGAATCTGTATCTTTAGGAGTTTCATATCGTATCCACAGGGCTAATATGCGTATCTGTAGGACCAAGGATGTTTCCTGGTCAGATCCTCGGTGAATCTGTATCTTTAGGAGTTTCGTATCGTATCCATAGGGCTAATATGTAGTATTCGCTAACTAGATATGACAAGCTTGTGTAATGAAAATTGTCTGGTGTATGAGGGCATATATATGACAGAATTGTGTAATGAAAGTCATCTAAATTAGCTTATATAACTGGGGTATGGGGGCATTAAGTATATATATTAATGACCCATACACCAGTTATATAAGTAAATCTAGATAATTTTTATTACACAATTATGTAATTTATATATAATACTCAATGCCCCGTACCCCTGTTATATGAGGTAATTTAGATTACCTCATATAACTGATATATGAGGCATTGATATATATATATATAGAGAGAGAGATAATTTAGACAATTTTAATTACACAATTTTGTTTTATATATGTTGGCTAACAGATTTGTCCTTATCTAAAAATGTTTTATTTTGACTCCATACCCTTCTTCTTTCAAGAACAAATAAGTTAAACAACAAATGGGTGAACTATTAAGACTAGTTCCCCTATGAATTAAGGTACAACTCCCTTTAAGATTTTCAATGAATTCAAATATTCAGATACATTTTTAACCAGAAAGTGTTTAAAGGTAAACTAACATCCATACATCATCATGCTATGAATGCGAGATTTTATAACAATAATGGATAATAGAATACACAGATTCTATCTTTAATAACAATCAAATAGATAAACATATATATTGCTGAACCAGTAAGGGATAAAATACATACAATGAATTGTCTAATGGAAGAGTAATTACTATATGAAAGAAGATTTCATACAAAAAATTCAATTTTAAATACTCAAACGCACAGATCTAAGTATGCAGTAATTGATTCTCCTTTTCATTCACAGATGAAAAAATGTTTCAGACAAACATCACATATATTGTCAACAACAGTGGTTCAGCTCTGAAATTTCTTAACTCCTTTTCTTTTCTATCTTCTCTCCCCTTGCATTTTACAACTATATATATATATATATATATATATATATATATATATATATATATATATATATATATGTATTTGCTCTAATTAATCAATCTTTAAAACTAAACCAGAGTTAAAGTAACTCTAACTCATATGGGATTTAGTTTTTTTTTTTTTTTTACAAATTCGCTTAAAGATCAAGTTTTGAATAGAAAACAACTGAATCACTGAATAAAAGAAACTATGTAAGTGATGGATTAGGATCTCCAGATTTATTGTGTTCGGTTTGGTAGACACGTTGAGCTTTTCACTCCTGAAATGCTGTAACAAACTCTTGGATTTTCGAGAAATTGGGAATACTGACGTGCTTTATTCTTGTCTTCTAGATATTTTCTTCCCTCCGAATTTTTTTCATCTTTTCTGCATGCTCTAGGAGTGTGTCGATGCAGTGACAAAGAAGTGATTTTATCTTTGAAATCTGAGAGAAATTTTTAGTTGATAAGTTGTCACTTTCTTTAACGATGTTGATCTTTTCGCTAAAGGATTGAATCACAGTATTGATGTCTTTTTCTAGTTTTCCATCATCTTTTATGTATTTGACATCAATACACTGTAGATCATGTTGTAATGACTGAATGAATTCAGTTATTTCTTTGATCATTTTTGTGATTTCAATTCGTCTTTGTCGGGATACTGAATTTCTCAATTCAATATTTTTCTTACTTACATATAATACATCTTCATCCAATCCTGTCAAATTTTTTTTGACAATTTTTTTGTTATTCCATACTTTTGTACTTCATCAATCTGGTTTATCACACATCCATTTTCCTTCATCTTTTATCCACAAAGCATTTTGTGTCTTCAAATCTTCAACAGTAATTATGGTTAGATCATATACATTATTCAATTTATGAATGTATTCCGTACCTTTATGGATGATGCCACCCAACCAATTATCAAATACCCTGGCAACCATTTTGCTTCTGTGTATCTGATCCAGCATCTTTTGATTGATAGGCGATTTTGGATCAAAAGACAAGGGTAGTTGGGCAATCAGTTGTGGATCTGGATTATGAATGGCGTTGATGTACTCAGTCATTGACCGCACGGTCTGTTTTAACTTCCTTTTATCTTTTTCATCCTTCTAGGTTCTACTGACTATCCTTTTGGTGGATGCTTCAAGGTGATGTACATCTGCGACACGTGATGCAGTCCCAAGATCTACCTTTTCAATTGTAAAATCCTGAACTGTAGGATCTTGAACTTCCTCATTGGTTCTTGGCCGAGAATTTCTGCATTCCAGTTCCCTGTGTTAGGGTCGATGTCTACTCTGGATGTTTTTAATTTCTTGGATTTAGGAGTTTTTCTAAACACTTGCCATATCTTCCAAGTGCAAAGAAAAAGGTACTATTTTTTTTGTTGCTGATTGAGCTTTCCAGCCACTTAGGTGCAGAGGTTGAGACTTCATTATCAGGATTTGGTTGATCAGAAGGCACATTTGAAATAATGATCAGGTCGGCAGAATCAGAAGCAATCTTTGTCTGTTGATCTGCACTAACCTCCTCTGCCATTGGTGAATCAGATTATTTATCACCTATGGCTTCTCTTGAATCCTCTTCAGAATTCAAATCCACAATTACTTTTTCAGAAATCTAACTCTTTATCTTGCTTTGAGTCTTTGATTTGGTGGCATGAGGAGGCAGAGTAGTTATAAGGGCCTTCTTAGATCCTTTGATGACAGGATCCCTTCCAGTTTTTGATTGGGAAGAACTTGCATCGCAGATAGCAATACACTGGTTAGAGGAGCTTATTAGTGATGGTGATTCAATTATTGATGTACATTGCTGAGAAGTTTTGTTTTGAGCTCCCCTCAGTTTTTACTCTCTCAACCATTTTTCAGTTCTTATCACCGGGAGGGTCTTAACCTCAATTCTATTTTCTTCATTTTTATCCCAGTCAATTTATGGGATAGGTGATTGTTTTATTTGTTCAAATTGCGGATCAGTCATTTGTGCTTCATTGTCAAAAATTTCAGAAATGTCTATATTTAAATTAAGGGTAATAATTTTTCTTATGGAGAATCTGGACCACAGTCTTCTTCTGACCTCAAATCCATCTGAACAATTCTCTCAATAATTCTCTAATTGAAGAATATGTGAAAATCTTGTTCCAAGATCCAAGTTATCCCTGGCAAAACCTTTATTGTCAAATTGTGATCTGACTATGAAGTATTGAAAATTGAATTTTTTAAGATCTAATTTTAAATTCAAAGCATCAGATACTGACTTGCATGAATAACGTCCAAATTTGATAGGAAAAGATATTCCAGATTTCTTTTTCGTTGAGAATTTTTTATCCACATGTGTTAATTGTCTGCAGGCTTCTATTAACACAAATCGGTCAAAAACATACCTAGGTAACCTCAAAGGTTCACCGTCAAAACCCCCAACTCTAATATAAGTGAACTTGAAAAATTGAATGAAGAAACTATCATAAATGTTGATCAGTTGCATAGCTTCATCAGACAACCTTTTATTAATGTTGTTTGTTAATTTCAAAAGTCATTCTTGCAGTAAAAACATCATTAAACCCTACTGTAATTCTCATAGCAATTATGCATTTGTAACTGTGAGTAATAGTCATAAATTTTGCTGACTTCAGTCAAGGGTGTATGAGGTAATTCTATCCGCATAAATTTTGCTGACTTCAGTCAAGGGTGTATGAGGTAATTCTATCCATTGTCTTGTAGACGCCAGGCAATAGAAGAGGTGCGAAGACAACTTTTTATTTTCCAAACAATTATTTAAAGCAGATGCAAACATTCAGCAGTAATTTCTATCCAATCCAAATATTGCTCTCCTTGGAGGATCATCTGTATGAAAAAGTACATCTAGTCTTTCCAATAATATGCATGAGCATTGCCCTTAGCCTATGTAGTAATACTATAATATCTTGTATTTTTGAAATCATATGATTTCTTGTTAATGGTCTGGGCAGTCTTGAACCCTCTTTTTGGAATTTCAAAAGCCAATTCCTTGCAATCACGCTCTTGTAAATTGATTTCTTTAATGAAAAATAACCATAGGAAGAAGTAATACTAAAGTCAGAATATGGTTCCTTGGGAGGAATTTTTATCACAGACATTAGAGTTTGTCTGTTGATATGCAGTAAACATTACTATCTGCAATCTTGATGCACATGTTCTGAGGTTCATATCTATTCATGCATTCTAAAACTAATTTGGGGCATTGTACAGCCATGGGAAATGCCGCAACTTCAATCAAGCCACTTTCTACTATCTTCTGCATCATAGGATTTAACACAAGATTTCTAGTCCTTTCTTTAAAATCTTCCAAGTCATATTGGACTAGAGAGGTGTCTCCAATTTCCAGAGGAGAACATATGAGACCAGGGCCATGCTCGTAATCAAGACATGTAGATTTCATGGCTACAGGTTGGAGGATATAATGAAAAGAAAAAGTTTTGAACTTCTTAAATAATGTCGTAAACTCAAAAGGATTCTTCTTTCCAATCAAGTAAGGAAACAACATATAGTAAGAGTAAAACTCACCTTAAATTTATTTGAAATCATTGCGAATTTGAGCAATAAATATCTTATACCACCTGTGTTGTTTTTCTTTGTATTGGTTAGGATGCTTGTTTGCTAAATTTGAATTGTTCTTTCTTGATACAGATATTAACCAGATCGAATAATTAAATTGAAACAATACATGCTAACATGCTTGATAAGACACACACTCTGACATATGCATTAATGGCAAGCATTTTTTTACGCGCGATTTTGATGAATAATAATTATTTGTAACCTCGTGAAAATTTAAATTTTTTCGCTTTATAATGAGTTTCGGGTATATTCTCCTCTAAATCTCTCGTTAATTTTAACTTAAAGAAAGCCTTGGGGTAAGATGAGAGTATAGTCATTGAACCATCGAACCTTTGAACTTTTGAAAATGTGGTTCAACTTTGAGGTTCAAAGATACGAGATGAACTGCACAGACCGACCAATAGTCACATGACCTTTCCAGGAACTTTGAATTTTGAAACATTGAACCGTTGAACTCTTGAACTCCGCTATGTAGGTTCAAACGGTAGGTTCAACAATACATTAATTTATACTAAACACGATTTTTTGCAAAATATCGAGTATTGAATTCTTGAACCATTGAACTCTTGAACTCCGAAAAAGGGTTCAAGTTCAACCGAAAGGTTCAAAGTCATGATTGAAATACACAAAGGGATAAACAGTTCACTTTGAGAAACATTGAACCTATTGAAACATTGAACTCCTATGATGGTTCAAATTCAACCGAAAGGTTCAATTCTTTTAAAAAATTCACACACAAAAGGCGATAAGCGGGTGAACTTTTTTTTGGCAAAATTCACAAAAAAAAGAATAAGGGCGACTCAAAAAGTAACATTGGCTCTCACTGGGGACTGCATTTTATGGCAAAATCCAGAGAACTCAGAAACTCTGGTTACGCAAACTGGTTACAGAGACGAAAGAAAAGGAGAGACAAATAAAAAACGGGAAAAGAAAACACAACACACGACAAAGGAAAGGCTATGTACAAAACAGGGGACACATGTTTCACAGTCGATACAACTTAAGATCCTATCCATTATAGGACAGGTGTAAAATAGCGTCATCCAAATATTTCAATTTAAAAGAATTAGGACCAAGTACCCGATGAATTTTGAAAGGTCCTTTTCAAAGTGAATCAAATTTGTCATGTGCTCCTTTAGGGTCTCTCCTTCTCAATCTTAGCTAAGTACATAACTCTTTTCTCTAAATAATCTTGAAAGTACTGATCTTCAATAACATTTTGTAATTTAGCTGTAGATAATTCCAGAGGTAATAATAACCGTGCTCTTATACCATAAACCAGTGCAAACGGTGCCATTCATATTGCTCTTTTTGGGGTTACCTTGTTAGCTCAAAGTGCTTCATATAGTTTCTTATGCCAATCTCTGGGGTTATCACTTACCAATTTCTTCATGATGGATATCAAATTTTTATTACTGGACTCCACTTGTCCATTATCTTGAGGGTAATAATCTGATGAGTGAGAAAGAGAGAGACTATGTTCATAGCAGAATGAAGTAAGTTCCATTGAAGAAAAATTGGTAGCGTTGTCTACCACAATCTTTTGAAGAACACCAAAACGTACCAGTATATTTTCTTTGAGAAAATTACATACCACTTCTTAAGTAGTTCTTTTCACAGGGGATGCTTCAACCCATTTTGTAAAATATTCAGTTGTTAAAATGTGTGTATGACCAGCACTTGAAGGAGGTGAAAAAGGCCCAATGAAGTCTAATCCCCATTGTTTGAAAAGTTCTTCAATAATGACAGGGCTTAGAAGTAATGTTGCAAATTGTGGTCTTCCTAAAAACAATTTACATTTTTCACAGTTAGCTACTCATTTATATGCATCTTTGAACATCCCTGGCCAATATTAACAATTTCTAAAGCTTTTGAATGCTGTGATCGAAGAAGAGAAATGTCCACCACAGGTTTCATTATGAAAAACTTCCAACAGTTTGTATTGTTGTTATTTATCTACACACCTCAAAAAGGTCCCATCTAGGGTAGCCATTGACCCTAACACAGGGAACTAGAATGCAAAAATAGCCCAGCGAAGAACCAATTACTGCATACTTAGATCTGTGCATTTGAGTATTTGAAATTGGGTTTTCTATGTGAAATCTTCTTTCATATAGTAATTACTCTTCCATTAGAGAATTCATTGTATGTATTTTATCCCTTACTGGTTCAACAATATATATGTTTATCTATTTGATTGTTATTAAAGATAGAATCTGTGTATTCTATTATCCATTGCTGTTATAAAATCTTGCATTCATAGCATGATGATGTATGGATGTTAGTTTACCTTTAAACACTTTCTGGTTAAAAGTGTATCTGAATGTTTGAATTCATTAAAAATATTAAAGGGAGCTGTACTTTAATTGAGAGGGGAACTAGTCTTAATAGTTCACCCATTTGTTGTTTAACTTATTTGTTCTTGAAAGAAGGGTATGGAGTCAAAATAAAACATTTTTAGATAAGGACAAATCTGTTAGCCAATGAGGAAGTTCAAGAACCTAACATAGATGACTAATAAAGGTTGTCTGATGAAACTATGCAACTAATCAACATTTATGGTAGTTTCTTCATTCAGTTTTCTAAGTTCACTTATATCAGAGTTCAGGGTTTTGACGGTGAACCTGAGGTTACCTAGGTATGTTTTTGATCGATTTGTGTTAATAGAAGTTGCAGACAATTAGCACATGTGGATAAAAAATTCTCAACGAAAAAGAAATTTGGTATATCTTTTCCTATCAAACTTGGACGTTATTCAGACAAGTCAGTCTCTGATCCTTTGAATTTAGAATTAGATCTTAAAAAATTCAATTTTAGATACTTCACAGTCAGATCACAATTTGACAGCAAAGGGTTTGCTAGGGATAACTTGGATCTTGGAACAGGTTTTCACATATTCCTCAATTAGAGGATTATTGGGAGGATTGTTCAGATGAATTCGAGGTCAAAAGAACATTGTTGTCCAGGTTCTCCCTAAGGCAAATTATTACCCTTAATTTAAATATGGACATTTTTGAAATTTTGACAATGAAGAACAGGGGACTGATCTGCAATTTGAACAAATAAAAAAATCACCTATTCCAAAAATTGATTGAGATAAAAATGAAGAAAATAGAATTGAGGTTAAGACCCTCCCGATGATAAGGAGAACTGAGAAATGGTTGAGAGAGCAAAAACTGGGGGGAGCTCAAAACAAAACTTCTCAGCAATGTACATCAATAATTGAATCACCATCTCCAATAAGCTCCTCTAACTAGCGTATTGCTCTCTGTGATGCAGTTTTTTCAAGTCAAAAACTGGAAGGGATCCTGTCATCAAAGGATTTAAGGCCCTTATAACTACTCTGTCTCCTCGTGCCACCAGATCAAGGACTCAAAGCAAGAGAAAGAGTCAGATTTTTGAAAAATTAATTGTGAATTTGAATTCTGAAGAGGATTCAGAAGCCATAGGGGATAAACACTGATTCACCAATGGCAGAGGAGGTTAGTGCAGATCAACAGACAAAGATTGCTTCTAATTCTGCCGACTTGATTATTTCAAATGTGTCTTCCGATCAACCAAATCCTGATAAAGAAGTCTCAGTTTCTACACCTAAGTGGCTGGAAAGCTCAATTAGCAACAAAAGAAAAATAATACCTTTTTTTTTGCCCTTGGAGGATATTGGTTAGTAAGTGTTTAGGAAAAACTCCTAAATCCAAGAAATTAAAAACATCCAAGGTAGACATCGACCCAAACACAGGGAACTGGAATGTAGAAATAGCTCGACCAAGAACCAATGAGGAAGTTCAAGATCTTACAGTTCAGGATTTTATAATTGAAAAGGTAGATTTTGGGATTGCATCACCTTGAAGCATACACCAAAAGGATAGTCAGCAGACCCTGGAAGGATGAAAAGATAAAAGGGAGCTAAAACAGACCGTGCGATCAATCGCTGAGTACATCGACGCCATTCATAATCCAGATCCACAATCGATTGCCCAACTACCCGTCTTTTGATCTAAAATCGTCTGTCAATCAAAAATGTTGGATTAGAGACACAGAAGCAAAATGGTTGTCAGGGTATTTGATAATTGGTTGGGTGGCATCATCCAGAAAGGTACGAAATACATTCATAAATTGAAGAATGTATATGATCTAACCACAATTATTGTTGAAGATTTGAAGACAAAACACTTTGTGGATAAAAGATGAAGGAAAATGGATGAGTGTGATGAACCAGATTGATGAGGTACAAAAGTATGGAATAACGAAGTTGTTGTTAGAAAAGAATTTGACAAGACTTGATGAAGATGTATTATATGTAAGTAAGAAAAATATTGAATGGGAAAATTCAGTATCCCGATAAGGGCGAATTGAAATCACAAAAATGATCAAAAAAATAACTGAATTCATTCAGTGATTACAACATGATCTACAGTGTATTGATGTCAAATACATAAAGGATGATGAAAATTCAGAAAAATACATCAATACTATGATTCAATTCTTTAGGGAAAAAATCAACATCGTTAAAGAAAGTAACAATTTATCAACTGAAAATTTCTCTCAGATTTCAAAGATAGAATCACTTCTTTGTCACTGCATCGACACACTCCCGGAGCATGCAAAAAAGATGAAAAAAATTCAGAGGGAAGAAAATATCTGGAAGGCAAGAATAAAGCACATCAGTATTTTCAATCTCTCGAAAATCCAAGAGTTTGTTACAGCATTTCAGGGGTGGAAAGTTCAACGTGTCTACCCAACCGAACACAACAAATTTGGAGATCTTAATCTGTCACTTTAGCAATGATTTTACTTACATAGTTTCTTTTATTCAGTTATTCAGTTGTTTTTGTATTCAAAACTTGATATTTAAACGAATTTGAAAAAAAAAAAAAAAATCCCATATGGGTCAAAGTTACTTTAACTCTCGTTTAGTTTGAATGATTAATTAAAGCAACTATTATAGATATATATATATATATATATATATATTTAGTTGTAAAAGGCAGGGGGAGAGAAGAAAGAAAATAAATGGAGTTAAGAAATTTCAGAACTGAACCACTGTTGTTGACAATATATGTGATGTTTGTCTGAAACATTTTTTCATCTGTGAATGAAAAGGAGAATCAATTACTGCATACTTAGATCTATGTGTTTGAGTATTTGAAATTGGATTTTCTGTGTGAAATCTTCTTTCATATAGTAATTACTCTTCCATTAGACAATTCATTGTATGTATTTTATCACTTACTGGTTCAGCAATACATATGTTTATCTATTTGATTGTTATTAAAGATAGAATCTGTGTATTCTATTATAGCATGATGATGTATGGATGTTAGTTTACTTTTAAACACTTTCTGGTTAAAAATGTATCTGAATATTTGAATTCATTAAAAATTTTAAAGGGTGCTGTATCTTAATTCAGAGGGGAACTAGTCTTAATAGTTCACTTATTTGTTGTTTAACTTATTTGTTCTTGAAAGAAGGGTATGGAGTCAAAATAAAACATTTTTAGATAAGGACAAATCGGTTAGCCAACAGTTTTTGGCGACTCCGCTGGGGATATTTGAATTTTTGCAGACTTACAAAATTCTAAAACATCAAAAGAAGTCTCACAATCATTTCTATGTAACAATTTACTTTCTTTGGTCTTCAAATTAGCATCAAAGGTTTTAGTAAAAGGTTTCTTACCTTTAACGGGCACTTCTTGAGTATTAAAAAATCTCATATTCTTTTGATTTTTGGTAAGCACAACACATGAAGGATTTTCAAGAGTAATCAATATTTCATCTCCTCTTTTTGAATCTAAATCTTATTCTAGGAAGTATATTTCAAAGTCGTCAGGGCTCTCAAAGTTTCTTTCTTCTTCAGTAATCTTCCCTAAGACATCTTGAGTAGCAGTCATTTGAATATATCTAAGCATCACTAGACAAGAATTTTCGTCATGATCAGTAGTCAAATGAGAGACACATGTTACTTCTTTCAGGAGGGGCTTTAATTGTCAATCTTGGTTGTGTTGATGCAAGTGATAATGTCTTACCAACATTTGCTTATTGATTTCTCCTGTCAATATCTTGATATGGTTATTGGAATGAAGCACTAGTCTTAGGTAATTGTCTTTTTAGGGCAATCATATCATTGACTAGCTTTTGAACTACAGGATCCGTAGAAGATGAGGGATGAGCATTAGGTACTTGGACTTCTTCTATTTTTCGGCCATAATAAGATCATCCTCTAACCCAACTGCCAATGATTGTGCGTCAGAGAATTGGAATGCAAAAATAGTCCGGTCAAGAACCAATGAGGAAGTTCAAGATCCTATAGTTCAGGATTTTACAATTGAAAAGGTAGATTTTGGGATTGCATCACGTGTCGCGGATGTGCATCACCTTGAAGCATCCACCAAAAGGATAGTCAGCAGAACTTGGAAGGATGAAAAAGATAAAAGGGAGTTAAAATAGACTGTGCGGTCAATGACTGAGTACATCGACGTCATTCATAATTCAGATCCACAATTGATTGCCTAACTACCCCTGTCTTTTGATCCAAAATCCCCTGTCAATCAAAAGATGATGGATCAGATACACAGAAGCAAAATGGTTGCCAGGGTATTTGATAATTGGTTGGATGGCATCATCCAGAAAGGTACGGAATACATTTATAAATTGAAGAATGTATATGATTTAACCACAATTATTGTTGAAGATTTGAAGACACAAAATGCTTTGTGGATAAAAGATGAAGGAAAATGGATGAATGTGATGAACCAAATTGATGAGGTACAAAAGTATGAAATAACAAAGTTTTTGTCAGAAAAGAAGTTGACAAGACTGGATGAAGATGTCTTATATGTCTGTAAGAAAAACATTGAATGGAAGAATTCAGTACCCTGACAAGGGAGAATTGAAGTCAAAAAAATAACTGAATTCATTCAGTCATTACAACATGATCTACAGTGTATTGATGTCAAATACATAAAGGATGATGAAAAACCAAAAGAAGATATCAATACTGTGATTCAATCATTTAGATAAAAGGTCAACATCGTTAAAGAAAGTGACAATTTATCAATTGAAAATTTCTCTCAAATTTCAAAGGTAGAATCACTTCTTTGTCACTACATCGACATACTCTCGGAGCATGCGGAAAAGATGGGAAAAATTCAGAGGGAAGAAAATATTTGGAAGGCAAGAATAAAGCACATCAGTATTCCCAATCTCTTGAAAATCCAAGAGTTTGTTACAGCATTCAGGAGTGGAAAGCTCAACGCGTCTACCCAACCGAACACAACAAATCTGGAGATCCTAATCCGTCACTTCGTTAATGATTTTACTTACATAGTTTCTTTTATTTAGTTATTCAGTTGCTTTTCTATTCAAAACTTGATCTTTAAGCGAATTTGTAAAAAAAAAAACTAAATCCCGTATGCATCAGAGTTACTTTAACTCTGGTTTAGTTTGAAAGATTGATTAATTAAAGCAACTATATATATATATATATATATATATATATATATATATATATATATATATATATATATAGTTGTAAAAGGCAGGGGGAGAGAAGATAGAAAAGAAAAGGTGTTAGAAAATTTCAGAACTGAACCATTGTTGTTGACAATATATGTGATGTTTCTATGAATCATTTTTTTCATCTGTGAATGAAAAGGAGAATCAATTACTGCATACTTAGATCTGTGCATTTGAGTATTTGAAATTGGGTTTTCTGTGTGAAATCTTCTTTCATATAGTAATTACTCTTCCATTAGAGAATTCATTGTATGTATTTTATCCCTTTCTGGTTCAACAATATATATGTTTATCTATTTGATTGTTATTAAAGATAGAATTTGTGTATTCTATTATCCATTGCTGTTATAAAATCTTGCATTCATAGCATGATGATAAATGGATGTTAGTTTACCTTTAAACACTTTCTGGTTAAAAGTGTATCTGAATGTTTGAATTCATTAAAAATATTAAAGGGAGCTGTACTTTAATTGAGAGGGGAACTAGTCTTAATAGTTCACCCATTTGTTGTTTAACTTATTTGTTTTTGAAAGAAGAAGGGTATGGAGTCAAAATAAAACATTTTTAGATAAGGACAAATCTGTTAGCCTGGGCAAGAACCAATGAAGATATGTTGTAAAGAGTTCAGTAAAGATTTCAAGATCTACCTTTTCAATTGTAAAATCCTGAATTGTAGGATCTTGAACTTCCTCATTGGTTCTTGGCCGAGGTATTTTTGCATTTCAGTTCCCTGTGTTAGGGTCGATGTCTACCCTGAATGTTGTTTTCAATTTCTTGTATTTAAGAGTTTTTTCTAAACACTTACCATATCCTCCAAGTGCAAAGAAAAAGGTACTATTTTCCTTTTGTTGCCGATTGAGCTTTCCAGGCACTTAGGTGCAGAGACTAAGACTTCTTTATCAGGGTTTGATTGATCGGAAGGCACATTTGAAATAAATCAAGTCAACAAAATTAGAAGTAATCTTTGTCTGTTGATTTGCACTAACCTCCTTTGCTATTGGTGAATCAAATTTTTTATCACTTACGGGTTCTCTTGAATTCTCTCCAAAATTTAAATCCACAATTATTTTTTCAGAAATTTGACTCTTTCTCTTGCTTTGAGTATTTTTACACTCTTTCTTTTAGCTTCATTTAACCCAAGCAATAAAGCTTCATATTCTAGAGTGTTATTAGTTTTTTTAAATTCTAGTTTGAAAGAGTTTTTCACCTTCAGGGGAGATCAACATAACCCCTGCACCTGAACCAACGGTAGCACAATTACCGTCAAATTTCATGGTCCATAGATCATCTGAATGAACAGAGTTTGGGACAGATTCTTCCTTTAAATCTTTAGAGGAGAGAAAATAGTTACTAAATTCACATTCTTCAAATAGAATCTGAGACTTAGGATCATCAGAAGGATATACCGTAAACTTGCATTTAGGTTCAGGTTCTAGCTTAACTTTCTGTTTTTTCATTAGAATTGTAGCTTATGATCAATTCAATTTAATCTGTCTTCTCAAATCTTTTTAAAAAGTCCTGCTCAACATCCCATAACTAGTAGGGATATCTGCTACCAAAATAGTCAACTTCACATTTTTATCAGGTTAAACTGATGGAGCAACTCGTGCATCTTTAATTTCTCTGAGCAAAGAAATTTGTTTGCCATCCATGGAATAACATCTATCACTTGTTTTTTTAAAGGATAAGCCTTAAGGGTTTGACTACAGAGGAAGTCATTATATTATCGGAAGCACTCGAGTCTATGATACAATTGTTGAGTTTATGCCCATTTATGAACAAAGAAACATAAAATGGGTTGGGTTTCATATCAGTTGTATAAGGAGTATCATCCGATGAATTGAGGGTCATTCTAGAAGTATGAGTGGGTGATTCAGGTGGAGAAGTAAATAATTGGGCAATGAGAGACTCAGTGTTAACGTTTAATTGAATTTAAGGTTTAACTTGTGTAGGCCATTTTTGACATATTTAACCAATTTATCAAGTTCTTTGGGTTTCAATCTGAGGTATTCAGCAGGGGATATTTGAATTTTTGCAGACTTATAAAATTCTAAAATATCAAAAGAAGTCTCACAATCATTTATATGTAACAATTTATTTTCTTGGGTCTTCAAATTAGCATCAGAGGTTTTAGTAAAAGGTTCCTTACCTTTAACGGGCACTTCTTGAGTATTAAAAAATCTCGGGTTCTTTTGACTTCTGGTAAGTACAATACATGAAGGATCTTCAAGAGTAACCAATATTTCACCTCTTCTTTCTGAATCTGAATCATATTCTAGGAAGTGTATTTCAAAGTTGCCAGGTCTCTCAAAGCTCCTTTCTTCTTCAATAATCTCCCCTAAAACATCTTGAGTAGTAGTCATTTGAGTATATCTAAGCATCTCTGGACAAGAATTTTCGTCATGATCCATAGTCAAATGAAAGACACATGTTACTTCTTCCAGGGGGAGCTTCAATTGTCAATCTTGGTTGTGTTGATGCAAGTGGTAATGTCTTACCAACATTTGCTTGTTGATTTCCCCTACCAATATCTTGATATGGTTGTTGGAATGAAGCACTAGCCTTGGGTAATTGTCTTTTTAGGGCAATCATATCATTGATTAGTCTTTGAACTATAGGATTCGTAGAGGATGAGGGATGAGCATTAGGTACTTGGACTTATTTCTTCCATTTTTCGGTCATAATAAGATCATCCTCTAACTCAACTACCAATGATTGTGTGTCTATTAAATCGACAATTGCACCTCTTCTGAGATGAAAATTTATATCAGGGGGCATAGAATTAATAAAGAAACATTTCTGATTCTTAGCAGTCAGTCTTTTAGCAATAGGAATCTTGTACACAATTCTATTGAATTTGGCTATAAATTCTCTCATAGGTTCATGTATCTCCTTCTTGAGTTGAGTCAATTGAGCAAGAAGAAAATGTTCATCTTCTACGCTTTTGACCTTGTTTTCAAACGCAGTTTTCATATCATTCCAGTTTTCTTTAGATGATAAAACCATTGTGCTACAATATCAGTGAAAGTTTGCACGAAAAGCCTTATGGCTACATCTTGATGTTGCATGTCTAACACACCACATGCTGCTGCAAAGACACTCAGATGTTCTTTTGGTGATGTCTTCCATCTCCATTAAATTTAGGTAAATTTTCTCGTGTTTTTAGGCAAAGGATTCAGGTTGGCCCCTAAATTTAGAGGTTCTATTGCTGTGCCCCAAGGTTGGGTCATTGGAAGAAAACTTATGGCAAAAGGAAAGATAGTACCAAAAAGAGTTAAGGCTTGACAAACAGAGGATGTAGAGGGTTTAGGAGGGTTAGGAGGTCTAATTTTAGCTTTTCTAACACATGTAGGAATATAAGAAAAATTTAAGCCTTGCAATGCTTGAAAAGTAGAATCCTCAATTCCTTATTTTCTCAAAGACTTTGTGTATTTTCTGGAATCCAATGTATGATATTACAATTATTAACTTCGTACTTCAGGGAGTTTAATTCATTGCTGCGTTTTCTGCTTGCCTCCTTTGCTCGAGTAACAACGATCTCATATTAACAACAAAATCTTTTTCTTTTTTTAATATTCTGCTTGCTATCCTATAATCATCAATATTTCGACCAGAACGCCAAGCAAGAGTATTTAACTGACTAATTATATCTTCCTGTTCGTCTTGAAAACCAAGATTAAGTTGAAAAACAAGAATTATATTTTCATGTGGAAGCACCATTGTTATCTCATATTAAGGTGACTAAATCTTTCAGTAAAGATTTCAATTTCGATTCTCCAACAGATCTACCTTTTTATGAAGTGGTTCAGTTTTAAAAAACTGTTGGCTAACAAAGTTGTCCTTATCTAAAAATGTTTTATTTTGACTCCATACCCTTCTTACTTCAAGAACAAATAAGTTAAACAACAAATGGGTGAACTATTAAGACTAGTTCCCCTCTGAATTAAGGTACAACTCCCTTTAAGATTTTCAATGAATTCAAATATTTAGATACACTTTTAACTAGAAAGTATTTAAAGGTAAACTAACATTCATACATCATGCTATGAATGCGAGATTTTATAACAAAAATGGATAATAGCTATGTTGTTTGGGTACGGGTACGGGTACGGATACGGGGACGTCTCGGGTATGCAGGTACATCATTTTTCAAAAACCTTGATTTGGATACGTCATGGGTACGTTTGTGTATATATATATATATATATATATATATATATATTGTATATTACTCATTTTTTTAATAAAACACTTGAAACTACATAGTGTGAAAATATTTGTCTATAAATGATAAAACACTTAAAAATATATAATATTCATTCATTCATTACTTCAACGACAAGATGTACATTCAAATCAAGAATAAATCATCTCGATTGTCCACAAAATCATGAATGCCACTCCCATTATTTTTCAACTTTATCATTTACTGACACTTTCTCTCACAAGGGCTCATCGGTGCATTGAATCTCACGAGTGCATGCCTTAAGGGGTGCACAGGGAATGGGGTGGGATCGGCTTGTGGCACTTTGCAAGAGATATTCTCATACTATTCTATCACGCATGCATCCCTTCATGCAACCTTCATACCTCCTATGATGTCTCCTTGAAATCTTGAAACCTGAAATATGGCTAAGTTTGAAATCCTGAAACCCTGGAATCTGACTAACTCTGAAATATGACAGGGTCCTCCAAAACCTAGAATTTGCATTATCGCTCCTAGCAGTCCGAAACCCCTCTCAAACATCCTGAAAGTATATAAATAAAATATAACTTAAAGTATAAGAATCCCTCGGGTACGCGCCGAAAACGTCCCGGGTACTCCCAGAGGCGTTCCGGAGGCGCCCGTCAGCGTGCCGGACATTTCCGGCACGTCGGCGGGTGCCTCCGAGACGCCTCCGGGAGTACCCGGGACATCCCCGTGCCGAAGGCGTCTCTAAACAGGAGGCGTCGGGCCGGGGGGCGTATCCCTGCAACACAGAATAATAGAATACACGGATTCTATCTTAACAACAATCAAATAGATAAACATATATATTGCTGAACCAGTAAGGGATAAAATACATGCAATGAATTGTCTAATGGAAGAGTAATTACTATATGAAATAAGATTTCACACAGAAAACTCAATTTCAAATACTCAAACGCACAGATCTATGTATGCAGTAATTGATTTTTCTTTTCATTCACAGATGAAAAAATGTTTCAAACAAACATCACATATACTGTCAACAACAGTGGTTCAATTTTGAAATTTCCTAACTCTTTTTCTTTTCTATCTTTTCTCCCCCTACCTTTTGCAACTAAAAGTATATATATAGTTGCTCTAATTAATCAATCTTTCAAATTAAACTGGAGTTAAAGTAACTCTAACCCATACGGGATTTATTTATTTTTATTTTTTACAAATTCGCTTAAAGATCAAGTTTTGAATAGAAAAGCAACTGAATAAAAGAAACTATGTAAGTAAAATCATTGTTGAAGTGACGGATTAGGATCTCCATATTTGCTATGTTTGGTTGGGTAGACACGTTGAGCTTTCCACTCCCGAAATGTTGTAACAAACACCTGGATTTTTGAGAGATTGGGAATACTGACGTGTTTTATTCTTGCCTTTCAGAGATTTTTTTTTCCTCCGAATTTTTTCCATCTTTTCCGCATACTCCGGGAGTGTGTCGATGTAGTGACAAAGAAGTGATTCTACCTTTGAAATCTGAGAGAAATTTTCAGTTGATAAGTTGTCACTTTTTTTAACGACGTTGATTTTTTCCCTAAAAGATTGAATCACAGTGTCGATGTTTTTTTTCTTGTTTTTCATCATCTTTTATGTATTTGACATCAATACATTGTAGATCATGTTGTAATAACTGAATGAATTCAGTTATTTCTTTGATCATTCTTATCATTTCAATTCGCTCTTGTCGGGATATTGAATTCGTCCATTCAGTGTTTTTCTTACTCACATATAATACATCTTCATCCAGTCCTATCAAATTATTTTCTGACAAAAACTTAGTTATTCCATACTTTTGTACCTCATCACTCTGGTTCATTTTCCTTCGTCTTTTATCCACAAAGCGTTTTGTCTTCAAATCTTCAACAATAATTGTGGTTAGATCATATACATTCTTCAATTTATGAATGTATTCCGTACCTTTCTGGATGATGCCATCCAACCAATTATCAAATACCCTGGCAACCATTTTGCTTTTGTGTCTCTGATCCAACATCTATTGATTGACAGGTGATTTTGGATCAAAAGACGGGTAGTTGGGCAATCGGTTGTGGATCTGGATTATGAATGGCGTCGATGTCTACCCTGGATGAAAAGAAAAGGAGTTAGGAAATTTCAGAGCTGAACCACTGTTGTTGACAATATATGTAATGTTTGTCTGAAATATTTTTTCATCTGTGAATGAAAAAGAGAATCAATTACTGCATACAGAGATGTGTGCGTTTGAGTATATGAAATTGGGTTATCTGTGTGAAATCTTCTTTCATATAGTAATTACTCTTCCATTAGACAATTCATTGTATGTATTTTATCCCTTACTGGTTCAACAATATATTTGTTTATCTAAAAAAACTAAACCTGTATGGGTCAAAGTTACTTTAACTCTGGTTTAGTTTGAAAGATTGATTAATTAGAGCAACTATGTATATATTTTCAGTTGTAAAAGGCAGGGGGAGAGAAGATAGAAAAGAAAAAGAGTTAGGAAATTTCAGAATTGAACCACTGTTGTTGACAATATATGTGATGTTTGTCTGAAACATTTTTTCATCTGTGAATGAAAAAGAGATTCAATTATTGCATACTTAGATCTGTGCATTTGAGTATTTGAAATTGAATTTTCTGTGTGAAATCTTCTTTCATATAGTAATTACTCTTCCATTAGACAATTCATTGTATGTATTTTATCCCTTACTGGTTCAACAATATATATGTTTATCTATTTGATTGTTATTACAGATAGAATCTGTGTATTTTATTATCCATTGCTGTTATAAAATCTCATCCTTCATAGCATGATGATGTATGGATGTTAGTTTACTTTTAAACACTTTCTAGTTAAAAGTGTATTTGAATATTTGAATTCATTAAAAATCTTAAAGGGAGTTGTACCTTAATTCAGAGGGGAATTAGTCTTAATAGTTCACCTATTTGTTGTTTAACTTATCTCTTCTTGAAAGAAGGGTATAGAGTCAAAATTAAACATTTTTAGATAAGGACAAATCTGTTAGCCAACAATATATATACAGAATTGTGTAATTAAAATAGTTTAAATTACCTTACACATATATATAACTCGATACCGCATGCCCCAGTTATATGAGGTAATTTAGACATTTTTTTTTTTTTTTTTGATGAAATATATCCATATATTAATTAAACAGAAATATACAAATAATTATAAAAAAATAAAAGCGGATTGAAAGCACGCCACGTCACACTATGCAGAGCCTAGGAGCAAAACCAAGAGTTCAAAACACTAGGTAGAGCTTGGGAACAAGTCACAAAGTCATAAAAAAGATATTATACAGCAAGAGCAAGGTCGGAAAGCGGAGGATCCATATCATCAGGACCCCAGCCCGAGCTTGGCAAGTCATTGCCATTTGGGATAGGCTCCCAGCGAGTATCCTGAGCAGTGTCCCTGTCCTCATATTCTGCTTGTGTCCGAGTAGGTGAAATGGCAAGAGAAAACCTGGTGAACTTCTCTGACGAAATGGCTAGAGAAAACCTAGGGTATTTAAACAATTTTCATTACACAATTCAGTTATATATATAAGATAATTTAGATAATTTTCATTACATAATTCTGTTACATAATATTCAATGCCACATACAACATGTATATGGAACTAATTCAAAACATTTTTATTACCCAATTCTGTTATATATATAAAGTAATTTAGACAATTTTCATTACACAGTTTTGTTATATATATAAATAAAATACTCAATGCCACATACACCAGTTATATGAATTGATTTATACAACTTTCAATCAACAGTTCTGTTTATATATATATATATATGCACAGATGTTGAATATTTGAGCAACCTTCTTGTTTATCATTTAGTAGCTTTTTGGCAATGTGGTATTACAATATATGTTTTTCAGAAACTGAACAGTGAAATCCTGATTCTTTTTTGCCACTGATACTCTGAGACCATGAATCGTCTTGTAGTGTAAATCCTTGTTTATAGCTTTTTTCACTTAACATCACGCACAATGTCCCCGAGAAGAATTTTCTTGTTTGAAATGACAGGAAATAGTTTGCATTTCTCACGACAATATCTCTTAAATAATTTTGGAGAAACATTTGGTTGCATTAGAAGTCACCTTAACAATTGGTTCCATTGTAGACCGCATATTTTGTTAAGGTTCCGGACAATTTTAAATAGATGTTAACGTGGGATGTGTTTAACAACTCAAATGCATTTGCCAACTTCTTTTAAACTGCAAATAGAATTCAGAATTCTTTGGTTATAGGAAGCTTTTGTTTGGACACTGTGAAGGCGAGCCTAACACCTTTGCTATATTTTGCAGGTACCTTATCTCTTAGAGAAAGTTGGCTGTGCAGATTTGTTATATGGCTGACGTCTTATGAAGTTATAGGATCTTACATGTAGCATTCATCATGACTTGTAAATGGTGGCAGCAATTCTCATTTGTGTCATGCCCTTAACATGCACCTTATCCCATTCGTTGTTGCCTTGTGTGCTTTTTCCACAAGGCTCAATCTTTACAGTCATTGTAGATGTATTCTATTGTGAACATTTCAGGTACTTAATTCTTTTCTGTTTCCTAGTTGACTCATTTTTTTTTTTTAGTGTTTCAACCATTGGTCTAATTGTTTTCTAGAACTTGGTATGCACGTCTTAAAATTAGCTTATTGCGAAGGGCTGTGTACTATGGCAGCAGGGCATGGCTATTTATTTCTTATCTTTGTTTTTTTTGCAGCAAGGCATGGCTATTTATTTCTATAATTTGTTGTTTTTGCAGCATCTGATGGCAATGTTCTCTTATATTTTGTTTTTTTGGCAGCACGACCAGGGTGTACGTTCTATTAATCAGCGATAGGTAATCTGAAACGTGGTCTTTATGATTGCTTTAGAGACATTTCAAGAGGACATCTGCAGTTGTGTACTAGGAATACCTTATCGCTGTCAGAATTATTTTCAGCAAACTAATTTAGGGTTTTGTTTACCTCAAATATAATGTTTCGTTCTAAGATTCATTTTTGTTTTTCTTAAACTGATTTAGTTTTTTTTGTTTTTAATTTTGGACCTATGTTGACAGAGCTCCATTCAAAATAGCGTAGAAACGAATCGGATATAATTGGTTTTTAGCATTCTCCATCAATTGATCATGTACGGTCTTAAGAGAGAACTCTGAAGGGGAGTAGGTAGCATAAAGTGCCCTGAGTGGCAGGGGCCTATATTTTCAGTCCTTGTTTAGGCCTTGAACCTTCACAATGTCTTAATAAGTTAATTGGCTGTAATGAAGATTAATTTTTAATTTATTTGTATGTACATTTATATTCTGGTTTCTATATGGTCTTGCTTTCAATGACATTTTTTCAAACCACATACGTTATACATTGATTTTTAGATGGTCTTGGTTTTTAGATGGTCTTGATTTCCATATGGTCTTTGCTTCCATTGTGTTGTTTCATTTCCATATAGACAAAAAAAAAAAAGAATTTTAAATATTTTTTAACAAATGTTTTTCATTACGATTTTTAATAATTAATCAATAAAAAAAATGAATTTCTGATATTATCTATTAAATGGTGCAACCAAAAAAACAATCCAAATTAATTTGGGAGATTGGGAGTTTCTTGAATCTATTTTTTGCATCCCTTGTTTAAAATAGATGGTAAATCGGAAGTATAGATTTTGGATTAGATGTTAATATTTCTAAGAATCTCTTTTCAATTTTCAATTTTTTGGATTGATTTTAGGGTTAATAAATGTTAATGTATCTAACAATCTTCTTTTTAATCTTTTTTTTTTGGATTGGTTTCAAGGTTAATAGGACCCTTGTCCTTTGTAAAAAGCAGGGTTGGTTTAAGGATGGAAATTCGAAAGACACATGAGCAAATGTTGAAATGACCCAAAAAATTAGAAATATTATATTATTTTCTACAACTAGTTGCAGAAAGATCATAACTACATCGACAAAAAGTCAACAAAAAGTTCTTACATGTATCACAAAAAAATACAAAACTATTTTCATTCTAGGTTACCGAATGTCAAAGTGATCTAAAAAATTAGAAATATTGTATTATTTTTTTTAAGTAGTGTATTATTTTCTACAAACAATTATCGAAAGATCATAGATACATCAACAATACCCCAAAAAAAAAGAAAAACTATTTTCATTCTAGGGTTACAACCCAGTTCCCATCCCAATTAGCACAATATTTCACTATCGAGGATTTATTTCCCTAGAGATAATGGTTGCATTCATTGAACTAGTACACCACCTCGAAGCGTTCCTTGTTTTTCACTTTGCCTCACCTCCTCTCCTCAACCTAACACATTGCACTATTTGGTTGGATTAAGTTATCGACGTCTTTTCAAACCATAGCAGAATTGGAAACTTTCCTCTATTAAAGCTATGAAGGATAATTGCTATCACTCGTTCAAGGGAGCGTCAAGTAGCTCTCTCCATGTTTCCAATTTTGGTAGAAGAGTTTTGAAATTTGGCAGCTTGGGTAGTACTACTTTTTTCTTCAAGACCCCATCCTCTTTATCCAAACAAAACTTATCTAGTTCTTTTATGAAGGAGAGGATTTTGTCAAATCGCTCTTTTGGGATCTTAAAAATAGCCATTGGGGTGTAACCTAGACCATCCTTATCGGAAAAAGACAACTCTGGGAAAGGTCTAGAATTGATCAATTCTAATTCAGAAAGAAGAATATGATCAATTCTAATTTAGAAAGAAGATTTAACCTATATTCCGGTGGTTGAAAAATTCAAATAGATTTTTCACCATGCCTTTATCAGAGACCAACAGATGAAGATTGGTGGTGAAAAGAGTAGACAATTTTGAATTGACTCTCCAACATAGACTGTGATTAATCTCTTCCACCCTAACAATACACACTACAACATTCACCATGTCCAACGAAAGAGTCCAAAAAATGTGTTGCATTTTGTATAAGGAGATCGACCTTAGGGAGTCCATCTCTCGTTTAGGGTTGCTCTCAAACATGATCAGCGATTCTACTGATTCAGTCAAGGCATTCTCCATAGCTACCCCTGTCACCATAACCTCCCTACTTCGAGCCAAAAGCTTCTAAAAAATGTGTAGTTGCTAAAACCAACGATCATTAATAAAACTCACGGGGGATAAAGTTGGATTTCTCATGTCGACAAAATCAATTACGGATTCTCATGTTGTGAAATAAAAAATCATCGTTAAATAGCGGCCCTCTGATCTGCTATAAACGTTAATTAAAATAAATCAATATGAGCTATTCCATTTATGTCAAGCCACCTTTTTTTACAATTGTCAATTTGCATCCCATCTGTTTGGTCAATTCCAACATTGGCTAGAAAGTCTGCTCCCTCATTTGCCTTGCAAAATCAATGATCCCCTTTTCAACCCTGAAAAAAACAAAGAAGCTTCCAAGATTTAACTAGGTTATTATTTAAGATTCAATCTTTAGCTCTCTGATTCGAAAGGGCATGAATCACCATTTGTGAATCTCCTTTAATCAATGTCACATTCTATCGTTAATTACACCCTGACAACTAGAGCTTGAGTCTCCACTTCATTATCGGTGCCATCAATGAGTTTGATTAGGGCAGCGCTGATAAAAAAACAATCTCATTTTCAGTGGTGGTTGAAAGTTGTTTATCTTTTTCATCTCTAGCTAAAAATAGCCATTATCTAAAAACGATCTTCATAGGAGATATCATGTATTAATCTAAACTTGTTTTCCAAAATCATCAATTATTTCTAGAACTCTGATAAGTCACACTAAAGTATGCATATATCATTACATTTATTTCCCTTTTTAAATAACCATTTGTTCATTTTTTTTTTAAATTCTTCATTAGATAGGTTTGATCTATTGTATTTAGTTAGATTTTCATTGTGTCCTAATTTTACATTATTGGTGTAGTGTTTTTTTGGGTGAATATTTTGTCTTCAACTAACTGAAAGCAAAATGGTTATATCGACCATAGTGTAATGAGATAAATCTCTCCTTTCAGCAAGGGGAGGTTCCATATAAACTATCACAAACTAATTTAAACTAAATATTAATTCAGGGGTGAGACCATATCATCCATTTCTCTTTTTTCAGAAACGATGTTTACAAAATAAAAGAACACTTTCTTGATACTAACTGAATAACCAAGAAACCCACGAGAGCACAAAATCTATCGTTGTTTCTTTTGCTAGTTTATAACCTAGAACACAATAGAATGAGGTGCAGTGCAAAGTCTTCACCGAAAATTTTGACAAAATATATAATCACGAAAGATAATAGTAGTTCAAAGCCTTTCCAATATCTTTTACTTTAAAACACTAAAACACAAACTAAAGATAATTGTTGTAGCACAAAGTCTCCACAATCAACTTTAGAACATCTCCCAGATTATTCTCACTCACACTATTATTTAATCAAACAGATAAGATTGTATTAGGAAAATGACATAAGAATAATTCCCAATACAACATAAGTTATTTCAACACAAAGTTTGAACGATCAATTGCTTTCTTATTCACTTGATAAAATTTAATTTACAATTTGAACTCAAAGTGTCAAAATGCTCTTCAATTTGACAGAGTTTCGCTTCAATAAAAAAAATATAGATAATTACAATAGAGGCCCTCTTTATTTATAGAGAGAGGCCTTGAGAAAATTTAGAAAAAACTTAACTACTTTGACTTATTCAAAAATAGGAGTCCTTATTGACTTGGGACTTCTTATGTTTTTACGTGTAATTACATATATAAAAAAGTACTTATAAATATGTCCAAAGTTGTTTCAAAAGTACATCTGAAAAATAGAAAATAAACTGAGGAAAAAAATTGTTTCAATTTGTATCGTCATCTCTCTTCATGTGACCATCATACATAGTAAAAGTTGCTTGCATCCCAATACTGTCTGGACTAACAGTATTCTTGAAAATCATCTTGCCTCTAACTATGGCATTTCTTACTGTGGTGAGTGATTTTGCATGACTAGTTAACTTAGTTTTTATATTATCCAAAGTTAACTGATTGTCCAGAATATTGTCCATAGAGGCCATTGAAAATGTTTTATCTTAAAACTCTTTCCGGAACATATCTTCAAATTCTCGAACTATTTATTTTGCAAAGAGAAATTGGTTATTTCGTGATATGAGCTTGCAAGGTAGCGCCTCCAATTTATGCAAAATACTGACATTACTTTGTTCACTGAGTTTTCTTGCAGTTTCAAGGTCATTGATCAAATCTTTTAGCACACGGCTCCTCTATGTCAATGCCTCTTTAGTTTCTATATAAGAATCCCTATTAGGAATGACGCCAATTGATATTAGAGTGCTTATTTTTAGTTTTCTCATCTCCACTCATTTATCATGATTCTTTTTTATGCTCTCAATATCTTGAGAAACAACATCAATGAGATCATCGAGTTCTGCTCTTATTTTTCTTATTTTATCTGTCTTCTCAAATAGCTCTATAAGTAGAAAAATTATTTGTGCACGCATCTTGTCTAAGTACTGTTCAAGTACTTTACTTTTGAGATGAGTCTTTTATGCTTTCTGAGTGATGGGGTCTTCTACAGAAATGGCCTTAGGAATTACTGCTTTTGAACTTAAAGTGATTTTCCTTACCACTACAGTCAATTGTTCCACCATTGCTTTGTAGTGATCTTTTATGTCTTACTCCCTATCAAATTTTTGAATCAAGATGTCCATGGTTGACTGCATATCATTCATGGCACTTTCATGAGCTATCTTACCTAAATCAACTCTAGAGATAGAGTAATCATTCATATCAAAAAAATTCATGGTTGCATCTTGTGGAGGTCTTGCATTCTCCAAAAATTTGTCCCTTGTCCCCAAGCATTTTTGAAAAAATCTTTGGCTTCTTCGGGGTCTTGGCTTTTACAAGCACCAGCTTATTAAAAATCAAAGTCATCTGGCTTGTTTCTTCCTTTTTAATGTATAAGTTGGCAACCATGGTGGAAGCACAGAAGTACTCACATTAGGGTCTGTCCCCATTGTTGGCATCACCAGAACTACACTTGCACTAGAAGTGGAAACAATAGGTGGAGTGTTAGTAAAAACTACACCTCTTACAAAGTGATCAAAAATAGAAACATCTCCAATATCAAAAGATGAGGAGGACAAACTAGGAATAGACCCTTAGGAGCGAAGAACATCTTCAAAAGTGTTTTGACGGTTGTCAAAAATTATTTTGGAAGGAGAGAGAGATTCAGAAGAGGGAATATCAATAGGATAAATAGTCAAAGGAGCTACAACAAGTGTGTCGAGCAAGGGAGAAGAGACTCTCATTTCTTGTTGTACATACTCTTGTAGGGATAAAGCTTCCCCGTCTTGTTGATATGTAGGCCTATCTTTAATCTCCATCTTTTTTGTGACTAATTCTTCAGTGCCCTATTTCTCAACTTCCATATCTTCTATTTCAGACTCTCTCTCCACAGCGTTTGACTTTTTCGTCACAAATCTGATCTTAGGCTTATATTGCTTGGAAGAAGAGGGAACATCACTTTTATTCTTCATCCTGTTCTCCACCTTTTTTCCTATTTGCTCTTGAATCTTAGTCTCTGACCCTGTGAGAAATTCTTTCAAAATAACTCCCTTGTTTGCTAGCCAATTATTGGTGTTTGTCAATATAAGCTCAAATCTTTTCCTCAAAGAGATCAGCTTTTTCTAAGACCATTGGATTGGAGAGAGGGGTATTAGCAACCTGTTTAGTATTATATATGTCATCAACCAACTCTCCATCATTTACTAGATCCTCAAAAATATCAGTAAGTCCCAAATATTCAATCTGCTCAAAAGATAACTGACTGTAGTCCAATTTTTTAACATATTCTGTTCTCAAATCTATCTAAACATCTTCAACCATAGGTTCATGGAATTGGGTTTTCCTCTTAATTTTGTCTTTTACGCCCCTATAGTCAAACTTTGGTCTTCTCTTAAATTACTTCATAGTTATACGCTGCATCTCAATTTTCATGGCTCTAGCCTTCGTAACAATTAATACTGAATATCTGCTAATTTCAATTGAGACCCTGAAACTGGGCTTCTTGAGCTCCATTTGTTTATTATGCACAATGATCATTTGTTTGCATAACACCATTAATACTAGTTTGTCTGAGGAAAATCTTGGAAGCATATAAAGATGACCTTGGAAAGAGCCAACCCTCAGATATGAGAAAGAAGGAAACTGTAATAACTTGCATCTAAAATCATTTACCACTTTCTAAGCCTCATCTGACGCTCTTTTTTGTTCTATTTGAGGATCAAAAAGACATAAGAATACTGCAAAAAAATCATCATTTACTCTCTTGAAATGATGAATAAAACCCTTCAATGTTAATTGCGAATAGTATTGATACACATGGATTACCTTCTTATTTCCTTTTGATGTTAGACCAAAAAAGATTCTCATAGAAGCTGCAATATACACCAGATAAGAAGTCATATATAAATTGAAGGTAGTGAATACCTTCATCAATTGATCATGCAAAGTATTGCTAATTTGTTCTCCCCAAAAGATGATTTTTTTTTTTTAGAGTATTACCTTGATGAAAGCATACATCCATTCATCAAACAGTGAGGAAGAGGACAAACTTTTTATCCTACTGAGAAGAGTTATCAGATCACTAACTTCTTCTATAAAGTCACCTCTAGGAAAACTCCGTGGCCACCTTGACAAATTTGATTTTGACGTCTTGAGTCATTTATTATTAATTACCTTCTTTGCCTTTTCAATATTTTTGTCATACTCTTTTTGTGCTTCAACAAAATCAACCTTTAACACTTCTGTAGCAGGAGAGCACATAAACATCTTATCAATAAATTCAGGATCTAGTCTGATTATCACATTGCCACTAGCCTCCATCACATTTCTAGTATCTTTGTTATAAAACTGAGCACACTGAAGGATAAATTTTATGTTGTGCGCTACCATCGAGAAAGAAGATACCAAATGAATGTTACTGTCAATTATCTTGTTCATTTCAGAGCTGGAATTGCTTGACCTGGTTCTCTCCACAAACTCAGCCATGTCCACATGGCCAATCTCTGTATCTCTAATGTCATCAACATTAAAAGTAACTGAGGTGATTGAAAAAATACTTTGATATTTGTACTTCATCACTTTCGATTTCTTTAGAGACAACTCAGTCATTTGAATGAGCTATCACCAGAAGCATGTCGATGAAGAAAGAAGTTTCACAAAAAATACTACAATAAAAAAAATTATGATTATGTAATTAGAGGAAATACTGGTAATCTAAGAAAATTACATGTCGATGATCACGACTATGGGGATGTACTTGAAAGAACTAGAGTACGAGCAGGCTAAAAAATAAGAGGAAAAGGGGTTTGAAAAAATAAAATTGAAAATATCTCAAAGTTAAGAAAAATTGAGAGAATGTTTGCATGGGTGGTAAAATTTACCGCCCTTGCATATAAGAGATATTTCACAAGTGTCAGAGCAGTTAAATTTACCGTTATTGCATTTTCCAAGAAATACGAGTTATATGTTAGAGCGGCAAAAAATACCGACACTATAGGTAATAAGGAGATCGCAAGTGTTATGCATCGGCGGTATAAAACACCGATAATACATATTGGTATGAATTACATTTGATGTTCAAGCGGCAATTTTTGCCGATACCACATGTGGTTAAGTTGCAAGGTTTTCATGTAAAGGTGATGGATTTCACTGGCCATACACTTCCACTTGAAAGCATCTTCAAATATGTAAGCAGTGAAAAATGCCGATTTTAATTTTGACTTATTCACAATAGGAAGATGTGAGAGCGACTAATATAGCCATCATTACAATGTTTTGTAAGAATTAGTTTTCACTTAACATGTTTAGAAAGGTAAAGCCTTATTGGGTCAAACCACCAACGACACACATCAACTTAAACCCTAGGGTACAAATAATGGTTGGCAATTTTCATCAATTTGACTCACTAAAAATAATATAGGACACAAACGAAATGGAAGAACAAGGGTTCGACACAAAAAACTAAGCAAATAAAAATATCAATCTATAACAGATACCGTTCAATAAACAAAACCCTAGAAGTTAAAATGACTTACCTGGCGAGTTTGAAACCCTAAGCTTGACAATGATGAATTTAAAATCTATTTTAATCCTCCGTCACCACGGTTGAGCAGTTTCAAAAAGGGTCAAGGAATCAACTAAGAGACTTCAAAAAAAGAAATGACAAGAGAAATAATGAAATAACATATTTAAAAACGTGAAAAAAAAACCCTTAATGATTGACATGAGTGGCCATTAATACCACTTGAAGTTTAAGATCTTGGAGATCTTGCTTAGACAATGATTTTGGCTGACCTAACACGTGCCTAGACAAAATGCAAAAAGCGGTAAAAACTGCCGACCATGCACATACCCTTTTGATTGGGAACATTTAATTGTGGAAAAAAGTGCCACTTGAGCATGAGAAAAATAAAAACCATGTAAGAGCGGCAAAAAGTGTCGACTTTGCACACAAATTCAAAATTTCACTAACACCTCCAAAATGATCAAAATTGACATTTTGTTCAGTTTATGACTACAACAAGCTTCGTGATTTTAAAAAAATTGTGGCAAAAGAATGTCGCAAACTCTCTTAAGATGTCAGATGACTTTGCTTGAGATCAAGATAATCTTGTCTCGATCAACAAACTTAGAGTGTAGATTACGAAACAAACAAGTTTTGTAGGGGTTGTCTACAAAATAAGCGTAGCTAATTTTGAGAACAACAGCTGGATCTAACTAGAGAACTTCCATCGATCAAACTTTGAAATGATCAAAAGGAGAAAAATTCAGTCTCTAAGTGCCTTCATCCATGCCATTGGGCTATGGAGTCAAGCTATCAAAAAGAAAAGACACAAAAGACTAAACAAAAACACCAAAATAAAAACAAAAAACTATACAAATGTACAAATGAACTTATCTAATACTTCAAAGATTGAAGTGTTTCAGATGTTGCCCACTATGATGCAGTAAAAATAGTGTTTCATCTTCATATTCTAGCAAGAAACTATTTTCACCACAGAATTGATGAATGGTGAACGGACCTCTCCATAAGGAATCAAACTTTCTATGCATTCTTTTGGGTTCTCTCCTCTTGTCCCACAACAAGACTTGATCTCTAATCTGAAACTCACGAGTCATTGTTTTCTTATCAAATTTTTTTTTACCTGACCTTGATGCTCAATGATACGATCCACTACCATAGTTCGCTGCTCCTCAAATTCAGTTAGGCACATGATCCTTTTATCAATAGAACTTTCAAAAGTCCTATCTTCCATTGTCTTTGCCAACTTCAGTGCTGGCAATTCCAAGATAATTGGTATCTCTGTATTCAGACCATACAGAAGCTGAAATGGTGACATACCTATTACCCTTTTAGGAGTAATCATATATGTCCATAAAGCATCAAACAACGCTTTATGCCAAGTTCTCTGATTCTCATCTACCAATTTCTTGATAATAATAATCAGATTCTTGTTACTTGATTCTCCCTAACCACTTCTTTGCAGATAATAGTTTGAGGAGTGGGAAAGAATGATCTTGTGCTTGTAGTAAAAGTCAGTAATCTCATGGGAAGAGAAACAAGTAACGTTGTCTGCTACAATCTTGTTTGGAACTCCAAACTGAGAAATAATATTTTTCTTAAGAAAATTGCATACCACTTCAAAAGTAGCATGCTTAACTGGGATTGTTTCCACTCACTTGGTAAATTAGTTTGTGATGGTGAGAACATAGTTATGTCCTACACTTGATGGTGGGTTCACAATGCCAATGAAGTCGATGCTCCATTACTGAAAAGATTCTTCAATCACCACTAGTTTGAGAGGTAATGCGACCAACTTAAGTTTTCCAATGAACTGTTGACACAACTCACACTTACGCACCCAATTGTATGCATCTTGAAACAGTGTAGGCCAATAGTATCTGGCTCATAGAATCTTTTGAGCCGTTACGAGTGCAAAAAAATGTCTTTCATAAGCCAAATTATGGAAAGACTCCAGAATTCTACTTTGTTGCGTTTTATCCACGTAATGAAGAAATACTCTATCAAGGATTCTTTTGTACAAACCATTATCCCATATGACATAGTTAGCAGCCTTCAACTTAATAGTCATTTTCTCTTTATAAGACAGATGGGTAAGACACTCACCATATGTTAAAAAATGAGCGATATTTGAATACCACTCATCAGTAGTAGTGACAAAAAGAACTGTTAGCATGTCCTCAACTTCTGCTTCTTCATCCCCTATGTCTTTTGGTACATTATCAGCAATCAAATTGCCTCTTTTAGTGCCAAACTCCTATTGAGTTAGAATAGACTTTAATGTTATATCAGGTACCGAAATAATAGTATGTAAATTCAAGATATAGAATCGAAAATGTTTTACCACCTTAACCATGGCATAAACATGCTTCTCCATGTTTGAATATTTCAATTCATGAGCTTTGAGAGGATAATTAATAAATGATATCGAAGATTCCACATCTTCTTTGTTCTATTGAACCAGAATGGCTGAAAGTATATGTTCATAAATGTAGTTGTATACTATGAAATCTTTGATATAATTAGGACAAATAAGGACTAGAGCATGAGCAATAGCCTTCTTGATATCCTCAAATGTCGCTTTGGCTTTCTTAGTTAGAAAGTAGCCTTACCCTTCATCATGTTGACGATATGACAAGTTTTCTCTACAAATTTAGGGATGAACCTTCATAAAAAATTTACCTTTCTAAAAAAAGAATGAATTGCAGTCTTACTGGAAGGCAGAGTAAGACTTTGAATAGATTTGACTCTTTTTGAGTCAATTTTAGTGCCTTCTCGAGATACAATGTGACCGAAAAGTTTACCTTTTGTAACGTCAAAAACTGACTTCTTACGGTTGAGAGAGATACCATTTTATTGACAGCATTCTAGCACTTGTCGTAAATGGTGCACATGATCATGACTATGTTTGAAGAAAATAATCAATTCATCAAGATACACCATAATGAACTTCCCCATCTCATCTCTGAAGGCAAGGTCCATCGCCCTCTAGAATGTGGCACCAGCATTGATCAGATCAAAAGATATTCTACGATATGCAAATTTGCTTGAAGGTGAAGTTAAAGCATTTTTATACTAATCTGCTTTATTAAATTCTACTTGATTATACCTCAAAAAACTATCTAGCATAGACAACATTTCTAAACCAGTTACTATTTGCAACACTTGGTCCATCATGGATAGGGGGTAGTTATCATTTAGAGAAGATTGGTTGAGATTCTTGAAATCAACACAAATAGAGATTTCTTCATTCTTCTTCCTTACGAGGACTATGCTTGTGATCTAAGTGGAATGATGAATTAGAAAAATTATCTTTAAATTCAACATCTTTTGAATCTCAGAAAGGATAGTACCTAATATTTTAGGGTTGTATTATTTTTGTTTCTGCTTGTGAGACAATGACCCAACTTTAAGGAAAATTTCATGCTAAATTTTCTTAGGCCTGAAGGACTTCAAATTATCATAAGAATATGTCAAAACATCAATGTAATGAAGGAGAGTAATGAATTTGAATTTTTCATCGACAGTGCAATATTTCTCAATGTTGACCATTTTGGGATCTGCCTACGAACTCAAATTTACTTGCTCAAATTTCATAGAGAAACTTGAATCCAGATATTATTGTTGCTTGATATATCTGTCATGCTTATCAAATAACTTTTCAAGGAAAACCAAACCTTTTGGAATTTTATTCCCTTTCAATTGAAGAAACTCTTCACCAGTTTGTGAATCTATTTTGGAAACATATTCTTGTGGTGGAGATTCATTACCTTCAAAATAGAGCTCATCAAAGCTATCCATTTTTTTAAAGAAAGTAATGATTTGATTATCACCATTGAACACCTGTCAATGGTCAGTATTATCGGGTACACTTGGTCGAAAGACCAGCTCAATAGTGTACTTGTTTCTTTTGAAATTTTTATGAGGAGCCATGAGAGTGGCAGAGACAACTAATGAATCTACACGATCATTAAATTCTCTTGGCACCGCAAAGATATTGAAAGCATCAAAAATTTCAATGCAATCCCATACGTGATTACGATAATGTCACAATCTTTCATTTTTAGTTTGATACAAATTTTTTACTTGACAAACCACTAATTTGACATCTCCTCAAGCATGAATAATCTTAACACCTCTAGCATGAGCAGCTTTCAATTTGAGCAATAATGACTCGTATTCAGTGGTGTTGTTGGTATTGTCGAATTACAACTTATATGAGAAAGAGAATATATCACCTTGTGGAGATATCAAAACAATTCTATCTCTAAAACTGGTGGAGGAATAATTGCCATCAAATTCTAAAACTCAGAGCTCATTAGAATTTAATTTTTTTGAATTTCATTGATCAGAAGATTCTTCTTCATCAGTGAGAGAAGAATCTGACATTATTATGCCTTCACTTGAACTTTCATCTAAAAAATATTCTGATTCTTCATCTGAATTATCTGAGCTATCTCCTGATGAAATCTCATCTGATGAACTAGAAACATTTTCAATGGACAAAAAATAATTACCTATTCCTGAGGACTCAAACAAAATTTATGCTTCAAGATTTGTCATTTGGGTAATGATATATTTGGCCTCCTTAGGAAGCAACTTTTGCATGACACTTTTAATAGATATCCTTGCTTCAGATAGATTCATATTCAATTCTCCATCTACATCCTTACAAAAATTACGTCCGAGCAGAATGCCATAAGAAGCTAGAACATCAGCCACTAGAACTGTCATCTTAATCCTCTTGTCTGAAAAAGTCACAAATACAAATTAGACATCTTTGATTTAACCTAAAAGTGGTACTTACTTATTTTCTATGAAGAAACATCTCCCAAAATTCTTAGTTAAGGTGAGACCAAGGGAGTCTACTACTTTGGCGAGCATAACATTATCAGAAGCTCCAAAAAAATTTATGCAATTACTCAACTTATGACCATTTACCAATAGAGAAACATAGAAAGGTTCTATTTTTTCAGAGGCAACAAGGGGAGTAGTGACAAGATTATTTTGGATAGATTTTTTCTTTGAGGAATCATGGATAACTTTTAGAGAATATTGTCCTATATGGACGGTTTTATTTTTAACGTATGTAGCCAACCTATCAAGTTGTTCAGGATTAATTTGTAAATATTCAACTTCAGACATTTAGATCTTGGTCTTCCTAGCATGATCTATTATGTCAAATAACTAGAATAAACTAAAAATAAAGGAAAAAAATCTATCATTCTAATTTTTATTTGTTGTAGTACTGGTCTGAGGGACAGAAGTAGAAGATACAGGATTGTTAGATGTACTTACTTGCTTATTTTCTACAAGGTCCTTTGATTGGAAAGGTGGCAGAGTTCCCCATTTAACAATTGAGATCACTAGTTGAGGTTCTTCTCTTACTTTTCCCTTATCAACTTGTTGAGTTGATTGACTTTGAGACCTAGTAAAAACAACATATGCTCTATCATACACTTCTATTTTTTTTGTCTTCATCTTGGTAATTCATAAAGTTGATGGTAGAGTTGCTAGCTAATTCTTCTTCTCCTTCTGCAAAGATATTAGCATCATTCTCCTGGTCTAACTCAAATTGGAAAGAATGATCATGTTCGGCTTCATAATAACCAACTACTGAGTTGATCGGTGTTGCTTCAATGGCAAGCTTCTCCTGTTGAGGTGGAAGATGATTGGGTTACCCTTGATTTTTAGCAGCGTTGCCTTGATATGAATTGTTAGAAAATGTCCTCCTTGGTGTATCTCGATCAAAATAAAGGGCAGACATACTTTGGAACATTTATTTTTTTAGAGCTAACAATTCATTTGCTAAATTTTGCACCATAGGGTCAGTGGTGCTTGTGAAAGAATTCTCAGTAGAAGAGGAACCTTTATTTATATTAGAATCTCTTATTATCTTACCCACAAGGATAAGATCATCTTCAACTTTGATATCCAAAATCTGAAGTGTAAGAAGATCTGTAGGGCTAGCTCATCTTAACAGAAAACTCACTTCAAGAAGTTGAGAATGTTGGGAGGATGAAAACCGGAAGCACACAATTTGATTACCAAACCAAGCAACTTAATATGCGGAAATTAACCAGATTCACCAAGTAACTAGAATTCAGAATAACACATGATATGAGAGACAATACACAAATTGTATTAACACTTTATACAGAAAAGAATACAATAAAGAAGATGCCACTTCTTCTCCACCACCTTACAGAGGTTTCCCACACCTCAAGTGAACAGTAATTCTTCTCCCCAAAGCTCTCCCTCTCACAGGTCCCAACACCCAACTCAAATACAGAGTTGGTGTTCACCTCCCGTGCTCCACGCACACCACAAGTGCTCCACGCACTCCACAAGTACTCAAGGTACTTCAAGTAGATCTCCCATGAACCTGCAACAACCTGCAATTCAACAGACCATACTTATGGAAGGAACTCCCTTGCCTTCCTCTTGCTCTATCCGAGTACACACCTGTACTCCAAGTAGATCATGCCTGATACTGCTCCCTGTTGTGTTGCTGTCTATATGACCTTGCACACCTGCAAATCAAACAATGGTTCTATTCACCTGTGAACCTCGACCTTGCACACACATACACCTGCAGATCAACGATCTTACTTACCATGTAGATCTCCTATATAGGCCATGCAACTGTGACCAAGATCCTACACTCTTGAAGAACCCAGCTGGCTCTCCAATCCAGCACCAACACACCTGGTACTGTGGCACTAGGAGGAACGCACCATTGCTCTACCTCACACATAGAAGGAGCTTATAATTATGCTCTCTTACTCCCTAGCACACTTTTCCAATACAACCATGAGTCTATTATATAGATCTCATCCAAACAATGATTAGACATCTAATTACAATAATTAGATCCGCAGCTATGAGTCTAAAATTAGCGCTCATCATGCAAACTCTTGGTTCGTCAACCCACTGCCCGTAATTAACTCGCAGTCGAACCACACAGGCGACCGACGTCGGTCCCTGTCTGCCTGGGGTCGCCGACGCCGGCCGATATATGACCGACGTCGGTTGCCTTCCTGTCTTACCCTGCCGACGCCGGTTGGCCAGACCAACGCCAAACACTTCTGACACTTCTGCAACTCATTCTGCAACCTCCTCCATGTCTGCATCAGTGAAGCTTTTAGCTCCACAATCCTAACAGAGAATTGATAAAGAAACACTTAAGATTCTCCGGTGTTGGCTGAACAGTTGTAAGAATTTAATTTCTCAGCTTATTAAACTTAGTGATGAAGTCTTGCATAGGTTCATGAGGCTCCTTCTTCATTTGTGTAAGCTGAGCTAATAAAGCGTGTGCATCTTCTACAGGTTTAAACCTAGCCTCAAACTTAGTCTTGAGAGTGTTTCAAATGTTTATAGTCTGAGCTTGAAGATAATAAAACCAATATGCAGTAGCACCTTACAGTGTTTCCACAAAAAGCTTTACTGCTACATCTTCATGTTTAACACCCATCACACCATGGGGTATGCAGAAAGCTATAATATGTTCATCAGGGTGAACTTTTTCATCACCATAGATTTTTTTTTTTTTTGAACTACGAAGTAGTTTATGTAAAGGTGGGGTTAAATTTAGATGACCAAAAGTGTTATGCAAAGGACCTTGGGCTGCCATGATGTGTTGATTAAAAGGCAGAATAAAAAACATTTATGGAGTATGAATAGACAAAACTTTGGTAGCACTAGAACTAAAATCTTCACCTGGTATTGGAGACCTAGCATTGGTAGGAGGAAAACCCCTAGTTCACTAAAGACAAGGTCATAGAGGCAAAAGACTAAAATTATTTTACTACATAAACTCAAATATAGGATCAATAATACCTTTATCTATTTTGCTTCTCGTATACCGTGAATCTGTCAGAATGTAATATACTCAACAAAATTTTGCAATAAATGGAAAATTTTTGAAAATGCTTCAACTCGGAGCGTGAGGCTTCAATTTACGTGTTCCTTTCCCAGAAAAGTCGCCAAAAAAAATTTAGTGAATATTTTGTCTTCAACTAACTGAAAGCAAAATGGTTATATCGACTACAGTGTAATGAGATAAATCTCTCCTCTCAGCAAGGGGAGGTTCCCTATAAACTATCACAAACCAATTTAAACTAAATATTAATTCAAGGGTGAGACCATATCATCCATTTCTTTTTTTTAGAAATGATATTTACAAAATAAAAGAACATTTTCTTGATACTAACTGAAAAACTAAGAAACCCACAATAGCATAAAGTCTATCATTGCTTCTTTTACTGATTTATAACTTAGAACACAGTAGAATGAGGTGTAACCCAAAGTCTTCACCGAAAACTATGACAAAATATATGATCACCAAAGATAATAGTAGTTCAAAGCCTTTCCAATATCCTTTACTTTAAAACACTAAAACATAAACTAAATATAATTATTGTAGCACAAAGTCTCCATAATCAACTTTAGAACATCTCCCAGATTATTCTCACTCACACTACTATTTAATCAAACAGATAAGATCATATTAGGAAAAGGACATAAGAATAATTTCCAATACAACACAAGTTATTTCAACATAAAGTTTGAATGATCACTTGTTTTCTTATTTGATAAAATTTGATTTACAATTTGAACTCAAAGTCTCAAAATGCTCTTCAATTTGATAGAGTTTCACTTCAATAACTAAAAGATAGATAATTACAATAGAGACCCTCTTTATTTATTGGGAGAGGCTTTGCGAAAATTTAGGAAAAACTTAACTACTTTGAATTATTCAAAAATAGGAGTCCTTAATGACTTGGGACTTCCTATATTTTTAATATGTGTAATTACATATGACAAAAGTCCATGTAAACATGTCCAAAGTTATTTCAAAAGTACATCTAAAAAATAGAAAATAAACTAAGGGAAAAAAACTGCTTCAATTTGTATCACCATTTTTCTTCATGTGACTATCATACATAGTGAAAGTTGTTTGCATCCTAATACTGTCTTGACTAACAGTGTTCTTAAAAATCATCTTGGCTCTAACTATGACATCTCTTATTGTGGTGACTGATTTTGATGACTAGTTAACTTGATTTTTAGATTATCCAAAGTTAATTGATTGTCCAAAATATTGTCCACAGAGGCCATTGATTATATTTTATCTTCAAACTTTTTTTGGAATATATCTTCAAATTCTTAAACCATTTCTTCTGTAGAGAGAAATTGGTTATCTTGTGATATGAGCTTGCAAGGTAGCTCCTCCAATTTATGCAAAAGACTAACATCATTTTGTTCACTGAGTTTCCTTACAGTTTCAAAATCATTCATAAAATCTTTAAGCACACGACTCTTATATGTCAATGCTTATTTAGTTTTTGCATAATAATCCCTATTAGGAATGATGCCAATTGATATTAGAGTGCTTATTTTTAGTTTTCTCATCTCCCCCCATTTATCATGATTCTTTTCTATACTCTCAATATCTTGAGAAACATCAATGAGATCATCAAGTTATGATCTTATTTTTTACATTTTATGTCTTCTCAAATAGCTCTGTAAGTAGGGAAATTCCTTGTGCACGTATCCTATTTAAGTACTTTTCCTTTGAGATGAGTCTTTTCTACTTTTTGAATGATAAGGTTTTCTACGGAAACGGCCTTAGGAGTTATTTCTTCTGAACTCAAAGTAATTTTCATTACCACTATAGTCAACTATTTTACTATTGCTTTATAGTGATCTTTCATTTCTTTCTCCCTATCAAATTTTTGAATCAAAATGTCCATGGTTGACTGCATATCATTCTTGGCACTTTCATGAATTATCTTGCCGAATTCAACTCTAAAGATAGAGTAATCATTCATATCAAAAAAAATTATGGTTGCATCATGTGGAGGTCTTGCAATCTCTAAAAATTTGTGTTCCTTCCCAAGTATTTTTGAAAGAATCATTGGCTTCTTCGGGGTCTTAGTTTTTATAGGCACGAACTTATTAAAATCAAAGTCATCTAGGGAGATTGCTTGTTTCTTCATTTTTGGTGTATAAGCTGACAACCATGGTGGAAGCACATAAGTACTCACATTAGGGTATGTTCCCATTGTTGGCATCACCACGACTACACTTGCATTGGTAGTGGAAATAATAGGTGGAGTGTTAGTAAAAACTACACCTCTTACAAAGTGATCAAAAATAGAAGCATCTCCAATATCAAAAAATGAGGAGGACAAATTAGGAATAGACCATGAGGAATGAAGAACATCTTCAAAACTGTTTTGCGGGTTGTCAAAAATTATTTTGGAAGGAGAGAGAGATTCAGAAGAGAGATTATCAATAAGAGAAACATACAAAGGAGCTGCAATAGGTGTGTTGAGCAAGGGAGAAGAGACTCTCATTTCTTGTATATTCTCTTATGGGGACAAAGCTTCCTCCTCTTGTTGATCTGTAGGCCTATCTTCAATCTCCATCTCTTATGTGGCTAGTTCTTCAGTGCTCTATTTTTTAACTTTCATGTCTTCTATTTCAGACTCTCTCTCCATAACTTTTGACTTCATCACATATCTGATCTTAGGTTTATGTGGCTTGAAATAAGAGGGAGCATCACTTTTATTTTTTATCTTGTTCTTTGCCTGTTTTCCTTTTTGCTCTTGAATCTCAGTCTCTGACCCTATGAGAAATTCTTTCAAAGCAATTCCCTTGTTTGCTAGCCAATTATTGGTGTTTGCCAATATAGGCTCAAATCTTTTCCTCAAAGAGGTCAGCGCTTTTTGAGACCATTAGATTGGAGGGAGAGGGGTATTAGCAACATGTTTAGTATTATATATGTCATCAATCAACTCTTCATCATCCACTAGATCTTGAAGAATATTAGCAAGTCCCAGATATTCAATTTGCTTAAGAGATAACCGCTTGTAGTCTAATTTCTTGACATCTTCTTTTGTTCTCAAATCTACCCAAACATATTCAACCATAGGTTCATGGAATTGAGTTTTCCTCTTGATTTTGTATTTTATACCCCTATAGTCAAACTTTGGTCTTCTCTTGAATTGCTTCATAATTACAAGTTGCATCCAAGTTTTTATGGCTCTAACTTTCACAGTAGTTAATACTAAATATCTACCAATTTCAACTGAGAATCTAAAATTGGGCTTCTTGAGCTCGATTTTTTTATTATGCATGACGACCATTTGTCTGTATAACTCCATTAAGACCAATTTGTTTGAGAGAAATTTTGGAAGCATATAAGGATGACCTTGGAAAAAGCTAACCCTCAGGTATGAGAAAGAAGGAAACCGTAAGAACATGCATCCAAAATCATTTACCACTATCCAAGCCTCATCTGACACTCTTCTTTATTCTAGTTGAGGATCAAAAATATATAAGAATACCGCAAATAAATCATCATTTACTCTCCTAAAATGATGAATAAAACCCTTCAATGTTAATTGAGAATAGTATTGATACACAGGGATTACCCTTCTATCTCCTTCTGATGTTAGACCTGAAAAGATTCTCATAGAAGCTGCAATATACACTAGATAAGAAGTCATGTAGAACGTTAAGGTAGTGGATACCTTCATCAATTGTTCATGCAAAGCATTACTGATTTGTTCTCCCCAGAAAATGGTTTGTTTTTCGTGGAAAAGATACATTGATGAGAGGATACATCCATTCATGAAATAGTGAGGAAGAGGACAAACCTCTTATCTTGCTGAGAAGAGTTATTAGATCACCAACTTCTTCTATAAAGTCGCTTCTAGGAAAACTTCGTGGCTACCTTGACAAATTTGACCTTGACATCTTGAGCTATTTATTATTGATTATCTTCTTTGCTTTTTCAAGATTTTTGTCATACTCTTTTTGTGCTTCAACAAAATCAACCTTTAACACTTCTATAGTAGGAGGGCACATAAACACTTATCAATGAATTCAAGATCTAGTCTGATTATCACTTTGCCACTAGCGTCCATCACAGCCCTAGTATTTTTGTTATAAAGCTGAGCACACTAAAAGATAAATTTTGTGTTGTGAGCTGCCATCGAGAAAGAAGATATCAAATGAATTTTACTGTGAATTATCTTCTTTATTTCAGAGCTAGGATTTCTTGACTTAGTTCTCTCCACAAACTCAACCATGTCTACATGGCCAATCTCTGTATCTCTAATGTCATCGACATTAAAAGTAACTGAGGTGATTGGAAAAATACTTTGATATTTGTACTTCATCGCTTTTGACTTCTTCAGAGACAACTCAGTCATCTGAATGAACTATCATCAAAAGGATGTCGATGAAGAAATAAGTTCCACAGAAGAAACTGTAATAAAAAAATCATGATTATGCAATTAGGAGAAATATTGGTAATCTGGAAAAATTGCATGTCAATGATCACGACTATGAAGACACACTTGAAAGGATTAGAGTGTGAGCAGGCCAAAAAATTAAAGGAAAGTAGGTTCGAAAAAATAAAATTAAAAATATCCTAGAGTTAAGAAAATTTGACAGAATATTTGCATGGGCGGCAAAATTTGTCGCCCTTGCATATGAGGGATATTTCACAAGTGTCAAAGCAGTTAAATTTGTCGCTATTGCATATTCTAAGAAATATAAGTTATATGTTGGAGCGGCCAAAAATATCAACACTGTAGGTAATAAGGAAATCACAAGTGTTATGCATCGGCAGTAGGAAACACCGATAATACATATTGGTATGAATTGCATTTGATGTTCAAGCGGCAATTTTTTTTTATACCACATGTGGTATAAGTTGCAAGGTTTTCATGTAAAGGCGGTGGATTTCACCACCCATACACTTCCACTTGAAAGCATCTTCAAATATGTAAGCGGTAAAAAAAGTTGATTTTACTTTTGACTTATTCACAATAGGGAGATGTGAGAGTGGCTAATATAGCCGTCATTACAATGTTTTGTAAGAATTGGTTTTTACTTAACATGTTTTGAAGGGTAAAGCCTTATTGGGTCAAACCATCGATGACACACATCAACTTAAAACCTAAGGCATAAACAATGGTTGGCAGTTTTCACCGGTTTGACTCACTATAAACAATCTAGGACACAAACAAAATGGAAGAACAAGGGTTTGACACAAAAGACCACACAAACAAAAATATCAATCTGCAGCAAATACCACTCAATAAATGAAACCCTAGAAGTTAAAATGACTTATCTGGTGAGTTCTAAACCCTAATTTTGATAGTGATGAATTTGAAATCTATTTGAATCCTCCATCACCATGGTCAAGAAGTTTCGAAAAGGGTCAAGGACTCAACTAAGAGACTTTGACAAAAGAAATGACAAGAAAAAACAATGAAATAACACATTTAAAAGCTTGAAAAAAAAGCTTTAATGCTTGGCACAAGTTGTCATTAATGCCACTTTAAGTTCAAGATCTTGGAGATCTTACTTAGGCGGTGATTTCGACTGATGTGACACGTGCTTAGATAAAATGCAAAAAGCAGTAAAAACCACTGACCATGCACATACCCTTTTGATTGGGAACATGTAATGGCAGCAAAAAGTGCCACTTGAGCATGAGAAAAATAAAAAACATGTAAGAGCAGCAAAAAGTGCCGACTTTACACAAGCAAATTCAGAATTTTACTAACACCCCTAAAATGATCAAAATTAACATTTTGATCAGTTTACGACAACAAGCTTCACAATTTTTGAAAAATTGTGGCAAAAAAATGTCACAAACTCTCCCAGGATGTCAGATGACTTCACTTGAGATCAAGATAATCTTGTCTCAATCAATGAACTTAGAGTGTAGATTATGAAACGGACAAGTTTCATAGGGGTTGTATACAAAACGAGAGTAATGATGAGGTTAAGACACATTATTTACAGGCTCTATATGATTGCACTATTTCTTTTGATTTGTTTTCAAGATAGAATTTTGATTCAGTAGTGACTGCAAGTGTAAACAGATGGGACCAACTTTTAGTGCCTCTTAAATATGGTTGATTTTGGGAACATGTTTTGAAAACTCCTGTGCTCTGTTTATAATTTTTTTGATGAAATTCCTAAATTTTTAAACATATCAACCTTAGGGTTTCATTCTTTCTTTTCTTATAAGGTTTATTACTATGGTTGTCCGAAATTTGATTGCTCTAGGGTTTTGTTTTATTGTTGCCATATCATCAACCTTAGCTTCTATTGCATATATTTCATAACCTAAGCATATATGTGATCGATCACCCTAAGGATGCATTGTTTCAAGATGTTAAAAATGATTTTATGAATGACATGTCTTTCCATAATGATGTAGAAGGCAGTGATTGTGATTATTATAGTGAGGTTGCTCTAGAAGAAGAATCATAACAATTAATTTTCTATACAAATACAAATGATACAAATATCTTGGGTGAGGTAAATCATTAGATTGACTAAATTAGTCATTTTAATACTTTTAAATCATATTAGAACATATATGTAGATTAAAACATACATGCAGAGATCATACACAAAACACATAACACCATATGTATACGTGAAAAACTCAATATGGGACAAATCACGGTGAGAATAACTTCTAGAATTTACTGTTTTAATCTAGTCTCACAGTCAAAATCTCACTTATTACACATTTAATGGCACCAACTCTAAAGAGACACCAATCCCCTAGTTTAAGAGCGCCAACTCTAAGGAAGCACCCACTCCCTAACTAAGCACCAATTCAACTTATCTGATGGCACCTACCAATCAGATCTTATCAAGGAACTACAACTTAAAATTACAATAAAGATTCATAAAATCATCGAATCGCAATTATTTGTTATAGGTTTGGTCTGTAACTGTTCATACTCTGCACATTATCTCTCTCTACTCTTTCACTCTATTCCTTTGTCTCTGTGTCTAGATATATCTCTTATTCGACACACTTCATCTCTCTCGGTAACCCCTTCTCTTCCTCTCTACCCTTCTAGTTCTATCTTATATTTCTCTATTTGACACAATTTAAGAATAATAACAACAACAAACTTTGACTATATCCTATATGTAATATATATATAAGCATTTGATCTAGGGTTATCGCATCTTCTCTGTGTTCACACTAGTTTGCTAACACATCACGCTAAGTTTTGTTGGACTTTAGTTCCTGTCTTTAACTGCAAGTTTCCTAGGTTTTGAACTCATGCTCCACCGCCATAATTCTTAGTTCCATTACTATTTTTAGCATATATTGGGATCTGGTTTTGATGCACATGCCATATTACATAAATTTGATCGATCACAATGACTAGTTTTGTTGTTTATGTCGTAATATATAGCTTAATTTCAAGTTCCTCTACTTGACCATTGAGATGAATATATTTTTAAATATCGACCATTGATCTTAAGATTCATGCCACCATCTAATGGTCTTTATTCAAATTTCTCAACTTTAAAACACATCCAAATCAAGTTCTAACAGGTTTATGCACTTTATTTGAGTTGTGTACGCTTCCAGAGTTTCAATTTTTAACTTTAAAATGCATCCATTGATACTTATGATCTGAGCTCCTGCATGCAATTAGATCTTCAAAGTTGCACGAACTTTATCTTTGCTTGTTGTTTAAACATCAAGCTCTTAATCTTATCTCCCTACTTCTTGAGTCTTTGGATGCACTATGTTAATCTTGTTAAAGTAGCTTGGTCATTAACTCGCCTCTAAGTTGTTAAACATTGAGCACTTTGTCCCATTGAGTCCACTCACTCTGTTATATATTCATTGCATGATCAACCGCTCACCATCCGATCTTCTGACAAGCTCAAACATTATCTTTGACAAGCTCTCGTGAATGTGACACTTGGCATTAGTGCGTGCCTTTTGTACATTGCTATCAGTTCATACTATTGAGACACTTGGCATTCCCACATTGTTCATTAACTATTTGACATTGAACTGTACCATAGATTTAATGTTCAAGCTCTGTGATTGTGACACTTGTCACTAACATGTTCACTCACAGGTGCCTTTGACATATTGAATTCATTGTGTGTCATTAGATCTTTAACATATGATTAGGTGCTCACCATTAGATTTTCTAACAAGATCAAACTTTACCTTGTGTATATTTGACTATGGGGACCATCTCAATATGTCTGGAAGGCTAACATTGCACCTTCATATTTTTTGCTTCGCTTATCTGCCTGTTCTAAAATTTAGACCATATAAACTAGGCATGATAATGAACAAACCCATATGATCATCTTTCCCTGAATATTACATGCATGCTAGATATAACACCATTAATCTAATCACTCAGATTCTTCTACCACAAAGCTAACTATGCTTAGAACTGCTTGGAAGGCCAACTTTATTCTTACATAAATGTTGATGTGCTTCATCGCATGACCTGTAATTTAACACATAAGATCCTCTCACATAGGGGATTCCATCCATATATTCATATGCTCTAGAATCCTTCATACGTGAAAGATATGACATCATAAAAATTCCTACTCAACATTTTCTTGCCACCTGCAAACTTCACAATGGAAAAACATTGTCAAAATCCCTAGGAGCCCAACTTTACACATGCATGTATTTTTTCGCGCTACATTATGTGATCTAATATTCAGTGCATAGAAACTAAGCATAAAAATGAAAAAATTCATATGATCATTTTGTCCTGACACCTCCATGCATGCGAATGTTGACCTCATCAACATGCTTACTTGGCTCTGCTTAGTGCTTTTATTTTAGTAGCCAACTTTGCATCCTCATATATTATATCTCACTTCATCACATGACTTCAAATCTAGTGCATAATAATGAGGAACTAATGTGATCACAACCATATGACCAACTCTCCCTGACTCATCCAAATGTGGTAATGGTGACATCAACAAACTACGTATTCATATTTTCCTATCATAGACCCAAAATATCTAGATGAACAAAATGAAGAACTAGATGAATTCCACTCATGAACACAATCACTCCAATCATCCTTGATCTCTGATAGGATCCCTTGCATATCCTCTAATCACCATACTTAGCCCTGAGCATCAATGACATCCATAATGCCAATAATCTCCCTTTTGACATCAATGACAATCATATTGCCAACAATCTTCCCCTTTGTCATTGATGGCAAACTAAATGATATGATCTTCTAATATTCTGCTCTTTCTCTAGCATTGCTTGCACTGGCTTCTGATGAGTATAAATTGAAGCTATTCATACCAAACTTGTTCCCTCTTAGGCAATGGATCATTTTTCAAAACACAACTTGGACACATGCTCTGATCTTATTTACCATTTGCACTTTTTTTCCAAAATTTTGTAGAGAACATTTGCACTTTTTCTCCCCCTTTGGCATCAATGGCAAAGGGACTCTTTCTCATTGTTTGTCCAAATGTTTCTACCCTTTTATCAGATAAAAGATTTTGTCTAAGAATCTACAACCATTAACTCATTAGAAATTTGCAAAAGTATGCATACCTGAGTGGCTTTTTCTCTCTTTTTCCAGGGATTAACAAATCTTTTATGATCCTCCCCTTGGACTCATGCCATATCACTAGGATCTAGTGATGTGATGTAGGAACTACCATATAGGCTTATTCAACTACACAGTCCTCTAATCCTAGGACTTGACCAATTACAAAGCTTCCCTTTCTTTATGCATGAGGATTCAATACATTGTCAAAACCCCTGAATTGGTTTGATCAAGTCGTTATCACAACCTAATTGAGTTCTCATTTGTATCATAAAATACAACATCTTCAACATGATTAAATCATTTCACATATGTTCCCTTGCACATCAAGCATAACTCATCTACTCTGAGCCTTCTTGATTCTGACATACTAAACAATCTAGCTCCCCCTAACTCCATGTTCCATCTTTGTACCAAGGGACTGCCTATAACACACCATCACTTCATTTAACACTTGTATATCATCATTTTACAAATGTTCTCCAATTTTGGTGACCCAACTCATTGCACAACCCAAGATACACCATGTCAAGGGTTTATTGGATTTGAACCCTTATGCCAACCTCTGATACTTATTTCACACCAGGGGACAACCGTCACACTCTTCTACACCAAGATTTGAGCTTCCACACCTTTGAGAACCTTGGCTTGCTATACCATGGCTTTAACCCTTAGGGTTTAACTGATAAACCTTGTAATGTCCAAGAGTTAAAATATATTATTTCTAAGCTCATTTATTTTCATCTGAACCTTTGGATCATATATATGAGATGCATCATTATGTCACATGGAAACACTCATTATGTCCCTGTAAACACTGCATACACAACACTTTTCTCATCTTGACACACCAACTCCAATTAAGGGCACTCATTTCTTGCCTTCTAGAATATTTTGAAGAATACCACGACATCACTTGCTTCTCCATTGAAAGGAGTCTCTTAAGAAGCATAGACAGAGACACCCTACTTCACAATGTCTTAGAACAATGTGAAACTAGGAGTTGCCCATAACTCTTCATATTCCTTCTCCTCCTTGGTCATATTGTACTTGTAGTTCTTCTTCTTAGGATTAAGACAAGTAACATGCTCATCCACTATAATGTTCTCCTTTTCTTCAATAATTGGATTAACAACACATGGAGACAACATAGATTCATGACATACCTTTTCATCTGATGAATCTTCCTTGCAGTTCAAAATCTCATCACTAGGCACATAAAGTGATGTTGTATGCATGAAACTTTCTCAACAACAACAAGATGTTCACTTGAATCTGTACACACTTCAGAAATATCTTTGGCCAACACTTTGGACTTCACTTTGAGCTTGGTCTTTTCATTATCAACATGAGCAAACATTGTGAGCTCTTGACATTCTCCAACCTTTGTAGCATTCTCCATCATAGATTGATCTTTCACATTCCATACATGCTTGGGTTTCTTATATGTCATATTTTCCCCTTTTTCAGAGACTTGTGAACCTTTGTTCACATTGGGAGACATGTCTTTCTTTACACTTTGTGTCTTTGGTCTTACAAAGCTTGTTTTACATTGTTTAGTTATGGGACCAAAATTATTGCAATTATAACATATTACATTTGTATCTAACAAAGGAGAAAATGTATTTTTTCTTATAAAGTGTGTTCTTATTTTAGATACAACTCTATATTCACTAGCCTTATGACCAAATTGATTACAACTATAACAATAACCATAAAAAAATAAAGAATACCTAGTCATAACATTTTTTTTCCAGGATGGGTAGTTCTTCTTAAATTTGGTTTCTTCAAATCTCTCACTCTTGTGTAACCATCTGCATCAAAAATCTTTGTCTTCTACATCTTTCTTGAGTTTGCATAGATGGACTCATTATTCTTATTCCTTTCCTCATGCTTCTTTTCTCCTTTATCTTTCTTCACATCAATAGTACGTGTATATGTCTTTGTATCCTTGCAGGCTTTCTCTTTATTTGGTCTTGATCCTCTTGCTTTGAAGTTGTCATATAACTTTGCAGATGTACTAGTTATGAGACTTTTTCCTTTTTCATAACCAAAACCAGATCTCTCTTGAATGCTTTTGAGAGTTAATCAATTCATCAAGAATTACTGAACTTCCTTTTAGCTTCAGACCTTTGTATATTTGTTCTTTAGCCTTTTCAAGTTCTTTTCTCAAAGGCACTATCTCTGATTCTAGCTTCATGCATTCATCATATTTAGATTGTATTTTAGATTTGACTACATCTTCTATTCTTTAGCCTTTTCAACTTATGTCTTTAGGCTTACTACCATATGATTAGATATTTCAATACTTTTTGACAGTTTTTTAATTTTTTTTTTTCAAACTTCTTCTATTTTGAGTTCTCTTTTCTTATCATGTCAATCTCATCTAGAGCACATATGAGTTCACATTTTAGGTCCACTTCTCCTTCCTCTTCTTCATTAGAGTCTTCAACTTATTATTTTTATAGATCTAAAAAATTGATCCTAATGCCATGAATAGGGATTCATTTTCCTTAGCCACAAAGGTATAGTCATGGCTATCATCTGAGCTATCACTATCATCCAATGAGTCACTATCTTCTATTATATACAAGCCCATCTTGTTTTTAAATAAGTTCATCTTCTTGTAATAATCGAGTTTCATCTTTTCACAATCCTCTTCTTTCTCAGAGTTATCCTTTTTATTGTAAGAGCATTTAGAAGCAAAATGTCCTACTTTACTTAAAGGGCAACTTATCTTTGTACTTTCTAGACCCTCTTTTTAATCTTCTAACAAAATTAGATTCTTCTTCATCAGTCTCCTCAGATCTGGATGTAGATGCTTCTTTTTTTACTTTCTTAGATGCTTTGAATGCAACTTCTCTCTTGAAAGTATCTGCTTCTCCCATTCACATCTCATAGGCAGTGAAGGTTCTATGCAACTCATCAATAGTGAGTTCATCTAGATCTCTTGCTTCCTTTATTGTAGATATTCTAGAGTCATACCTTGATAGCAGAGATCTTAGGACCTTTTTGACAATGATTGATTCTTTCATCTCTTCTCTAAGGCCTCTGATTACATTGATTATTTTATCTACTCTAAGAAGGTAGTCTATAATTTTCTCTTCTTCGTTCATTTTAAGACTTTCAAACATACCTCTGTATGTTTGTACCTTAGCCTGCTTTACCTTATCATCACCTTCATAGATGATATTAAATTTGTTCTAGATATCTTGTGCATTTTGACAATGCATCACTTTAACAAATTTTGATTTAGACAATCCATAAAGGATAACATTCTTTGCCTTGACATTGCTATCATATGATTTCTTGGCAACCTGATGATTAGGAGTTGTAGCAGGAGTTGTGTATCTATTTAATATATATATCCATACATCAAACCTTAATGAAGATAAATAAGCTTCCATTCTAATGCTTCAAAATGCATAGTTTGATCCTTCAAAGAGAGGTGCTTTGTTTGAGGAAAAGCCTTATTAACTAGCCATTTGCAGTCACCGTCCAAGATTTACCTAAGTTGATTAAACTTCTTCTAAGGAATAAGGCTTTGATACCAATTGTTGAAACACAATTATCTACTAAGAGTGGGGGGTGAATTAGTAGATTGACTAAATTAGTCCTTTTAAAAAAAATTAATTAGATTAGAAAGGATATGCAGATTAAAATATATATGCAGAGATCACACACACAAAAATATATAACACCATATGTATAAATGGAAAATCTAATATGAGAAAAATCATAGTGAAAATAGCTACTAGAATCTATTGTTCTAATCTAACCTCATAGTCAAAACCTCATTGGTTAGACATTTAAGGGCATTGACCTTAAGAAGACACCAATCCCTTGGTTTAAGAGCACCAACTCTAAGGAAACACCATCTCCCTAATTTAAGAGCACCAACTCTAAGGAAGCACCCACTCCCTAACTGAGCACCAACTCAACTTATCTGATGGCACCCACTAATCGGATCTTATCATGGAGCTATAACTTCAAATTACAATAAAAATTCATAAAAGTATCCAATCTTAATTCTTTGTTATAGGTTTGGTATGTAACTACTCATACTCTGCATATTATCTCTCTCTACTCTTTCACTCTACCCCTCTGTCTCTGTGTTTAGATGTATCTCTTATTCGACACACTTCATCTCTCTATGTAGCCTCTTCTCTTCCTCTCTGCCCCTCTGGTTCTGTTTCTTATATTTATCTATTTGACACAATTCAACAATAGCAACAACAACAAACTTTGATTGTATACTAGATGTCATAGATATAAGCATTTGATCTAGGGTTCTCGCATCTTCTTTGTGTTCACACTAGTTTGCTAACACATCACACTTAGTTCTGTTGGACTTTAGCTCATGTATTTAATTGCATGTTTCCTACATATTGAATTCAGGTTGCATCTCCATGATTCTTGGTCTCATTACTATTTTTAGCATATATTGGACTCTGGTTTTGATGCACATGCCATATTACACAAATTTGATCGATTACAATGATCAATTTTGTTGTCTGCATCATAATTTATGACTTAACTACAAGTTTCTCTGCTTGACCATTGGGATGAACATATATTTAAATATCGACCATTGATCTTAAGTTTTATGCCATGATGTAATGGTATTCATTCAAATTGCTCAACTTTAAAACACGTCGATTAGATCAAGTTTTGACAGATTTTCACACTCCGTTTGATCTTTGTGTGCTTTCAGACTTTAAATTTTCAACTTTAAAATGTGTCTATTGATCTTTTTGATTCGAGATCTCGCATGCAGTTAAATATTCAAAGCTGCATGAACTTTATCTTTGCTTGTTGTTTAAACATCAAGCTCTTAATCTCATCTCATCATCTCCTGAGTCTTTGGAACATATGCACTTCGTTGATCTCATCAAAGTAGCTCATTCTTTAACTCACCTCTGAGTCGTTAAACATTGAGCACTTTATCCCATTAAGTCCACTCACTCTGTTAGATATTCATTCACGATCAACCACTCACTATTTGATCTTCTAATAAGCTTAAAATTTATATCTATTGAGCTCCCATGAATGTGACACTTGGAATTAGCACGTGCCTTTTTCACATTGCTATCAGTTCCTGCCATTGAGACACTTGGCATTCTCGTGTTACTCATTGATTATTTGACTTTGAAATGCACTGTAGATTTACTATTTAAGCTCCATGATTGTGACATTTATCACTATCACGTTCACTTACAGGTGCCTTTGGCATATTAAATTTTTTGCTCGTCATTGGATCTTAAACTTTAATTTATGTAGATTTGACTAAATATGGGGACTATCTCAATATGCCTAGAAGGCTAACTTTGCACCTTCATATCTTTTACTTCATTTATCTTCCTATTCTAAAATTTGGACCATATAAACTAGGAATGATAATAAACAAACCCATATGCTCATCTCTTTTTGAATCCTTTATGCATGCTAGATATAATTTTATTAATCTTCTCACTCAGATTCTTATACCACTGAGCTAACTATGCTTAGAACTTCCTAGAAGGCCAATTTTGTTCTTGCATAACTTTTGATGTGCTTCATTTCATGACCTATAATTTAGTGCATAAGATCCTCTCACATATGGGATTCCATCCATATATTCATCTACTCCATAATCCTTCATACATGTAATATATGACATCATAAAAATGCCTACTCAGCATTTTCTTACCATCTATAAATTTGACTGTGTGGGAAAACACTATAAAAATACCTGGGAGCCCAACTTTGCACATGCATATCTTTTATTGCACTATATGTGTGAACTAAGATTCAAGTTATATAAACTAGGCACAAAAATGAACAAACCCATATGATTGTTTTGTCCTAACACCTCTATGCATGTGGATGTTGACCTCATCAACATGCTTACTTGGCTTTGCTTGAACCCTTTTGCAAATTTGGCTAAGTATAGAAACTTAGTGAATTCTTTTTGAGTAGCCAACTTTACATCCTCATATCTTCTACTGCGCTTCATCTTATGACTTCAAATCTAGTTTATAAAAACTAGGGACTAATGTGATCACAACCATATGACCAACTCTCCCAGACTCATCTACATGTGGCAATGGTGATATCAACAATCTAACTATTTAGATTTTCTTTTCATAGACCCAAAATGTCTATATGAATAAAATGAAGGATCGGATGAGTTCCACTCATGTACACAAGCACTCCAATCAGCCTTGACCTCTGATAGGATCCCTTGCATATCCTCTAATCATCATACTCAGACCTGAGCATCAATGACATCCATAATGCCAATAATCTCCCTTTTGACATCAATGACAATCATATTGCTAACATGTAGTACATAAGGTAAATGAAAATGATTGTAATCCTACCATTTTTTAGAATTAAAATGTTGAAAATAATAGTACTCCAAATATTTCTTTGAATGCAAATGGTGAAAATGAATATCATTCTCCCCTTTCCTTAAATACAAATGAAATGATTATTTGAAAGCAAATGTTGAAGATAATTCTGTTCATACTCCTTAGTTGAATGCCTATGTTAATAAGGAGAGATAAAAAAAATAATGATGAATTTATTGAAAATTTTAAGAATCATGTTTTGAAAAAACCATCTTCCTTTGCTAATATTGTGAAAATGATAAAATAAGTAGTTGGTGTCAATTCTATTTATGTGTTAGATAATAATTCTATGATTAATAATGGTTGTTCTCTTCCCCTTTATAGATCTATGACTATTATTGTTTTTATATTTAACATCAATAATAAAATTATATGCTTGAATGAGCACCTTCATAGCTTAGGTGCACCAACCCATGACATTTATTATGATACATGTAATAGACAATTTACAAAATGTTTTACTAAATTGGTGTATAAGTGATGAGTAATATTAACCCAAGTAAAAAAATGGCATAAAGGGACTATAACTAAATATAGTAAGCTAAAATAATTAAGATCTACCTCATACATAATGAGGGAAATGAAATTGTAAGTGATCACTGGGAATGGAAAGATAGAACTAAATCACTAAAAAAACTCATTTGGGTTTTAGAAATGATTTTTGATGCCGATAAACAAGTCTTGATGTAGAATAAGCCGAAAGCTTGAAATTTTACTATAGTCTATATAATGATTAGAATCAACCATAATTAATAAATATGTGACCAATATTATATAACCGATTATGGAATGTTTTTGACAATGTTGACAAGGAGGCTACAATTATGGGTATTTGGCACTTGTGGGTTAGAAATTTTGGAGATGCTTTGACATAGGTATATGACTAAAAATTTCATTTTCCTTTTTAGATTTTTTGTGCACAATTATCTGAAATGAATCCTCTTTAATAAAACCCTAATTATCCACAATGTCTCAAGAATAATAGAATATTTTTAAGGGTAGTGTTCCAAGCCTATATAAGGGTTTCAACCACATATTTTGCATACTTAGAATAAGGGATAAATGCATTTCTAGTGTTTCGTGAGTGTTCCAAACCCAAATGAGAGAAAAGAATTTACATTCTCTCCCTAGATAATCAAATGCAACTATATGCTTTGCTATGATATTCTTTTGGTACAAGTGTATTGGAATAATAATTGAATTGATAACGAGGGTAAAATTCAAACATGTACAAGATCCTTAACAAATGTGCCATGGGTATACTCAATGAGCAACTCAATAAAGAAATTCTTGGGTGGAATTGATTGACAAGAGTTGTGAAATGGCTTAGGGTAAATTTTTATATATAGGATCCATAAAGACAAATTTGCACATAAGATGACCATGAAAAGTAATGAGAACTAAAAATAAAGGTACGATAAAAAAAACCCAAAGTGAAAGGACCCTGTAATCACCTAAAAGTGCTATTTGAATGCTAAGAGTGCTACTTGAGACTACCTATCCCTAGTGTATCCCTAAACCTATCCTAGGCCCTATTTTCACACTTATCTAGCCTTTGTATGGGCCAAAGGCATCCCGAGTCAGCCCTAAAGTAGTCCCAAACCCTCATTTCCTAATCTTGGCCCTTTGTGCCTAGTGTTCTTCTAACTGGACATTAATGCCATAATAAGGACACTAGCGCCACATGGAAATAGTGTCTATAAAGTGGTGCTAATTTCCTTTACCTTTCTTTCCCCCAAACAAATATCTTTTCAAAACTATAACTTCCTAGGGTCAACCTAGACCTCTTTTATTACCTGCACAAACATCAAAACAATATAAATACATGACTTTTAGCACTTTAACCACTAGATGGAAATCAGATACAAAATACACATTCAAAATCAGAACAAGTTATGAATAATTAAGGTTATCAATCCCTATTCTACCCTAATTCTACGTAATACCATCCGTAATAATCCTAAGCTTAGATTAACCAGATTTCCAATCTCAAGCACATTCAAGGCACTCAAGTCCACTATCATACTTGATTCACTTGCACTTGTACCAGTAGCTAGGTGGAGAGAACTACATTGAGCTTGATCCCTCTTTGAAGTATTGGTATGTAGGCAACTCTCATCACAATGGGGTGTTGAGGATGTCTAGCCTACCCCACTAATAAACACACTTTTCAACTCATATCAACTAGATGCCCTAGCTACATGGAGGATTAGGGTTCAAGAAAAATATAGGGTTTTAGGAATCATTCATGCAAGAACAAACCTCAAATATTTAGACATAGGTGCACTTAGAAGCTCAGGACAATCCTACATAAAGGACAATACCACTAATAATAGGACACTACAATGACTTTTCTATTAATAGTGCTACTATTTAATTGTGGTGATACTATTTAGAATGGTTTCTGACATTGAGATTCAGTTTAAGACAATCAAACCGGTTTCCACCTTAGGTTTTATCACCTAGGTCATTTGTCTTAGTTATTTTCCAACTAAGTTCCTACTTGCACTATTTATTGATATTTTTAGAAAAGTCGAAGCTAGTCAATTCTATAAAAAATTAGATGCTATATTTATTGCATATTATTTCCCTGATTTAGTCTACTCAGCTCTTAAATAAACATAAAATTTACATTCACTAAGTTATAAAAGGTTCAAACATTTGGGGAACTCGACTTACTTTAAATATTGCACAAACCCTAACCCTAGGGTTTAATTTACAACATCTTCTTAATTTTTAATATGTAACCTATCATCATGATTATCATGATGAATGCAATTTTCTAATTTATTATAAATTTTTGTGGTTTTCTTAGCATGCTTATTACCAACCATTAGTATAAAAGTGCACATGTATGTCACTCTTCTCATGGATCATGTCAAAGCTAAGCTTATTTCACACATTGGTCCTCCCTCTTGTGAATCCCATTATTATGAGGATCATTGATACATGGATCACTATGAGTTACCTATGATTACTACTCAATGACAAAGGGCTCATATAACTCCTTTTATTCCACCTCTACCTAGACCAGTTGATTATCTTTGCTCTTATCCTACCTCTACTATTCACCCTCAGTAAATAGTAGATCTTGTAGTTTGAGCTGTTACTTAATGAATTAGGGTGACTCCTCAACTTATATAGGAACAACATAATCCTACCATCCCTCCTCATCCCTATCCCTCTACAATGGGACCTAGAGATCAACAAAGAATATTTGATATTGTGGATCAATTGAGAAGCACATTGACTAAGATATCCATATTGGAATTACTTCAAAAGACAGCTATTTTCAAAGATATTCTTTTTCAAACACTTAATCACACATATTTGCCTTATGACACAAAGCCAACTTAAATTAAATCTATCATAAACATTATCAAGGACATTGATGACGTTATATATTTTTCTAATGAGGATTTGCCATCACAGTCAGTAATTCATTAGAATTTACCACTTTTCATTAAAACACAAATCAATACCACCATTATTAAACAATTTCTAATTGACAGTGGTTTAGGGCTTAATATATGAGACCTCACATTTCTATAGACTATGGGGGTTTATATAGCATCCATTCAGAAGACTTATAAGAATATCAAAGGTTTTGATGACATTCCTAGACTGTCATTGGGTTCTATTACATGTTGGATATTATGGTAGGGCCAAAAACCCTACCTAAACACTTTCAAGTGATGCCTAATCATATTCACTAAAATTTATTATGTGGGATACCTTAAATACATGCTATGGAGATTGTGCCCTCTACTTTGCACAGATGCATCAAGGTTTTACATGATAGATACTTATAAACTTATCCAACAGATAATGAACCATTAAAATATTAAAAACTCACTAAGCCAACTACCTCGAGTACATATTTAGTTGGGACACCTCATGTTCTCATAAAGTCCCCAACTCACAAGATTCCAATTGAGCAGATGCATATATAAGAGGCTGGGGAATACATCGAGACTATTCCTACACCTCTTCCAGATCTTTCAACAACATAGTTACCTTCACCTATGATGAAGGAGGGCCCTCCCATAGTATAGATATCCACACCCAGGGTGGATGATGAAGTTATCACATCACACTTACCATTACTTGTTGTCTCAAAATAAGTATACATACATAACTTTGATACAGATTCTCAAGCCACCATGAATGATAATCCAACACCTATTGACATTGATGACTATTTATGTGGATTAACTTTCACACCAATGGGCCCAAGAGAGTATAGATATGATTCTAAGGCACTCATACCTTTTTCTACACCGATAGCATGTCTAGTTTACAATCCTATAGCTACAAGCTCCCCTACTCAGTTCTAGTCAGTGGTAGATTCCTCCATTCATTCAATACATATGGTTACATCTATGGATATAGACCTAGTTATACAGATTCAGGTAGGGAGTTCATAGGATATACCTCACCAGATTCTATAGATATTACTTGATAGAGGATTGATGGTATTACCCACAGTTCATCATAGATTTGTTAGCAGATTGTCACAACAAAAAGGTCAACCCTTTTGTCATTTTCATAGACTCACAGGATATGATAAAAATGCATGCTCAACATTAAAACATAAGTTAACTAAGTTCAAGTCTCAAGGCACTATTTAGAGTATACAACCTCCACCTCCATAGATACAGGTACCACGACATAGTCATCATCGACATAGATACTCACAGAATGATCCATTGACTATCCATATTTTTGTTGTAGATAGACACATGCCCCATGTGGCTATAGATGAGAAATTTGATCCTAAAACTTGCACTTTGGCATTTTTATAGCACACAAGCTATCATGAAAATGAGCTACAACATGCCATACATTGTCAGGGTTTCATTGGACATATCACACTCCCAATTGCATGTGGCCACAAGGTGGCCAACACATTATTTTTTATCATGAGCAAGGACACTCATCTACAAGTTACACTTGGAATTACATGGTTATAGGTGATGAATGCCACAGTTGATCGATCAGATAGATGTTTGCATTCAGTCATGAAGGACACATGGTCCACATTTTACATGATGGCACAAATGAGAACCACATGTTTCATATAGATACTCTATGGTATAATGTGTTTTAACATGGGACTGCATAGGAGACATCTTATACAGTAGAGCAACATGTTATTCGAATGCACAAAATCTAGACTAATGCTAAGGCTAAGGTTCCACTATTACATACAAAATGGTATGACAATTGTGATGATGATGACTTATTTGAGTTCAAACAGATCTAATATCTAACATTGGATAACCTCCCACCTAATCCACCATTTTATTATCCACATCCCATGGATGTGCTCTTGGGTTTATAGAGACATTTCACTTTGATTGTACACTATATAATTTATTTTGATTATTTACTTAGACATACTTTCTCTCTCTTACTCCTTGTATATAGTTTCATTTTCATATCACTTGTACATAGCTTATATCTAGAAAATACAAAAACATTGTAGTATTTTAAAAACATTCAAATATTTACTCAAAAAAACACAAAATTATAGATTTTATGCAGTGTTATGTTTACATTTCTTCTATTTCCTAGACACTACATATGCTAGCTATCTTAGTGTAGTTGGTTTTATCATACATATATGCTTCACTTGTTCTTTTTGAGTGCTTGTAGATTGCTACAAGTTTCAAGTCCATTACACTGATCTAAATTTGCTATTATCTACCCATTAGGTGCATTTACACAGATACATGGGTTCTTCATTTGACACATTTGCCCATTTAGGGGCACCCTATACACAGTTTCGATTACCAAGTTATATATTTTTATACTCTACATCACAACTTTAGCATTATTATATCTTTATATTGATCATGCTACACTTAGAGTTTTTGTCAATTACTACTTTAGACTCAGTATATGTACATCCTAGATCTTACATAGATTTATATTACATATTAGTGCATAATTTCATTTTTAGTTTTCCTAATTTAGATTTGATTGTATCTCTATGCTTCTTCTTTTCGAGGGCTTTTGAATATGCCACTGCTCTTTGGCTCTATGCCACTTCTATTCATAATATGTATGCTTTGGACATGTGCCCATGTCCTTGTGTGTGCCTTCCTAATTGTGTATGTAGACATTTGAACATGTCCTTCTATGTGGCTCTAATCGAACTCGATTGTTGCTTGTGTATGTGGACATTTGAACATGTCCTTGTATGTCTCATTTTCTTATATTTAGTGACATGTGCCCATGTCCCTTGTATTGTGGTCCCTTAGTCTACTTCATGTGCCTCATGTGTGTTGTATGTATGATTGGTTGTATGCATCATGGCCATGACAATTGTCTCTTGCTTGTTACACACTCCAGTTTTTAGATGCCATGGGGGATATCATGCATATCCCCTCCCTACTTGGGTGCCATGATGGACATCATTCCCCCTCCCCCTAGGCAACTACTCAGTTATTACTCATATTTTCTATTACATGTATTATTATATCTATCTTAACACCCTTGTGAATATTAGACATGAAATACATCGCACATTGCAAACTTATGCTTAGATTATATTACATTCTAATGTTATGCATGCACATTATATTGGATTATTATGTAGTTATCATATATGATTCAACTAAGACACATTTTATAGAACTTTTTAATTTGAGAATAGTTTTTACACAAATTCAACAACTCTCATAAAAAAATGGGGCATTCATAGGGGTTTATCATAGAGATTAGTATCCTATAATGCATTCACAATACATTTTCAGCACACAAGTTTAGATTACAGAACCAGACTTAGGTAAACACAATGGGAAAATAATGACACAAAGATCAGTATAGTTGCACAAAAAACACCACAGAAGGACACTAGTGCCCAAATTGGGACACTAGCACCACGTGGTACTATTGTCCAAAATATGGTACTATTATCTAGTAGCATTAATTTTTAAAAAAATGAGATTGGCGAGAAAATTACAATAGGTAAAGTATAGGTTTGTACAAGTTCAGTTATAGATTTATCAGTTTTTCTCAGATTCATACTAGTTTGCTCAAATTGGGGACATTATGCATGACATGATCATTCCCACATTCAGTTTAGATACTCAGATACAAATTATTAAAACTCAATCCAAAATCCATATGCTTAGATATCATATTTGAGGGTATGTGCATGATAAATTATTTTTGTATGCTCATTTACACACCAGTTAATCAAATGGAATGATATATTCCATGTCATTCTCTATGTTGTATACATCTAACATCATATTCTAGGTTGCACACTTTCATGACTTATTCCATCTGTAATGGTTAGCATTCCTAAGTGGCTTAGATCTACCTAATATACTTGAGTGGCTATGAAGTTGACATACCTAGTTTGATATTTCTAGTTACAGTACGTAGTGTCAGTTTCAGATGCATCTACTACACATGGGTAGGAAATGATGGAGTCATAGACTACTTGAATTTTTGAGCCACCTACATGAGAGGGTTGGACACCCCATGAGTCCAATCTAAGTTATTCATAGGTCATGATCTACCAAATAGGGGTGGGAAATGATGGAATCAAAATTTGATTGAGTTCTTAAGCCACCCACACATGAGGATTGAGCAAGCCATCAACTCAATCCAAGTTATTTAGTGATTGATCACTATACACACACATGTTGTCACCATGTTTATTAATTGGTTCATGTACCCAGTGAGGCGTATTCGTTCCTTTCCTATTTTTTATCTCTTTGTTTAGATTTACTCAATTTTACTTCTTTACTCAGTTTAGTATTTGCTTTTGATATCTCTTAAGTAAGGATTAATCTATGCACATTTTTCTTATAAAACACACATTGGATCATACTTCATATAATCAAACCTAGCTTCATGGGCTTCACCTCTTAGGTAAGTCCAGATACGCTTCTTTTTACTTTATCTTAGTCATTTTGCTTTGTTGTATTTATAGAATCAAGATGAGGGGTGGGGGGGAATGTAATCACCTAAAATTGGTATTTGAGTGTTAATAGTGCTATTTGAGACTACCTATTTATATCTTAGTCATAGAATTATCTTAGGCCCTATTTGTACACTTATCTAGCCTTTGTGCAGGATAAAAACATCCCTAATCATCCCTAAAGCAGTCATAGACCCTCATTTTCTAATCCTTACCCTTTGTGCCTAGTATTCTGCCAACTAAACACTAGAGCCATAATAAGGACACTAGTTCCACATGGCAATAGTGTCCCAAAAGTATCATTAATTTTTTTTACCTTTCTTTTCCCCAAATGAATATATTTTCAAAACTATAACTTCCTAGGGTTAGCCTAGACCTCTTTTATCATTCACACAAGCATTAGAACAATATATATACATTAATTTATCCCTCTAACAACTAGATGATAATCAAATGTGAAATACACATTCAAACTCAGAATAAGTTGTGCAAATTAAGGTTATCAATCCCTATTTTTCCCTACTTCTACATACTACCATTTTCAGTAGTCCTAAACTCAGATTACCTAGATTTCTAGTTTCAAGCACATTCAAGACACTCAAGTCCACTATCATACTAGCTTCACTTGTACTTGCACTAGCACGTAGGTAGAGAAAACTACATTGATCTTGATCCCTCTTCGAAGTATTGGTATGTAGGCAACACTTAAGGAATAAATTTTATAATTACATGTACTTAGCTATAAGAATCATGCTTCGAACATTGTGCTTATATTCATCATTCTATAAATCTCAGCACTTTACATGCACCAATCAAGAATAATCCTACACCATTGGCTAATTATAGAAAGACACCTATGAAGAATCTTACACTTTCCTCTCATGAATCATGACAATTTCTAAAGCTCTAGGATAGTCAAAGTGTAATATTGAATAAATTACTTGTGTTTTACCATAGTTTTTAACTTAATAGCAATTAATAGGTATAAAACAATTACATACTATTCAAATTATAATATATGATATTTAAGTATAAATTTAAATGTAAAGAATAATTAATTGTATATGATTGACAAGTGGCATATGCTGAATATGGTAAGCACACAACCAATAATAATAAACTTAGCTCTTTTAGGCTTCTAGTTGATTTTAATTGTTGTTTGATAGTGGAAAAAATGATAAGACAACCCTATGACAAGCCAAATCTGGAAAGAGAGCTCGTATTTGTGTATGGACAACTTTTATCTCCCTGGACAACTATGCAATGTGATCTTGTTTGTTAACTAAGGATTTGTTCATTTTTGAAATGATAAAATTGTGATTGCTCTATCACCTATCCCTATGTCTACTGAAAGGATTGAGATATTTTGATTTTATTAGTGCTACCCAGTATCCTCTATTTTCCTTCTCCCTGCCTTAAAAACCTTATGTACTTGTGAGAGCTAAAAACATGCTAAAAAGAAGTAGAAGTGTAATGCTCTGAGTTGACCCCAATCACCTCATTGAAAATCTATTTCAGCCTACATATCTAGATACTCCATGGAGGGAATCAAGCCACACGTAGTTCTCCCATCTAGTGTGATTTTTCAATTATGTTCCTTCACTATAGGCATGCAATTAGTAATTTGGTTTTGATATTTCTAATTTTAGGGTTTCAGTTGACTCAACTTCAAAACACTTTTTTCAACATTAAAAATTATTTATAAAACCCAAATGTATTTGTTTTTTATGATTTAATTCTCTCTTTCCCTTACCAACGATCATTTACAATTTCATTGTACTTTCATTCCCCTCATTAGGTATGAGGTGGATGTGATTTACCATGGTTTACTGTATTTAGTTAGAGCCACTTTGTGCCATTGCTTTACTTGGTTTAGTGTTATTCATCAATTATACACCAATTTAGTAAAACACTTTGTAACTCACCTATTACATGCATCATACCAATAATTTCATGGTGCACCCGATCTATGAAAGGGTTCAATCAAATGTCTAATTTTGTTATTTGTTTAAAACATAATAACAATAAGAGACATAGATCTATAAGGGGAAAGAGAACAACCATTATTAAGCCTAGAAACATTATCTAACACATAAGTAGAATTGAAACTGAATACTTATTTTATCATTTTCACAACATTAGCAAAGGAAGATGGAATTTTAATGTTGAAAAAAGTGCCTTGAAGATGAGTCAAATAAAACCCTTAAATTTGAAATATCAAAACCAAATTACTAATTACATGCATGGACAAGTTTGATCACCCTGATAACTATGCAGTGCAATCTTGTCTGTTGACTAAGGATTTGTTTATTTTTGAAATGACAAAAATATGATTGCTCTATTGTCTATCCTTATGTCTACTGAGAGGATTGAGATATTTTTATTTTATTTATTTATTTTTATTATTTTTTTAATAAAAAGGGTAAAAATATATTAATAAAAGAACAAGATCATTACAAGAAGAATGGGGGACCGAAATCCCCAAAGGAAAACAACAAGCACAAAAAAATTAGGGATGAACCCACCTATATATTGATATGAGCCTTCCTATCTTCCTCCAAAATACGTTCAAGATTAAAGCGAAGCTCTAGGGAGAGAGACTCCCAATCCTTAGAATTACCACCATCTGAATGCTCGGATGCCCATTTTTCCAAACAATTCACTGATCTATTCCATTCACGGGGAATATGAACAAACCTAATTGTATCCATGAGCGAGCTAATCCTCAAAATCTACTGCACAATCCCAGCCAATTGCCAATTGATATCCAGTACTTTCCTCTTAACAAGCAGGTTGATCACGACTTGAGAATCTGATTCGCAAATGATCCTACTCCAACCCAACGCCTGAGCCTTCTCAAGAGCATAGAGAATAGCCTCGCCTTCCATCATGTTTTTGGTTTGCGTCCCCTCATGGACTGCAAAGATAAAAATCACCATACCTTCAGAGTCTCTGCCTATCCCACCAGTACCCACAAGGCCGGGATTGCCCCTGGAAGAGCCATTTGTATTGATCTTGAGAAACCCATTGGGAGGGTACTGCCACTAACCGTCCCTATGAATCTTCTCTTTGCCCTATCGAGCTCTCCTGACACAAGCTGAATGACCTATAAATCACTGGATTCTTAGGCGCGCCACCACCTTAGCGTCTTGTTTGGATAAAGGGAGACAGACCTCACTCTTGGCCTGCACAGTCTCCTAAATCATCCCTATGAATTTTTGCTATACTTGTTGCACCATAATCCTCTCGTTCTAGAATATCCATCTATTTCTCTCCAACCAGAGCTGCCACAGCAAAAAGATGGGCCCCCCTAACCAAACATTCTGCAGAAAAGCTGTCCTTGAGGGGGCTTCTCCCATGCCACTCCAAAAATCAACCAAGGATGAAACATGGAGATAGGGGCGCTGCCATACATCCCACCAATAATGCCAGAGTTGCAAAGCAAATGAGCAACAAAAAAATAGGTTAGCAGAATCCTCCTCAGTCGCTCCACACATAACACAAATGAATGGGCCCTTAAAGCCTCTTTTCTAGAGATTGTCCTAGGTCAAGCACCTGTTCCAAGCCAACAACCAAACAAAGCATTTGCATTTTTGCCATGAGAATTTATTCCAGACCTGTCTCCACCATTGCACTTCTCCCCTGCCCAATCTCTGAGATAATAAAGCCTGATATCCAGAAGCAACTGTGTAATTTCCTTTAGGATTGGGAGACCAAACAAGCTCATCTTCCTCCTGGAGGGAGCTACATCGACATATGGAAAGGAGGTTTAGTAGCTCATCATGCTCCTCCTGCATTCCAACAACTGGCCAAACCTCAGGCGCTTTCCATTTTGCCACCTCCAGTTGTTTGCAAGAAATGTATGATTTAAAGTCACTCACCTGAGACCAACCAACATCAAGGAATCTCTGGCAAAGGTTCGACAGATTAGGGAATTGAGAAATAATGGGAGGGTTATCATCCCAAGAATCAGTCCAAAAGAGAGCCTTGGATCCCTGCTTACAAATCCAGAATAAGCCTTCCTTAATAAGAGTAACCCATTTTTTGAGAGTCCTCCATATCGTTTAACCTTTCCCAATGAGTGGATAACAAGGAATATCACTCTGAGTGGCCCCCGAATAGTACTTCTGAGAGAGAATTCTGGCCCAGGCCTTGTCTTGTTCATTGCACCAGCGCCAATAAAGCTTAGCCACCAAAGCAACTCCATTTAAGTCCGTCTGCCTTAGGCCAAGCCCCCCATGTTGTTTGGGGATACAGACCATCTCCCATCTAACTAAGCTCCATTTTGAGGTCATCAAAGTACTAGCCCATAAAAAATTCCTAGTAACCGAGTCAAATTCCTTAACAATTCCCACCGGGGCAAAGCCTGCACCACAGATTGAATTAATTGAACACAGCCCACAAAAGAAAGCCACCTGTGAGTCCAATGATTCACCTTCACCCAAAATTTATCCAAAATATTTTTCCAAGATTCTTTGCGTATACGGTCAGCTGTAATAGGAATACCCTGATAAATCAAGGGGAGAGTCCCAATCTGGAAATGCATAGTCTGAGCAATTCACTGCTGTATGGGAGCCAGTGTATTAAAGAAGAAGATGAATGACTTATCTTCATTAACCTTTTGCCCAGAGGAGATAAACATCCAACACCCTAAGCAAATTGGTGGCTTCACTCATTGTGGCCATGCCCATCAAAATAGTGTCATCATCAAATTGCAAGTGAGATTGCGCCAACAGTTCACCCCCCCCATTGCTAGCCTTGAATATGCCCATCCTCCCTGTTCCTTCTGATCATCCTCCCCAAGCCTTCAACAAGAAGAATGAAGAGATACGAAGACAAGGGATCTCCTTGTTGCAACCCCCTAGAGGCACCAAATAACTCTGTATGTTCCCCATTGATAAGCACCAAAAAGGAAACCGAGGAAATGCAGCTCATGACCCATTGGGTCCATTCATCCACAAAACCAAAAGCTTTGAGAACCTTCCACATGAATGACCATCTGACCCTATCAAAATCCTTGGCCATGTCTAGCTTAATAAACATTGCCTTATCCTTAGAGCTGGCCATGGAGTGAATGGACTCAACCGCTATGACAATACCATCAAGAATTTGCCTGTCTTCTACAAAACCACTCTATTCTTCAGAAATCACATTGCTAAGCCCAATTTTTAACCTTTTGCAATGATTTTAGATATGATTTTAGAGACAACATTACAAAGAGATATAGGGCAAAACTGACTTAGCCTATCAGCTCCTTCGCATTTCGGTATGAGGGCGAGATAAGTCGCATTTGAAGCCTTAAGCATTTGCTTATTCCATTGAGATTCTTGAACAACAGCTAAAAGATCCAATTTGATAATATCCAATAATTCTTGATAGAATTCAGCCGAGAACCCGTCAGGACCAGCCGCTTTCCCTTTTTTCATTTGGGAAATAGTCACCTCAAGCTCCCCAAGTGTGATATCCTTCATTAAATTCTCATTCATTTCATGCGTCACCAGGGGTGGAATGCAGTAGAGAACCTGTGCTTCTTCTGGTAATTCCTCATTCGCATCTTCCCTAAAAAGAGTAGATAAATACTGCACCACCTCCTCTGACATTGCAGGAAAGGAATTAAGTCGCTCACCTCTTTCATTTACCAGGACCGAGATAGAGTTGTCGTGCCTCTTGGCTTTGGACGATTGAAAGAAAAAAGAAGTATTTCTGTCACCTTCTTGGAGCCATTCTATCTGAGCTTTCTGCTTCCAAAACACTTCCTCCCGTACCTAGCATTCCTCCAGGTCTTTTACTGCCTGAGCTTCATCTGGAAGTAAGATTTCAGTCAATCCTTCCTCCCTAATTATTCTTGTGATACGATCAAGCTTAGCCTGCACATCAGCTTTAGCATGAAAAATATTCCCAAAGCTTTGATGATTCCACTTTTTAAGCTTATACTTCACAAACTAAAATGATTTAGCAAAAATATAAATCGCCGTACCATGGGCAGGCCTGCCCCACCTCCACCAGTTGGCCACACATTCGAATAATGACTGATCTTGCAACCACATGAGTTGGAATCTGAAGGAAGGAGAGCGAGGCTAGTACTTTCAAACACTGTTCAGCTTAATAGGCCAATGATATGATCCTCTCCAGTCTAAAATTTCAGACCCTGTAGACCACATACCCCTGACCCAGTAGCCAGAAACCAAAAAATGATCTAGTCTCTCAGCAATGAAATGTTGGCCAGTCCTCCGATTGTTTCAAGTAAACTGTCCATTATTGGTCTGAATGTCGACTAAATTCAAAACTTCAATGTAATTTTACATAAGAAAAGCAGAGGGGTCAAGCTTTGTCATACCACCACGTTTTTCAGTCATATCCAAAATAACGTTAAAATCTCTAGCCATAATCCAAGGTTGGAGGGGAGCCAAGTTGCGGACAAAATTAATGTGGCCCCATAGGGATTGTTTACCCCTCCAGTCAGTAGGGGCATAGACATTGGATAGAAGAATGACTTCCCCTGTCTCAAAGCTGAAAGCCATCATAGTCAAGGAAAACTTAGAGGACAACCATGCTATGAGGTTGATCTTGTGGGGGTTCCAAAGGCAAGCTAATCCTCCTGAAGATCCGGTAGCCCCAATGCATTGACAGTCCCCTTGTCTCCACAACTTAGGCGCTAATCTAGACATAGCATATACTGAAAGTTTAGTCTCCTACAAAAAAAGGAAATCAGGTCTTTGACTTCTAATCAAGTTGTGAACATCATTTTGTCTTGGGCTATTACTCAAACCCCTTACATTCCAGGATAGTACAATCATTTCAAAGGATTTAGAAAGTGATCATCCATAGTCTTCACTGACCCCGACTCCACCAAAGTCTCTCCCATTAGTTTCATCTTTTCCAGGTTTTTTTTCCTGCCAAGCTTGACTGATTTCTCCCCCCACCCTTCTTAAGGTCTTTTTGCAAAAGTCCCAAGTGAGGAGAAGATTTACTACTCCTTGTTGCTCCTAATTCTCCAAATTTCCCTGTTAAAGATAAATTCCCATCTTCTTTAGAGGGAACAACTAAGGAAGTCAAAACATCTGATATCAACATCTATTGGTCCATATCCATGTGCCCATCCCCAACATCTTGTGATTCAATTAAATCAACTAAAACATTGTTCTCCTGGGTTGGGCCCTCAATCCGTTGATCCAAAATCATCAACCCTGGGTTCACCTCCTGTTGGTTAAGGTCATCTAGAATTTCAAGTCTGTTAAGCAAGTCATCTGCCTGTCTTTCCTTCAAAGACCGTTTGTGACCCCTGCTTCTATATTGCCCTTTAATCAGGATAAAACCATTAGTTTCTGGCACCTCACCTGGAATCGAGCCCTTGCCTTTGTCAGTTCCAGGAAGATTACGAGCAGGTTGAGCAAGCTGAGATTCAAAGGTTTTATATTTGGGACACCATCATTTCAAGTGACCATAAGCATGGCAAAGATGACAGCGAAAGGGAAGAGTTTCATAATCCAATTATTGTACCCAGGAAAAGGGTCCCGCACTCATTTCAACAGCATAAGGTATTGACTTACTAAGATCAATTTCAACACAAATGCGGGCATAAGTAATTACCTTTTTCCCAAGGATTGACATTGATGAACCGACTGGCCTTCCCAAGAAGGATGCAAGCAATTGCAGGGTATCTTCATGATAGCATTCCACTGGAAAGTGAGGCAGTCACACCCACACCAAAACACAGTTTGGCAATTCCTCTGAAGGTATAAAACCAGCATGCCATGGCTTGATAAATAGCTCCACCTAATTGTGAAAGTATGGACCTCCAGCAAAGACTCTGCTACAGTTAGTCAAGCAGGTAAAAGTGACCATAAAATAATTGTTGGCTAACATTGTGATATCCATTTCTCTTTTCGGAGCCCATGTCCTCTGAGCCCACACTTCCAAGAACTGGAACAAAGTCTTGAGCCCCAAAAACTTACAATACAGAGAATGATTTGTATGATATTCAATATCCTCAACAATCATGTCCATAGGCATGACCAATTTGGGCCTCTCCTTGCATCTTTCCAGGCATCCATTGACCTTGGGAAGTCTCATGCCAGTTGGCTCTTTAACATCACTTAGACCTGGAAACAGTGGGGGGATAACCATTCCAGCACTCCTTAGGCTCTGGGCCAACTGTTGCACTCCCTGGGCCAACTGCTGCACTCCCAACGCCACCCTGTAGCTACGACTTGTGCTCTCCTCCTTCGTGTCCTCCTTCCCTCGTGCACCTTCCTTTTCTTTTTCTGCCATTTTCATCACAGTCCAAGATAACATAGATCAAAGCAACCTAAATTCATTCTAACTTTGAGATATTTTGATTTTATTAGTGCCACCCAGAAACCTCTATTTTAATTCTCCTTGCCTTAAAAACCTCATGCACTTGTGAGAGCTAAAAACATGCTAAAAAGAAGTGGAAATGTAATGCTTTGAGTTGATCCCAATCACCCCATTGAAAATCTATTTCAGCTTACATATCTAGATACTCCATGGAGGGAATCAAGCCACACGTAGTTCTCCCATCTAGTGTGATTGTGCAATTATGTTCTTTCACAATATGCATGCAATTAGTAATTTGGTTTTGATATTTCAAATTTTAGGGTTTCAATTGACTTAGCTTCAAGACACTTTTTTCAACATTGAAAATTATTTCTAGAACCCAAATGTATTTGTTTTTATGATTTAGTTCTCTCTTTCCCTTTCCAATGATCATTTATGATTTCATTGTACTTTCATTCCCCTCATTAGGTATGAGGTGGATGTGATTTACTGTATTTAGTTAGATCCACTTTGGTGCCATTGCTTTATTTGGTTTAGTGTTATTCATCAATCATACACCAATTTAGTAAAACACTTTGTAGCTCACCTATTACATGCATCATCGTAATAATTTCATGGTTTGGTGTTCCTACTCTATGAAAGGGTTCAATCAAGTGTCTAATTTAGTTATTGGTTAAAAACATAATAACAATAAGAGGCATAGATCTATAAGGGGGAAGAGAACAACCATTATTAAGCCTAGAAACATTATCTAACACATAAGTAGAATTGAAACTAACTACTTATTTTGTCATTTTCACAACATTAGCAAAGGAAGATGGACTTTTTAAAACATGATTCTTAAAATTTTCAATAATGTCATCATTATGTTTTTCATCTTGTGGAACCTCATTATTAACATAAACATTCAAGGAAGGAGTATCAAGAGAATTATTTTTAACATTTCTTTCTAGTAATCATTTCATTTGCACTCAAGGAAAGGGGAGAAAGATATTCATTTTCACCATTTGCATTCGAAGAAAGAGTTGGGATACAATCATTTTCAACATTTGCATTTGAACAAAGAGACAGTACCATCATTTTCAACATTTTATTCCTAGTGAATGGTAGGATTACAGTAATTTTCATTCTATACATACTATACAAGAATCGTATTTCATACATTGAGGTTTAAAACCAAATTTATTTACGCTACTTTGCTTAAAACTATCACAACTCTCCTTGGTAATTGATTTTGGCATAGTGAAATTTAACATTTCATAATCACAAGAGCTCGGAGAAATATAACTGACACCCAAGGCATTTACATTGTTTGTATTTTATAGATAATTAGTTGCTTTGATTTTTCTTCTAGATCAACCTCATTATAATAGTCACAATCACTATCTTCTACATCATTATAAAAAATCATGTCATTAATAGAAGCATTTTTAACATCTTGAAACAATGCATCCATAGGAATGTATGCCTAGGGTATGAAATATACAAAAATGAAGCTAGGATTAATAATATTGCAATAATAAAAAAAAAACCCTAGAGAAATCAAATCGGGGACAATAACAACAATAAACCCTATAGGGAAAGGGAATCTGAAATGCTAAGGTTGGTATGTTTGAAAGATTAAGGGGTTCATAATTTTTTAAAATAAAAAGAGCACACTAGTGTTTAAAACACTACATCAATTATGTAAAATGATGACATAATGAAAATCTATCTAAATATAACAAATACAATAAATGAAACCTGTCATAATACAGAATTAAAATAAAATTTTGAGCAAATGATGATTGAAAAAGGAAAAGAAAGTTAATGGGATATGCATATTTTAATATGACTTACCAGAGTTCTAAAAATGACTGATGATGTTAGAAAATAAATGTTACATTAATGCAAATGATCTCCTACAAATAAGGTTGTTTTAAGATAATGACCATTTTTAACCAGAGATGAAAAAGGTAAACCATTTTGAAACACCACTAAAAATGGCACTTATAGTAGAATGTGGAAACCTACAATGAGTATGACTGCTAATCTTTAAAGTCTGGAACTTTTTGAGATCCTTCATCATCAACAAGAGCTTAAAAATTGGTCTTCATCAAAGAGAAAAAACATGTGCAAATGTTTGAATCTCTTCCCGTTCGATGTAATTATAATTTTCCACAATATAACGAGACTAAAGAATATGTGCAATGTAAGTGGCTTGGTCCCCTTTGATGGTTGAAACTATATATCCCACACATTCAAAATCAAGTTTCATGTAGTTTTATGCATGTGAATGACCCAACCCAAATGAGAGGAATTTAGTTTCTCTTCCTAAAAATAATCAATGCAAATTTATGCTTCTTTGATGTAACCTTATTTTGGTACAAGTATGCAACAATAAGACTTAATAGATAATGAATACAATATATGATCATTGTGTAATGTCCTTGACAAGTGTGTAAAATAATAATCAAGGTGTATAGTATTAAAATGATTTAGGGTTTGTGTATACATAGGTATCTTTGATTCAAATTGAAAACATTTGCACATAGGCCAACTATGGAAAGGTGCAGAATCTGATAATTAAGGCGTGGGAAAAACATAGAAAATGGCACAAAAGACCCACAATAATTTGGATATTTTTTACCACCACTAAAAATGGTCAAACCACTTTCAACTATCACCAAAAGTAGATAGATAAAATCTCAAAAAATATTTTGAACATTTTGAGAGCATCTGAGGTTGTACTTGCACAAATAAGTAATCAATATGTAGACATTCAAGTATTTCAAATTGAATGGAGGTATTATCAATAACTCAAAGTGGAAAAATTCAAGTTGTATGGAAAATCTAATTCAAGAGAAGATAATATAGGGCTCAACACAAAGAGAGAGTGTACCAAAAAGAGCCTAATGTATATGCAAATGAGCCAAATGCACAAAAGCATGATAAAGACGTTCTAAATACATGACTTGTACCAAAATTAGAGGTCTACGAGTGTACTTGTTACTCATAATATTTAACTTGGTATATTAGTTTTTGCTCCTATTGGCAAATGACTAATTGGGTCACACATGAGTGGGTATGATTTATTATATAGTTGTAGATGAATCACAAAGTAATTCATCATATTTTACGATTATGAAAGTTTTGATTAAATCACATGCATTGAAGTAGCTACTGAAAATGACACCTCATGAATCAACTAAGATTAGAAGGGAGATTGTAAGAAATATTAACATTTAATCCTAAGTCTATACTTTAAATTTACCATCTATTGTTTAATAGGTGGTAACAACTAAATAGTTTGTGTGCTTATGCATGATTAAATTCAAGGAACTACGAAAGTTGGGTTATTATATTATTGCATTATAAATTGATGTTCAAAGAACACTGAAAAACATCACTTGTAAGATATTATTTGAACGCCATTTATTTTGTATTGATTAATTATTAAAAAATGACTTATGGCACAATAGAAATCGAAATAAAACAACATGATATACGATGATGACCATGAGCACACCAAAATACCCAATACCAATATAAGCAGTTAGAAAACACTTACACTATGAATTAAAAGAGCACAATGTTATGATGCCCATCATATACCTACAATAAATATTCGTAACAAACTTTATAGTGTCTATAATGACATAATTTAAATTTAAGTTTAAATCAACTCATATCGTTTTTCAATCATTTCACCACATACGCTTGTAGGGAAACCCCCTTTTTTAAATATCTTTTTGATTAAATGAAGATATTGTACCCCTCTCCGTCACCCTTCCCTTCCTACTCACTCTTCCCCCTCGTCCATAGTGGAAGAAGGGATAATTTTGAAAATTTTAAACATATATAAATTTTGTTATGTATTTTCATTATAATTTTTCAGTCATGTCTCCACGTATATATCATATGTTGTTTTATGTATATAGACATCAACAAATTTTAACCTAAGGTTGAAATAAAATGCTTGAGTGTCAGATCTTAAATAAGGTGACAAAACAATTTATTAGTGTTAGATTAAATACAAAGTCAAAATAAATTAACTTATGGTGTCGGATTTATATCCAAAATTGAAGTTTATTTTATTTTAATATCAATAATTTACATAAATTAACAAGCAGTGTTTAAATAAAATACAGGTTCACCAAAATGTTTAATGTTTTTTTTATTTAATCAATAATTTGTTAAGGACAAATAAACTATTGAAAATTGATTTAGATCTATAGAATAAATAGATCTGAATATGAATTTTACAAAAATTTACAAGATTTGAAATGAGCTATAAATTGTAAATCAAGAAAAAAAAATTCAAATCTAGCTCAAATTAAATTTGTGTTGATTATGCCATAAACTTAACCTTCTGATCACATTGTAAGTTTCTAATGACAAATCCATCCATAATGCAAAATGATCATTTCCCTACTTGCATGTTTTAATAACTTTTGCAACTAGTTTCTTCCTTGTTATAGAAGCCATTTTGTTCTCTGTTCGTTTCTTCATAAAAATATCAATGTTCTGAAAAATATTGTAAGTTTCTATCGATTTATCAAACTTTAAAGCTTTCTATTCCATCCTCATTTCCATCTCTTTATTCTATTCATTTTTCTATTCCATGGTCATGCATTTTATTTGACATCATATCTATAAAACTACTCAATGCGAGGCCAACAATTTTTTGCCTCTTCAATATGTAGATTTTATGAATAAATATAATATAATTAAATGTATGCTAATCAACTAGCTAATATTATTCTACATACGAAGGTGCAATTTATTGTTGGAAACGTGATTATTTTCCTCAAATTTATTCATAAAATCTAAAGATAAATAAAATCATTTTTTTATTTATCTTATTAAAAACCTCATTTTTTATTTTTTTAGTAAAAACTTTCTGTCTCAAATACTTATAAAAAGACATGTAAATCTAAACAAGCAAATAGACATGGAATGACATTGTAAATACTAATTTATTTTACCATAATAAATTATATATACATATATATATATATGGAAGATTTGTTTCTTACTTGTAGTCTCTTCTCACCTATTTCACGTCACGTTTTCGTTTTCATTGTAGTTTTTGTTTTCTGTTTCTAGCAACATAGCATATATCTAAGTAATTGACTTCTCATTCTTATATTGATATGTTCACTTCCTCCACCCCAAATATATACAATATATGTGTTGGCATGCACTCTAGTTGAGGTAGGGAACTCTATTTAATCTCTATTTGACAAAAATAAAGATACGTTCTCTCTCCCCCATACATCACAAAAGGAGGACAACACAAAAGTCATTACATATCAAAATTTTCCTTAAATATTACTTTCAATTTAAGGTCAAGATTTATAGATAATATCATTCATGTAGTTTAAAGATAATGAACAAATTGTACTTAAAGCCCTAAAATGTGATTAATTGACTTTAAAATGGCATACACGCTAGCTGAGGTAGCGAACTCTATTTGATCTCCATTTGACAAAATAAATATATGTTCTCTCTCACCCATATGGGGACAACCCAAAAGTTTTTACATATCATAATTTTGTAAACTATTACATTTAGTTTAAGTTCAAGATCTATAGATATTTTATACATGTAATTTCAAGATAGTGAACAAATTATCTCAAGCCCTAAAATGTGATTAATTGACTTCACATTTTTAGAAAGATCCTGGTTCAAAACTCCATTTAACAAAATAAAGATATGGTGTTCCTCTCCCTTATCATTAATATGTAAAGGTTTTCACATCACACAAGAGGGGTGACATGAAACCCTTTACATATACTATTATCACAAGGTCAAGTTTTATAAATAATCTCATGCCTACAACGTCAAGCTAGTTAGCCATGGAAGTGAACAAACCCCCTGAAATCTCTAAAACCTGATTAATTGACTTCATATTCTTGCACTGATTACAATATTTTCTATACTTAAGGTGGGAAACTACTTTTGGCAAACTAAAGATATGTTATTCCCCACCCTTACATATACACACATACACTGGGGATGACATTAAAGCTTTTATATATCACACTTGTAAACTATCCCCTGTAGTCTAAGGTCAATATCCATAGATAATATTATCCGTGTAGATTCAAGCCACATAGGCTCCTTGGCAGTGATCAAACATCCTGAAACCCTAAAGCCTTACTAGCTTGGTCCCCTCAGAACATGCGTGTCTTCCTTGTCATAAATAAAAGTAACCTTGATTGGTGTGCGCATTACAAATTCAAATGACTTGCCTTAAAATATTTATATCATGCTAAATCTATAATCTCATATACCTTTTCCTTTGGTATTGCTAATAGCCACTAGTGCCATCCAAGGAATTGTGCTCCTAGTGGGCATTGTAGAAAATATCAGGGGAACAATATTACTTTTCCCAACATCTCTCTCTTCCAAGCTCTTAGAATCTCTCCATGTCCGAGCTGTATGTTCTGGGAAATTGTTGTAAATAAAAGTATGCATGAATTGGCTTCCTTGTACTACAACAATCCATATCACAACTATTTATATTCAAAACAAACCTTATCACTATCCATTGTCAGATGTATATTATAAGTGAACCAACAAAAATCAATACAATTACTCCAAAGCCTCACCAAGCATACAATATCTCTATACCATAACAATTAATCATTCATAACAACTTAAGATGTAAGCCATTCAATTCAATAGGCTGGCCACATTTCTTTGTAAGGTATAGGCACCTGCAAAAACATATGAGGGTTGTCAAGCTCACCTTCACTGTGTCCAAACAAAAACTTCCTCATCACAAAGGATTCAAAGCAAAGTTTCAATTTCCATGAGAAAAAATTTAGTATTCAGTCAAAGGAATGCATTCAGTGCACACCTAGAACCATATGCATTTATTTTGCATGGAGTTACCAAATTAACAATTATCATTTATTTTTCATGGGGTTTTCGTTGATTGGTAAAGTTTGGGCATTTAATAAGATAAGGTTCAAGGTTCAAGGTTCAATCTGACCAGAGTTCCTGTGTGTTGTCAGAGTAGTCTGACCAACGTCAATGAGTGTTTTTTAATTACATGAAGGCATTATGAAACCTAAGCACCAGCAGTACAAAGACAGTATGCACCCCGAATACCTGCTAATCCTCCTCAAACCAATCTCCAATTTAACAAGGCAAGGAAAGACTACTCTAAAAAAATATAAAATGTAATAATTCCTCTTATATTAAGAAAACAATCATTATATATTTATAACGTCACACTTTTACTTCTCGGAAACACAGCGAAAGTAAAAACACAGAAATAACCTAAAAGACAAACATTACAACAGAGAACCCATGCACTCTATTAAAGTTTTATGGTATCTGGGGAAAAATGCTCACACGATAGATAAAGAGAGGAGAGAACCCATGGAATCTGTATCTTTGGCAACAAAATCAGAAAAGGGCTGCATTTGTGGTACTTTTACCTTGGCCAATACATCACATTGCTTATTATTACAGCGGGGTCCCATGCTGGGGCTACCGCTCCTAAATGGGAAACAGGGGTCATGGCTACCCTAGTGTTGCCATTAGGGTTAATGGCTGATTAGCTGGATGCCACGGTAAGGGGTCTGTAGTACAGCAGAGATATCAAAGGGCCACACCGGCAATTTAAATCACAAGGGAATGTGCATGTTCGGTGTTTTAAAGCGATTCCCTCAATGACTTTTTTTAACCATTATAAATCGTTTTAAGAAAAAAGAACTTTTCCTTGTATAAATTGTAGGTAATTTTTTTTTTTTTTTGGTTTGATATAATATTAAGGATTGAAAAGAATTTATAAGATATAATTTTAAAAATATTTAGTGAGAATTATATTTTGATGGATAACGTGACAAAGTACTTTTAAATATAACTTATTTAATATATAATTTATTTTTTGGATTGTATATATTATTTTTATTTTTTTGAAAAACTAAATAACATGTTTTCAATCTAAAATTTAAAACTTAATGTTTTGATCTGGAGATTGGTCTGCATTTGATTGTTGTTATGATTTTTCTTTGAAATGTGTATATTAATTTTTTTCAAAAAAAATATATAACATATTTTTAATAAAAAACCTTTCATTCATACCATTACAAATTTAACATCATGTATATATAATCAATAAAAGGAACTGTACAGCCATATCAAAAAAATCTTACACAACCTTGAGCCATGTTATGGTGCAACCTTGTGTTCACAGCTTGCTTCACTTATTATCGCCAATAATCTTCACAAGAACATTGTGAATGTTTCAAATGATGGAAACGGTTCATGTCTCTCAACAATTTTTCTTTCAATAATCTTGGAGATCAACGTTTGCAGACAAAATCTGATTGGCTTTGAGAGCTGAGAGCATGCAATATAATTGACATCAGCATTTAAATTGACACAAATACTTGTACATTTCTCACTCATTTGTAATTTTTAACTACTAAAATGTAACCCTCGACTTATATTTGAAGTTCCAAGTTTGCAATTCATATAAATATTTAAGAGGTTGGAATTGAATTTAAATGTGCATGCAAAGGCGTACATATGATGAAAAGGTTAAGTAGTCGATCCTCATGATTGGTATCTATATGGGTATATCGTTTGAACGTTTTTATATTTTGAGTATGATATTTTATAAAAGTATATATATTAGTAACAACATTTTATGGTGTCATTGTAAAGTCAACAAAGGAATATTTAAAGAGTTAATTGGGAAAGGCAAAGAAATCGATCCTCGTACTTGGTATTGGTATGGGTACCCCGTTTGAACATATTTGTACCTTGGATACGATTTCTTATAAAAATATATATATTAGCAATAACATTTCACGGTGTTATTGTAAAGCCAATAGACAATATTTAAAGAGCCAATTGAACTGTGTGCAAATTTTTTGGTCCAATATTTTGAATGTAATTTATTAAAAAATCTATCTTCACCTTTTCATAGACTATGAAAATATAAAATCTCTTTATCTTTAAATACTGCTTATAACAAGTTATAGTAATACTGAGAGGTGATGTTGTAACATGTATGAGATATATAGTGTCCATCTACAGCACTTTATTAATAAAAAAATGTTGTATAATGTACAAAACACTTACTTTTAAATTAAAGTATAAGAAAATTTATAAAGTAGGGTGTTGGGATTTGGTAATTATGAAATTAGTAAATTTAAATTTTGAAACTAGAACTTAAATCAGAATTGTATAAGCATCATGAATCATGAATATCTTCTAAACTCTGATATGTTTTAAAAAATTATTGAAGTAGAAAGTACTCACATCGAATTACCTACATCATATGAAGGCAACAAAAAATTTCACCTTCATATGTGAATTTAAGGCTGCCAGAGAAATTATAAGAGTCTTTTTCTTTAAGAGGAGGATTGAAGCACAATTATGGTTCAAGTGGATCCAAGCCATTGAATGTAGACACATTTTTTTATTGATAAAGATATAATGGTTGTTGTGTCCTTCATCATTAAAACAAAAGTTTTAATGCCAAAGGATTTTTTTCAAAAGCCGCAACTTTTTCCTTTCAATCAGATGGTCCAAACAATAACTCAAACATGAACAACACTAATATTTAGTTAATTAATATTTTAATAAAATAAAACAAACGAGTAACCTGCATTGATATTTATTGCGTGATTATGCATAATATATTGGTGACAAAACATGACATTAGTAGTAAGTGGAACATCTTACTACTGTAGACACCTAAATATGATCACAAGTACTTGACAATGTTAATTCTTGACACATCTTGAACCATTTGACCTACACTCAAATATATGACTCTTGTTCACCATTACTCTAGTCATATATCTATATGCAAGTTTGATCCCTTTATCATTCCTCATTACTACACATGAATTCCTAAGTCATTGCTCAAACTACCTTATATTACTCTCAGACTACTCCTAACCTCATACAAGTTGTCCTTGCTTTTCTAGGATAGGGATACGTTATGAAGATAGGTCTGTTATCATAAAGTTTTCCACTTGGTGCGACCTTCTCTCCACACCATTTAACGGTTAGCTTCTAAAACTCAAAATATCCATATGGATCATCCCACACATTTTGCAAGTTGGCTAAAGGAAATTATTCAAAATGATCACTAGATAAAAAAAATCAATGACACATTTCAAAGTGACTTGATATCTATCTGGTATCTACCTGTTACACTATTACACATTGAGCAAATTTCTCTATTCTTCCCAAATTCAATATCAATCACTAGAAGCAACCATAATTCAAGTTTGAATCATTCCAAATCAAGTCAAAAGCTAGCCTTTTTGAGTATCAAAGTCACATTATTAGTTGCATAAATATAGTGAAGTAACTCAATTGTACAATCACAATAGGTAGGACAATTATGTGTAGCTTGATTCCCTCCTTAGAATATCTAGTGACATAGGTAACCTATCAATCATCAATGAGGATGATTGGGGTCAGCTTAACCCCTTACACATCTTTTTTTTTTGCAGGTTTCTAGCTCTCACAAGTACATCTAGGGTTTCTAAGGCAAGAAGGAAAACAAAAGTTGTTAGGTAGTACTAACATAATCAAAATATCTCATACCTTTAGCAAACATAGGTACATGGAGTAGAGTAATCATAATTTTGTCACTTTCACATAGTAAAAAACTACAGTCACCAGACAAGACTTCACTACACAGTTTTATAGGGAGTACAAACTTGTTTAGACTCAGCCACAGACTCTATTTTTGAACCTAAGCTTTCATGGGCATGTTTTATCATGTTTTCCACTATCATACACCTATTGTAGTAAACCATCAACTAGAAATGCTAAGTATCTTACTCTTTAGTTATACTTATTATATTTAACACGTGACTTATCAATCAATTTTACTTAATTATGATTTACATTCAGAATTATACTTTAATGTCATATATTATAATATGACTAATATTTTAACGTTTTATATGTAGTAAAATTATGTGTCTTCCCATCGCTAAAGGAAACAAATTCTTTACTACTATTATCTTCAAAGAAATTCACATACAAATATTTGTGACACATATAGTGTTGTGATGTGACTAGGTCGAAGTACCAAATGCATGACTCAATAAATTGGTCTTGTGATGTTACAAATGCAAAGTCAGTAGGTGCTTCCTTTTTAGTTTCTTAAGAAAATATGAGTATACAGAGACTTCGTTTGTGTATTTTCCATATCTTGTTGTCGCTTATATCAATTTTTTTTTGGAATGACTAGGTTCCTTACAATAAAAGCATTTCCATTTAGACTTATTTGAAGTATTTAGATTAATTTGCACATTTATTTTATAAAAATGCTTTCATTCCACTATTTTCCCTTTCCCTTTAACCATGTTGTGAATGCATTTTCTATAGAAACTAAAATTGACGTAATTGATTGATCTTGCCTCCATTATTTTTACAAGAGAAGTGTTGACAACTTATAAAAATCAAGTGTCTGTGTCTCTGCGATTATATGAAGTGATTTAAAAAGTGAGTCGTGATAATAATAAATTCTACAGTACCAAAGCAATCAAGTCTTGTTCATATATAGTGTTTTCAAATGCTTTTAGTTGATCGCAAATATCCTTCAGGTAAAACAAAAATTTAAAAACAAAACCACCTTCCTACATTTTAGTGGAAAATAATATATTTTTTAAATACAATAAATACCCTTCCGACTTCTGAAGTATGGTATTTAGTAGTTAAACATTTCCACAAATCTAAAGTTATAGTTGTATTTCTAACTTTTGAAACTAACTTGTTAGCAACATAAAGTTTTAACAACATGAAAACTTTTCTATAATATCTATCATGGTTGTCAAGCTCAGCGTCTAGTCTTATTTATTTGACAAGTACAAATTGATAAATATTTCAATACTCACATATAGTAATTATATTGTGACTCCATAAATTAATATTTTTTTAGTAAATTTTTGAAAATCGAGTAACAAGAGATGTAAATTAATCATTTTTCCTAAATTTGTAACAAATAAATTAATTCAAAAAATTAAAAATGATTTTACAAAACTTTATTTTGCATGTGGATTCTACACTCAAGTTGGATAACGTTGCCAATATTCAACTTGAAACTCTTTAATGTTTATGAGATTTAGATTTTAAATTAATAGAGTTTCATTCAATTACCTAAAAATTGAAAAAAATAAAAAAAATTGAACCTAAAGATTGACAAATAGTTTGTGCAACATTATTTGTGCATGCGGATTTTATTACCTAATCGAATAATACTGAAAAATTTTGAGCTTCTACTCCTTATGGTTTTTCAGAATCAGAATCAATTGTCCTCGAGGCAAATATAAAAAATGAATATTTGTGCATGCGGATTTTATTTGCTATTCGGATAATACCGAAAACTTTTGAGCTTTACTCATGGTTTTTCAGAATCAGAATCAACTGTTCTCCTGAGAAATGCTTTTAAGGCAAATATAAAAAATGACTATAAAGGTTTTAAAATGAGTAATATTTAAAAATATTTCATCGAAAATTCCTTTGCCCTGATTGTTTTTTTTTAACATAGTTTTAAAATATATACACTTGTATCAATCAATTGGAATAATCATGTAGCATGCTTGCATAGAGATTGAGTATGGTGCTCTTGTGGAGCAACGCCTCCTCCTACAGGGATTCCTTTGCCCCTCCAAGTTCTTATAGTGATTAATGGTGCATTACAAACAAGTGTTATGGAATGCAAGTCAAGAAATGATGCAACTACTTTTTCGTTGACACCACAAACATGGCCTTGTGTTTCCTATGGTGCCACTTTTCTGTAGCTTCTCCAAGCTTCCTCTTGTTCAGAATGTATAGTGTTTGATATCCTTGACTGAAAACATGTAATAGAACATCGGAAAAATAACAAAAAAATGATATCTATTTTAGATCATAAGATAAATAAATCAGGGGTGCTAGAAAAAAATGGTATCGTTCTACACACCAGAACATCAAGCTTCAACATTCTTATGCTCAGAGTTGTGCTATCTTTCCCACAGAAATAAGCAATGGTTTCTCATACATATCACGTTCTTATATGGATATTTTTCTCGTCCTCCAGGCGCCTTCCTCCTACTATGTGGCTTTCTTTCCACTTCCACACAAACAATAAAATTCCCACTCTCCTCAATAGAATTCCCTTTCTCTAGGAAATACAAAAACAATGTCTTGTATAAAAAAGCCTTTCTCCAGGAAACCAAACATAGTTAAAATAACCAAGTAGTAAGCCTAAGATTAATTAAGATAGATGGTAAGATTAATTAAGATAGATGGTAAATCTAAGAGAATTAATGAATGTAACAAATCCATATCAAACTTAATTGATTTAATATAACATTGTGTTATATTTATTAAGTCGGAGGCTTATACGGTGGGTAAGGTTTTGCAGATTCGTCTCACAATGAGACAAAATGATATATTCCATTGTAAACATCTTGGTATTGAATAGTAGTCGTTTAAGGGAAGTGATGGTACATAGTGGTTTGGTAGCACATGATGCCATTTACATCACACAATAATTAGGAGTTTCATCGACCATATTGTTATTGTTGTTTCAGAAAATTACCCATCATAAATGAAGGATTTTACCTCTTTATGGACGCTTTGCAAGGGATAGCTGCCATAGGGATAAATATTATGTGACGTTAAACCCCTAACCCTGCCATCCTCCTCAAAACCTCCAAACATATTGGCAAGATGATTATTATTAGTATTATTGTTACTACTAAACCCTTTGGTGACCATGAAAGGCGGATGATCCTTCGTGTTGAAAATTTGGTATTTATGAAGCAACGAAGCATAAGAAGGTGCTAATTGAGCCACAAGTTCGGTGCTTAAAATGCTTCTCATATGATTCAAACAAGCAACTTGCTGCAAACCAAACATATTTCTATTGGATGAACACGCAAATAACTATTTGGATTGATGATGATGATGATGCTTGAGAAAAGAATATGCCCCAGGCAACATTCTATATCCATACGGTGATACATACACCATATGATTATTCGTAGATGTAGCGATCGCTACCATTATCATATCTTCCTATAGTCGCTTCTTTTGCTCTTGCAATCTTAGCCTTTCAAGTTGTGCCACACCAAGCCCTCTCTGTGGCTACCTCTTCTATGCCATGTCGTTGATCTTCACCTTCTTCATTGCTTTCACACAATCCTCGTTATCACCACATCTAGGGTGCAGACCTCTCGAAGAAGCCTTTTCGTCCAATAGAATTAACATTATTGCCATATCAAGTTCTGTTCTTTTCTTTAACTCAACGCAAGAGCAACATCACCACCATTATTTTTATCTCAGTTGTTTCAGCGCAAGCGTAACTGGATTCCATTGCAGTCAAGGATTTCAATGGACTCAAAAAGCCCCTCCACACTTTCAACAAACTACAAATATGAGTTTATATCCATGTCTGGACATGACATATATAATGTATATTAACTGTGGTCATGTTTCTTTCTAGGAGTGCGAGCTACTTTATTTTTGTTTCCTACGTTTAACAATTATATCGTGAAAGTGACTTTCTTCGATTCCGTCACGAGTTTCATTATACATTGGCCGGTGCATATTTGATTTTACATTATTGTGAATTGACGGGAAGGGTAGAGGGAGACCCACATTTACTTGGTTTGTACAATTTATGATTGGTTTTGGGGGCTCTATTTAGGAATTAAATGGTAGGGTTAAAATCCTCAAAAGGGGCGGCAGATGACAAACATTTACTGTAACTTTGACAAGTTATGGACGGTCTCTTTCATCCTTCAAATTGCTTATTGTGGGTTGTTTTGTTGGGATCTTCACAACCATGTTTAGTCTTTGTTTATTGATCTAATCAATCTCCCATTAGCCTTTAGTTAGGATACATTAGAATTTTAAGAAGGATTTTATTTTGGCTGAAAATATTTATTCTTATTTAAATTTTTTTATTTTGGAATTAAAATTTTACTAATTATTATGATTATTAATTCTTGTTACATAAATTTACATAATTTAAATGTTTATTTCTTCTAGAATGTAAATACTTAATAAATTTCTCTTTCTAGTGTTTTTTGATTAATTAACCGACAATGGTTACATTAATGTTGGGTCAAGGAAAAAAAAATTAACAAATATTATATGAACAACGCAATAATTATAGGGTCATTGCCATTCATATGATTTATATATTATATAAAATAATATTTATATATATATATAATATATTATATATTAATAGATACTAGATATAATCGCAAAACCAAAATATACAATTCCTATGACTTTTTTTACACTTTGGGGCAATTGCTAACTAATAAATTATGTTAATACAATTACTTTCAGTGGCCATTAACTAACCTACGTACATTAGTTGCTATAAAGAGTTAATACAAGACACCTTTGTGTAAGGAAGAAGGTTTCTTGGAGTAACAAGAGTTCACCTTATTTTAGTGTTAACTAATAGCCTCCTTAAAATTTATTAGAAGAAACTAAACAAATATTAAATTGAGATATGTTAAGGTTTTTAATATTCTCTAAGATTTCAAAATAATCTATTGTAATCGAATACAACAATTTGAAAAATAAATATCATAATATTAGTCTTAGTAAATTTATTCTAGACTAGGAAAAAAGTCAATAAAATTACGTTTAATTAATTTCTGAAAAAAATATTTAATTAATTAAATCATTTTATTTTACAATTAATATTATAAAAATATAAAGAAGCCACTTATACATTTTATTTAGGAAGGAAATACTAAATAATTATGATGGAAAGACAATGGTTTCAAAATAATATTGTTACTCTAATTTCAGGGTGAAAAAATTGAGTATGAAAAGACCCTTAAATTAATTCATAAGAGAAGCAATAAATTTTTAAGATGGTTTATATGTATTTTTTAAACTAGAGAGAATATGATTTCAATATCAAATAATTTTTATGTGAAATTAAATATAAAAAATAACTTATTGTTTTTAAATGATCTTAGTAAAGCTAAAAATGTCTTAGCAAATTTTATTCACAAAATTGATTTAAAATTTAAACAAATTTAATTATAATTTTCAAAACAAAAATTATTTAGCTATTGAAATGATAAATTTTCACCATTTAAAATATGTTTTAATCATTGGTTTTGATAAATTTTATCTTTGGATATGATTTTAATGACATAGAAAAGTACTTATACTTTATCCGTGAAATGTTTTCCAAAATTAATAAATTTCATTTGTAAATATTATTAATAAAATTTATTCAACTATTGATATGATATTTCTCATCCATTTTCAAAGTGATCAAAATTTCAAATTTAAAAATTTTGAAAAAAGGGTATTTATTTTCTTTTAATTCCCAACGAGTATTGTTAAGCTATGGAGGGAACAATAAAACATTAAAAACTTAATTGTTTGATTGTGATCAAATTTAAAATTATTTACTTCATTCATTTTGTCTAAAAATGGAATCTATTTTTCAAAACAAAGGGGTTTATATTAAAATGATTAATTTAGATTGGCAACTTGGCTTTATGGTAAGATTTCTCGTTTAATCAAAAACACTACAAAGGTGCCACCTATTTCTTATAGTTGTTTTGTAATTATTTATAAAACTCTCATACATATCTTAAATAAATTTATGTAAAATACATTGATTAATATCATTCTTTTTATGATTATTTGTATATTATCTATTTATTAATTACGATGTTGTAATATAATGTAATTGAGAGTGAAAATAATTCAAGTTACTCTATTTTTTTACTCTTCTTTAATTTTTATTCCTTTAGATTTATTTTGCATTTTCGTTTATTTTTTTATTTGAATCAATATATTTTTTTATTTTTTTAAAGTGTCATGTTTGTTATTTTATTTTTAATTTAATCATATCAACTTTTAAACAATTAAATTGTTAAATAATTAAATACTAACATTCTCACGCCATTATTCTCAGCCGCCACCCCTAAATTCCATTGTAAAAACACCTATCAATGTAAATAAAATTTTCCTTTGTAAAAGTGTATAATTTAAATCGTGATTTACTTTTACAAAACTCAATAATATTTTAAATAAATCAAGGACATAATAACATTTAGAAAGGAGGGTTAAGCGCATCATTCGAATCAATAAATTAGAATTAAAAGTCAAGCTTAAAAGAAGTGGAACAAATGACCATAATCAATGGAACAACTAAGTCTAATATAAAAGTCAATAAATTTTCACATCTCATCTAGTTTTGTATTTGATTTATTTTTCCTTTTCATTTGTAAGTTTAAATTTTAATGTTACAAATTATAAAGAAAATATATATATTGTTTATAAAATTTAGCTCAAATTTTACATTCAAACATAAACACACACATTCTTTTGTACAAAGCAATGTATGTTTCTTAATATAGGTTAATATGATAGTTTTAAGGAAATGTACCAAATTCATAAATAAACATGATATTTACATAAAATATGAATACGTATATATATAATGTGAATATGATTATGAATATAATATTCATATAAAAAGTAATAATAATAATTTAAAATGTGAATTAGATTTATGTGTAGGTCATTCATGTCAATAAGAGCCCCACTCAGAATGAGATGATCATCAACTTCCCTTTCGCCTTCTGCATTATTTGGAGGGATTTCATCTTTCCTGGATAAGTGCACGAAGTTGAAGGATAAAAAGTGGCCTACCCATGGACATGATTTTTTTGAAATTTCTAAAATTTGAATTTTTGTAGATAATTTGAGATATCTACACTGCAAATTTGAAGATGGTGTAAAATCATGAAATGTATAATTTTGAGTCTAGTTTCCAAAACACTATTTTGTTTTTAAAAATGGTTAAGTATAACTAGGTCAAACATCTAAAATTTGAAGAAAAACTTCTATTTTTTTCAAGAAAACATAGTAGATAGACGACTGTGATACACACCATTTTTTTAACAGTGTATGATATTATTTAAAACCCGTTATAAAAAAATTAGATAAAATCTTCTAGCACGTCACCTATATTTTTTTGTATTTTTTAAATGATTTTTTCAAATAAATAGATCCTAAAAACTAACAAAGAAATGGATATTTGTCAGTGTGACATGCCTAACTACTTCAAAAAAAACAAAAAACAATTTTTTTTGAATGTGTGTAGAATTAGGCCTAGTAGATCACCATATATTTTTTTTTCACTTAGACAAATTACATGAATATGTATAGGCATATATGTTTGCGGCATGTAGTGGCCTAAAAAATCTATAGTTAGAAATAAATATAGTTTAAAACCTTAAATTAGTCCAAAAATTATAAAAATCATATTTTTGGAAAGAGGAGAGCGTGCTCATTGCGATAGTATCAAGTTTTTGGATTTTCACATTGAAATTCTTAGTGTATTTGATAATCAAAGTTGAAATTTGTTGTTTATTTTCATACGTTTCAAAACTCGATTATACATTAACAGTCCAAGCCTTTGGCTCAGGAATCCAAGCCATTCCTGAGCCAAAAGGCATGGGAATTGAATTCAAATTCAAATATCACGATCATGTTAATAACATGATATTTAATAATGTGATCACAATATTAACATGATCATGATATTTAATAATTTGATCGCATTACATATTCTCAACATCCTAAAACCTGAATAGGAGCCATTAGGCCTAGTAGTCTTAAGATCAAATATTGGTCTCATATTAAGATTGTTGTTTGGGACCAATGTTCTTGTCAAGAATTGATAGCATTGAATGATAATTGGAGATGTATTTACCTATGAAACAATTTATTATTCCTTTGATCCCAATATGGTGTGCAATCAAGCCAATAGATTCCAGATTGACAATAGATGGACATATTTCCTTGGATGGACCTTGGTTGGCCCCAATTACATATCAAATTAAACTAAATACTTGGTTTTTTATAATATGGTGTGCAATTAGAGACCCAATTAACATCATATAGACATAATTCCTTTCTTAGGGCTCATTTAACCCCAATTGTGTATTAGATTTAAGTAAATATTCAATTAGTTTAATATGGTGTGTTATCAAATCTCTAATTGACATTATATTGAAGGAATTCCTTCCATAGGGACCAATTACTCTTAATTACAGATTATACTAAAAAAAATACTTGATTGGTTAAATATGATGTGCAATTAGGGAAAATATTCACAATGAACGTTAGATGGACACAATTCATTGCATGGGGTGAAAAATGTCGTGATTGATATTCTAGGTTGAAGCAGTTAATTACATAGGACTTCGTTGTCCTCAATTATGTATAGTAGTGAAGAAAATATTAATTAATTTAACACATGGTGTAATTAGAGCCCCAAGGACATTAGATGGATGTAATTCCTTACTTGGGGATTAAATGGCCCAAATTGCATATCATATTGAACCTAAATACTCAATTGGTTTAATATGGTGTGCAATCAGGGCTAATGGAACCCAACTGGGACATTATATGGATAAAATTACTTTCATGGGGCTCAGTTAGCCCCAATTATGTATAAGATTAAAAAAAAAACATGATTAGCTAGATATAGTTTACAATCAGAGCCAACGAAGTTATAATTGACATTATATGTATTCAGTTACTTGCATGAGCCTTGGTTGGCCATAATTACATATTCAACTGAACTAAATACTTGGTTGATTCAATATGTTATGTATTTAGGACCGACGGAGCCCCCTGTTGACATTAGAAGGATGAAATTTCTTACACAAGGCTTGTTTGGACTAAATTTCATAGATCATATTGAACCAAATATTCTTTCATTTGAATATGGTGCACAATAAGAATCCCAATTTTTATTAGATGATGCAATTCCTTATAGAGGGTTCAATTGGTCCTGATTTCATATCAGATTCAATCAAACACTCAATTATTTGAATAAGGTGTGCAATTAGGGACCTAATTAAAAATATGTTGACATAATTCCTTGGGCAAGCCTTGATTGGCCCCAGTTATGCATCATCTGGAACCAAATACTCGATTGGTTCAATATGGTATGCAATCAAGGCCAAGTAAGCCCCAATTTCCATTATAAATGAATGTAATTCCTTACACACGGCTCCTTTGGACTGAATTACATATCAAATTGAAAAATTACTAATTTTTTTAATATGGTGAGTACTCGAATCTCCAATTTATATCATATGGATGAAATTCCTTATATTTAGCCTCAGTAGGCCCCTGGGATCAATTTAGCCCCAATTAACATCCTTTATATATAGTAAGAAATAGGTTCATAGGGATGAACTTGGTTAAAATTGCATCAATCATTACCATAATTTAATTTATAGGCTCAATTTGTGATGATGTGGGGGATAATTGATCCCAAATACACATTCTTTACTCACAGATCTACGTTCAAGGAGCTCAAATTTTCCCCAATCACCATCAAGATTGTACCTTATATACCCTAAAACCTATACCCTAATCCATAATCCCTAAAGTTCCTAATCCCTAAACTCTAAACCATAAATATAAACTCTTTAAACCTTGAACCAATCATTTTAGCTTGGAAATTAACATCATTTAGACTAAGACTTTAGGTCATAGGGCTTAGTTTGGCCTAAATCACATGACTAATTACCCCATTTGACTAATTCACTCAATCTGCATGACATCCATGGTATAATGATAACCCAAAAACACATTTTATAGTCAGAAATGTGTCCAAATGACTCAAATTGTCCTCAATTATCTTTGCAATTGACCCTGTGTACCCTAAACCATGTATATACATTAAAACCTAAAATTCATAAACCATAAACCATAAACACTAAACCCAAATTGTAAAACATTTACTTTCCTTATTTACCAACTTTAATTTAGTCCCAATTAACATCTTTTGTAGTAAGAATCTGTATTGAACACATGGCATATCTAATGATTAGACATTAATATACATGTCGTTAAATCTAAACCATATGCCCTAATCCCTAATCCCTAAAACACAAATTGTAAGACCTATGCCCTAATGCCCACTACATGCCATAAACAAACATGCCTTACGATATAACTAATTTTATCATGAGATGTCATAAACTACACTTTTTAAACCTATGGCTAAAGCCTTTGGAGTACCAATCTAGTTGTCATAAGAATTTGGTTTGAACACATGGCATATCTAGTGATTAGACACTAATATACATGTCCTTAAATCTAAACCATATGCCCTAATCCCTAATCCCTAATCCCTAAAACATAAATTGTAAGACCTATGCCTGAATGCCCACTACATGACACGAACATACATGCCTTACGATATAACTAATTTTATCACGAGATGTCATAAAATACACTTTTTAAACCTATGGCTAAAGCCTTTGGAGTACCAATCTAGTTGTCTATTCAGTAAATTAGGGCTATTTCAATCCCCTTCAACCTAATTAACCAAAGAGGATGAGCTAGTTGATTATTTTAATGGAAGAGGCATTTGAGGCCAATTTAAACCCCTTCCATAGCAAGATATGATTTGGGGCAAAATCAAAATATCAATCTTCTATCATGAATTGATCCAATTAGTCAATTTGTACAATTCCCTGTGTGATAAAAAATACAAACATGAAGATAATCAAGTCATAATTAGGTGTCACAATCAACTCAAATGTTCTTTGATTACCTTAGTGATTCAACCCTGTATCTGATATCTTAAACCCTAAGTTACCCTATACCATTTAACTTTAACCCTAAACCCTATACCATTTAGATTAAACCCTAAGACATAATCCCTAAACCCCAAACCCTTTAAAATATAGACCCTAAACAAATAAATTTAGCCCCAATTAACATCCTTTATATATATATAGTAAGAATTAGGTTCACAGGGATGAACTTGGTTTAAATTACATCACTCATTACCATAATTGATTTTGTAGGCTCAATCTGTGATGATGTGTGGGATAACTGATCCAAAATTCACATTTTATAATCATAAATATAGGTTCAAAGCTCCCAAATTTTCCCCAATTACCTACATGATTGTATAAATATACCCTAAGCCCTAATCCTTAAAGTTCCTAATCCCTAAACTCTAAAACATAAATAGAAACTCTTTAAATCTTGAACCAATCATTTTAGCCCAAATTAAAATCATTTCTAGACTAAGAATAAGTTCATAGGGCTCAGTTTTGCGTAAATCACATGATTGATTACCCCATTTGAATAATTCACTCAATCTACATGATAAAATCTATGATATAATAATTACCCAAAAACACATTTTATAGTCACAAATGGGTCCAACTGATTCAAATTATCCTCAATTATCTTTACAATTGACCCTATGTACCCTAAACCATATATATACATTAAAACCTAGAAGTCGTAAACCATAAACCCTAAACATTATACCCTAAATTGTAAACCATAAACTTTCCCTATTTACCAATTGATTTACTCCCAATTAACATCTTTTGTAGTAAGAATTAGGTTCACATGGCATAGAGCGATTAGACAAATTAATATGCATGTCCTTAAACCTAAACCCCATGCTGTAATCCCTAAAACATAAATTGTAAGCCCTATGCCCTAATGCCCACTACATGCCACAAACATACATACACCCTAAAACATGCCCTAATCCCTAATCTATAGACCTTATATACACCCTTAAACCCAAACCCTACATGCCCTAATCCCTAAAACATAAATTGCAATCCATAATCCATAAACCCTATGCACTAATGCCTTAATCCCCAATCCATAATCCCTTATCTATTTTAAGTATAGCATGATTGTTTTATTTTTATATCATGATCACATTATTTTTAACATAGGCAACCCTCAATTCTCATTTCCAATTACCAACCCCAAAGCTTATATCGACAATAATGCTATTTCAATGGGTTAGATGGGCTAGAACCATAAATATAACACATAATGCGATCACGTTATGTAGTAACGTGATCACATTATATAACACTATCAGGTTATTATTATTTTAAATTAAGCTCACATATCAACAACTTATTATTATTTGTTTGGGCTTCCACATGCTTAGAGCTTCTTTCTCCAAGTATTAGGAGATGAAAAAAATGACTTCCAAAGTAATATGGCATTTAATTCATTATGGGAAACATATTGGCCAACCACTTAGCAAATTGAAACTGTAAGTGATATGGTATTTAGTACACTTTGGGAAATGTGCCCTAAAACATTTTTGTGCCATGTATGTCATAAAAGCATGCTACCTACTATTTTATTAAATACACACATCATTTCAATTTTTTGGGTGCCATTTCCCTTCCATCGCAATGTCAATTCAAAACCATGGGCTTTAACATAGGGAGCGATGCAAGTATACATAAAGGCAATCCATTCTAGGGCAAAGGTCCCAATAGCCGTGCACCTTAACTTTAGACCTTAATTGTAATCCCTAATCCATAAAACATAAAATGTAATCCCTAATCCATAAACCCTATGCACTAAATCCCTAATCCATATTACCTTATATATATTAAGTATAACATGATCATGTTATTTAAAAAAGTGATCACATTATTTTTAACATAGGAAAAACTCGGTCCTCATTGCTAATTACTAAACCCAAAGCTTATATTGAAAATAATTTGATTGTGTTATTACATAACACGATCATGTTATTGTCGATATAAGCTTCTCAATGGGTTGGATGGGTCAGGACCTTATAGAACATATAACACAATCATATTATTATTATTTTAGATTAATCTCACTTATCAATGACTATTTTTATCCTAAATTGAGACTTTTATCCCCATAAACATTCTCTCCATACTTTTACAAGATCTGTATATGTGTGTCTTGACCCCACCTTTGAAAAGTTATCAATTATCCCTTCTGATGGGTTTTAGATCATGTTAAAAGAGGAAGAAGAAGTTGTTTAAAAATAAAACACTAGAGGAATTAGAATATTTAAGAGAGAAACACAAGCTAAAAATGTAAAAACTTCATGGTAAACCAGGTACAAACCCTAATCCCGATAAACCAAATGCCATAGATAATGATCCAATTGACAATACTGAATTAAGAAATGATGAAATTGATTATAATCAATTGAATAATGTTGAAATTAACCATAATGAAATGAATAATAATGAAATGGACCATAATGAATTAGTTAATGTTGGAAGTTCACATTCGAAGTTCCAAGTTTTTTATTGTGTTGATGATGAGTCTATGTATGATGCTTCACCCCCTTGAATGAAGAAGATTTGATTGAAACAAATAATGATGAAATTAACCATCAAGAAAATTTCATGGAAACATATAATGAATAAATTAGCAATGAATAAAATGTCATCCCATGGTGTAACCCTCACCTTGTTTACACCTCAAATTACCTTACCAACATGTCACTTATTCATTAGGATATGTTATTTTCTTTTGATGAACTTTTCTCTTATCTCAATGCCAAGATACTAGTTGAGTCACCAATGCTCTTATTGGTGACATAGCTCTATACAGGAATCAGGATCATCAATGCAAACTTGCTCATTTCTAAAACAATGTCATTCATACCATGATAGATATAAATATTTATCAAGAACAATACACTTATCTCATCTATCTATCATGGTTTACCTGTGACTCTTGAGAACCAAATCAATCCTTCACAAAATGAATAAACAGGTTTTCACTTACAGTCTCTTTCATAAAATACAGTCCTCTATATATTTTCATGGATAGAATTTTACAATCTCAAAACATTTGAGTCACGTAAATAACCTTACTATCCAACTACCTATTCAATTTCAAGTCATTCTGAGCATTATTTTTAAAGTTATGTGCTCTTTAGTACCTGAGAACACGTTTTTTTGAGTTGTCTCAGAACTGTAGGTCTGTATTTTGCCCATATATTTTTCCAAATTGCTCCATTAGATCTGAAACCACTTGAATTATATTCATAACTCCAAGGAGAATCTACACACAAAATTTCATAATTTTTCATTGGTTAAATCTTGAGATATTCTCATGCTTCCAACCGTGCCCTGGTTTTCTTTCCACACAGGGCGAGAGCTTACAAAAGTTCATAATTTAACTTCCAATGAATGTTTTTGACATATTAAAATTGGAACACGATTTAAATTACTTCATACTATGTTTCCAATTATTCATTAGGCTTACAAAATGAACCAATAGTTAAGTCTTCTTCAAACTATGTTGTGCAAACACCCTATTCATGACCTTGTCACCTACAGGCAGAGAGTCAACTTTTGGAGTCTTAAGGTGTCTAAGATGTTTCCAAAGTATTTTGCTTCTTCCTTTGGGTCTATACTTACCTCACAGACTTATCTTCATGATATGCAAACATCTACATGTTGATCTCCATTTGACAGTGAACTGTGTATGTGTTGAAGGACTAAAAACACAAGCCTGCACCCTGTTCATTAAACTTTTGCAACATTTTAGTCCTCTTAATCATCTAATACAATTGGAAACTTGTTCTCAATTTTTATCCAAAGGTTCTCATGCATATTTCACTCCAATAAATGATCATTTGTTTCTTAAACTTCAAGGAAACATACATATACATACACAGCCCTGTACATTTGTTTACCACTGATTATACCAAAATTCTGTATTTGAGATTATTGTTTACTTAACATACACATGTGAATCAAAACACCTTTATTCATAATAAAAATATATACTTACAAGCAAGGATCCATCACTCTATGATCCATATCCATGGTCAATGGCTTATAAGTCGTATCTGCACCTTCAACTTTCTCTCTTCCTTCACTCTTGCATTCTTGAATGAGGTCCTCCCTCACTGTTTCTTCATTCCATTCTCTTATTTTCTTGAATGAGAGGTCCTCCCTCTCATCTTCTTACTCTCCTCTCACACATAATCTCTCTTTCTTACATTATTCCTTTTAATGAGCTCTTTCTTTCTTACATGAGCTCTTTCTCTCCTTTCTCATATGAACTCTTTTACATTCTTCTATTTTCATGAGCTCTTCTCACGTTCTTCTCTTTTCTTAATGAGCTCTCTCTTTTTTGAATGAATTCTCTTTTGCTCTTTTAAAGATCCTCCTCCCTAACCTCTACGCCCAACTTGGGCTCAAGACAAAACAAACACGGTTTGTAATCTTCAACAATATACCTAGGTTGAAAGATTTTCAACCACTCCTCCTTTATTTTCTCAACAACTCCAACGTAGGAGATTCTCCTTTAACCACTTTCACTCTTTTACTTTTTACATTGACTTTTTACCTTTACTTTTACAATTACTCCTCATTAACAACATTTTGGAGGGAAAATACAATAATTTGAATTTGAATTCAAACATGACTAGAGCTTGCATGCCTAGTGAAGACTGATCCCAACTTAACCATGTCTTGCAGGAAGATGTATGTAGATGCTCCTACATCATCCCACCTCTAAGCAATGAAAGTAATAACGGTTTTGAAACACCCTCTCAACAAATTCTACCATTACCAACACCTCCAAGAATTATGTGTAGAAAAGATAAGTACTTAATTGAAGTCGATGAAAATATTTTAAAACCAATGCATAATAGAATGTCTAATCACCATTCAATAAGACTGGCTCAACAAATTTGGGATGCTTTCTTTCATAATTTGGAGTATGATGGTCAAATATGTCAATTATTTGTTTTATTGATAAAATTGATTAAGATGAGACCTATAATGTACACATTAGGACTACGAACATCTAACATGGATGATTAAAATGATTAAATTATTGAAAATCTACATGATGCATATCATATTGTAGGCCCAAGATCACACAATAACTATTATAACTTTTCTTGACATATAATGATAACTTGTGCAGTAAGTGTTGAACAGGGAAAAAATGATTGATTTTAAAAACAAGCTGAATGCTTGATATAAATAATAAAATCAATTGAAAGACATGAAATATTAATACCAATGAGCTAAGGCCATTCTCTAGTAGACATCCATGAAAGGACGATGCTATAGCCGATACTCTCAAAGAGTTACTTGCTCAATTTCGGAAAGACAATACAAGAGTTATGCCCAATGCAAGTGATGTTGTGAAAATAAGAGTTGGTTATCATAACCATGAACCACATCCAAAACATTTATTAGATATCACTCAAACACAATTTTTCTCTAAATTTTTGGAAAAAAAATCTAAAAATTTATATTTGTCAAAGATATTTTGAGATGGCAAAACTTTTTATGTTAAAATAAATCACACATGCACCACTTGTTGTAGGAAACATGTTGAATTTTTAATGCACTTTGATGTTTTTCACCATATTCATTGTATTTTGAATACTAACATTTTGCATGAGTGTGGCATTGAATTGCCACCAAAATTAGCTAGGGAATTTATTCCAACTATATTCTGCAAATGTCTAGATGGGCAATTATTTTACAACAAATCATGTTTAAATGGAAATTGTAGCATTTGTGGTGGATTGCCAAATTTAAAAAAATGTATCCATGAGGAGATTACAAGTAAATTAGACATTAATTATTTGGTTTAAGAAAATATAAATCAGTGACTTATCAAGTAAAAGATGACAAAGAATCTAAAAGGTGCGAGTTTGTTACAAAAAAGATGCATGTTTCTAAATTTTTGGTCAAATTTAGGGAGAAGATTATTTATGACTATGCAAGGCACACACATAGGGCTAGATGGTTGGATGAAAATTTCAAGATATGCAAGGATACATTCCCACTTGGTTGCATTATTTTAATAGTTGATTTTGCAGAGAATTACACATTCAAACCCCAAATGGAAGTTCAATCACAGTATTACAACTCATCACAAGTTTCTATATTCATGCATATAACATTCATGCATGCACCTGATAGTAAAAAGCAACAACACATAATATTAAAGGAGCTCCACTTCTATATCAATGATGAAAAATCACATTGTTTAGAGTATGTGTAAGGTTGTTTTCACAAGTTCTATGAACAATTGAGTCAGAGGAATATTACTTTCAATCAACATTACATTTGGTCAGACAATTACACGTCGCAATTAAAAAATGCATGGATGTTTTATTGTTTGAGTAGGATGCACGTTACCACTGGTGTAGAACACATTTGGAGTTTCAATGAGGCTGGCCATGGAAAAGGAAAACATGACAGTGCCAGATCATGTGTAAAAAGAGCTATTGCAAGGGAGGAGTTGAAATTTGAAGAGGGTGTTCATTTGATAGATGCAAAAAATATTGTTGAATGGTGTAATGAGAACATGTGTCTTGGTGCTCAACCAAATTCTATTGTTTATAAACATTTTTGGTTAATGGAAGAAGAACACTTGGCAAAGTATGAGAATTGTATGACTCTAACGGGTTCAAGTGACCTCCACTCATTTCATAGTTCATATGAAAGTTCTTGGACTCTTCATATGAGACACTTGGCATGTTTGTGTTTTACATGCATGGAATCTGTTTGGAATGATTATAAGTTACAAGAGTGGGTGGATGATTGGAGTTCCAAACCTCTAATTCTAATCAAGACATATCAGGTTTCAAAAATAATGGAACTTACATATATGACATCATCATATGATTTTGACCATGTATCTGATCCAGTGTAGCTGGGTAGAATATTTTTTATTATGGATAATTTATTCTCATTATTTAATATATCTTCATATTGTCATTAAAAATAATTTTTTGTGATACAGGGCATGTTTTTTTAGTTATTGCAGATGAGGATAACGAAGAAGGCACTGATTACTACCTGTGTCAGTGTGTAGAGAGAAAGAAAAAATTAACTCCCCCAATTACAGATGGAGAAAACATTGACTATCCCATTGGGTCAGTGGTAGTCATTGGAACTTGGTTTTGATGATATCCTATAAAAAATTTAGATCAATGGTTGTTTGAAGAGTTTAAAATGCACAAGAAGATACTACACTATTAAAATTTGATTTTTGCAATGAATATTTAATTACAAAAATATCATGGGAGGCCATTAAATAGGAAACTATGAGAGTTTGAGAGTCAGATCATGAAGCTATTCTTGATACTATCAAGGTTAGAGTAGATCTTAGTGGTTCATTGGATTGAAATACAGAGGTATGTTGACTTTTTAAATATAGATGTAATCAATTTTACCAAATGTTTTTTTATTTTCTAGGTTGTACATATATAAATTCCATTTTTAATTACTTACTAACAATTTTTATAGGTTAGTGGTGCCAGATAAGCTTCCACCTTAACATGGTTGGAACTGTCAGTAAATAATTATATATTCTTGAAGCTAAGAGAAGCTTAGGTTTTATGGGTATTTGAACTTAGGCTAAAAAATTGCATTTTTCTTGTATTGGGAAGGGTGTTCTTGAGGTCAGAATGCGTGGTGGGCTTGTTGATCAGACTTGATAAGAGGCCAAAAACCTATTCCTAGATGTTATCTATCCCACCAAATGTGTTATAGGTGTCAATTTTCACTCATGAATTATCTAAATAAGAGTTTTGCATCCAGAACTTGAACTTTGACAACATTTATTGTCAGTGTTTTCGCTCTCTGGAACGGTAGTGAAAATGCACTTTTGGGTGGATTCAAACATCATGGTAGTGTTATAACATTTATTTTTCCTATCTAAACATGATCAAAGTGATATAATCACAGGTGGAGTTCTCGGAGGTAGAAATGCCAGTTGGAGCTCGAGAAGTTGCTTGTTTAATGATAAAAACTTGCATTTTTGGACCCATCACTAAACTTATCTAACGAGTTGATATCAAAGATTCCACCTAATTTTTATACGGTGATATTATATGGATTATGGAGGCATGTAAGGGATTTTATGATTTTTTAAAATGACTTACAGTTTTCATTTTATGCATGTTTGAATTTAGGCTAAAAAATTGCATTTTTCTTGTATTGGGAAGGGTGTTCTTGAGGCTGGAATAGGTGGTGGGTTTGTCAATAGAGCTTGATGGGAGGTCAATAACCTAGCCCTAAACATTATACCCCCCCCCATAGACATGTTTTTAGTGTTATTTTTCACTCAAGAAGCATCAAATTTAGAGTTATACAACCACAACTTAAACTTTGATGACAATATTTATTGTTAGTGTTTCTGCTCTCCAGAATGGTAGTGTTCTTGAAATTTTGGGTGGATTCAAACATCTTGGTAGTGTGATGACATTTATTTTGCATATTTGTATGTGATAAAAGTGATATATTCATAGGTCTAGGTCCCGAAGGTAGAAATTCTAGTTGGAGCTCAAAAAGTTACTTGTTCACTGACAAAAACTTGCGTTTTTAGACCCATCACTACAACTTGTCTAATGGATTGATATCTAAGATCCCACATGATTTATCAAGGCTAAGATTAGAAGCATTAATTATGTACATGAGGGATCTAAAGGTTCATGTAAATGACTTATAGTTTTTGCTTTATGCATGTTTGAACTTAGGTTTAAAAATGACATTTTTTGTATTGGGAAGGGTGCTCTTGAGGCCAGAATGGGTGGTGGGTTTGTCGATCAGGCCTGACATGAAACCAATAAAATGGTTGTATATATTATGCACCCCCCTGAAATGTGTTATTGGTGTTATTTTTCACTCATCAAGCATCATAATCAGAGTTTTGCAACCACAACTTGAACTTTGACAACATTTGTTGTCAATGTTTCCACTCTTCAAAATGATAATATTTTTACACTTTTAGGTGGATTCAAACATCATGGAAGTGATATAACATGTAATTTTCCTATATAGATGCGATCAAAGTGATATATTCATATGTGGAGGTCCCAGAGGTAGAAATGGAAGTTAGAGCTCAAGAAGTTGCTTGTTCACTGACAAAAACTTGCATTTTTGGACCTGTCACTGCAACTTGTCTAATGGATTAATCTAAAATAATACCCCTGAGTGATCCAAGGTGAGATTATATGGCTTAAATAGGTATGTTAATTATTTTATGGTTCATTGAAATGACTTATATTTTTCATTTTATGCATGTTTGAACTTAGGCTAAAAATTTGCATTTTTCTTATATTGCAAGTGTTAGATGCCCAACCAAAGAACTCTATCACCGCCTTTGTTGGGAATTATGGAATCACACAATCGATTACCAAATACAAGAAACTTACATGCGGAATTAACCAGAATCAAAAAGTAACTAGAATTCAGAAATAACACAGAATATGAGAGACAATACACAACTTGTATTAATACTTATCCAAAAAAGAATACAATAAAGAAGATGCCACATCTTCTTCACCACCTCTCAGAGGCTTCCCACACCTCAAGTGAACAGTAATTCTCTCCTCAAAGCTCTCTCTCTTACGGTCCCAACACACAACTCAAACACAGAGTTGGTGTTTACCTCCAACCAGTCAGTATCCACTACTGCCAGTACACCAGTGCTCCACGCACTCCACAAGTGCTCCACGCACTCCACAAGTACACAATCATACTTCAAGTAGATCTCCCCTGAACTGCAACAACCTGCAACCTAATCTGATCTTACTTATGGAAGGAACTGCCTTGCCTTCTTCTTTGCTCTGTCTGAGTACACATTGTACTCCAAGTAGATCCTGCCTGACCCTGCTCCCTATTGTGTTGCTATCCTCCCTGATCTTGCACACCTGTAAATCAATCTGGTTCTGCACACCTACAAACCTGGATCATGCACACACATACACCTACGGATCAATGATCTTACTTACCATGTAGATCTCCTAAAATAGCCATGCACACCTGCTGACCAAGATCCTACACCCCTAAAGAATCCTGCTGACTCTCCAAAACCAACACCCACCCTTGGCACTGCTGTGGAACTAGGAGGAACACCCTTGCTCACCTCACACACAAAAGGAGCTAACTTTGCTCAACTCAAACTAGAACACTTTACAATACAACTCATGAGTCTCTTAAGTAGATCTCATGCAAACAATAATTAGACACCTAATTACAATAATTAGATCTGCAGCTTCTAGTCTAAATTTGGCTCTTGACATGCAAACACTTGGTTCGTTAACTAACTTCTCGTAACATTCACAGTTTGTACCACACAGGTGACCGACGTCGGTCCCTGTCTGCCTGGAGGTGACCAACGCCAGCCGACTTTTGACCGACGTCGGTTGCTATCCCTGTCTAATCCTACCGAGGTCAGTTGGCCTGACCGACGCCAGTGTCTGTGACACTTCAACAACTCTCTAATGACCTCCTCCATGTCTGCATCAGTGAAGCTTTTAGCTCCACAACCTAACAATCTCCCAGTTGGAGATAAATAGCTACACTGTACCTATACCTGTACCTTGTCTAATCTGTTTCCTAGCTTGTATCCCTCTTCAAGATCAATCTTGAAGACCAACCACCACACAACCTGTGGTGCACCCCCTATCATCTAAGTACCCTACCACATCTAAACCTTCAAACCCATGTAGTGAAGTCCTGACCCTGCATAGCATGAATCCCTGCTGTTGGTCCCTCTCAAATACCTGAGAACCCACTTCCCCGAATTGGCTCCTAACTCTCTCACAGCTCCCACTGCTTGGGAAAACTCAAGTCTATACCAGACCTCATGTGATTTCGGACACTGAACTGTCCAGCCCTTAGTGTGCTCCAGCTCTGCATCCTGAACCTCGCCAACACCTGATTAACATCAGCTTCCACTGGAGACAAAGTCAACTTGTGATATCCATGTCTCTCATGCCAAAGAATTTCGCTGCTCCAAATTCCTCATGACATGCCACTGAACTAACCTTACCCTTAGCTCAGCAAAACCCTGTATGTCTGAACCTGCACCAAGCTCATCCTCCACATACAACAACAGGATAATGTTGCGACCATCATCCACCTGGTAAGACAAACACAATGGTTATACTGACATTAACTAAAGCCCTGCTTTATCATCCACTTGGTACCACCTGTCAGTCCTGTCCCACTGTCATGTAGCTTCCTCAAGACTATATGACCTGGCCTTCCATCTCACGTGTCCATTCTCTCTATTCTTTAACTAAGGAATCCATTCGTCTCTAGTGCTTTCTTTCAGCTGGCAACCCTACCAAATCTCTCGCTTGGTTTTGCATCATATTCTTCCCAAGCTCCCACTGTTTTCTGGATCCTTCCTGCTCTGCAGTAAGCAACGAGTATGAAGAAGAGGAACAATGAATTTGAGGCTTACTTACCACCTTCTGTCCTCCATATGGGCATTTGAGACTCCTTGACAGCTTGCTATCCACCCAAAATTTGTTACAGTGATCGACCTCGGTCACCACACAGTCTACATCCGACTGACGTCAATTTCCATGCGCCTATCTTGACTACAAACTCTACCAACGTCAGTGTCCCTGTTGCCGATGTCGATCTTCCTGACTGACGTTGGTCTTACCTACTGCCAACATTGGTCCTCATGACCGACATCAGTCTTACCCTGCCCGACATCACTGGCTTTGGTCTGCACATGACCGACATCGACACCTATTTGTTCGACGTCGGTTCCCCTTGACCGATGCCGGTACCTATGTTCACCTGTGAGCAATGAATTTTTACCCGCGAGCTCCTTTGAATCAATCCCATGTCCAAACTGCCCTGCTCAGAAGTATCCAGCCCCATCCACTGGTCTATGTCCATCATCTCCTCCAAGAACACCAAGGCTTTCTAGTTCTTAAGCCTGTCAAACACATCTGACTTCCTCTTAAGAACATGCATCTCCTTCTTGCTCATGTGGCCAAGCCTACAAAGCCACGTCTCTGCAATAGAAGAAGAATCAGTAATATAAACAAGTAGATAAAGAGTACCTATTTTCTTACCACCGGTTAATTCAAGTGCATCCACTGTGAGAGTTCTTGTGCATCTCTCATCACCCAACTTTTCTGAAGAAATTAGCCATATATTCAATACTAGGCCCTACATGACCTCCTTCAACACCCATGTGTTGGCCGCCTGCAATTTCAGCTTCACTTTCCCTTTGCCAATTCTTTGGCAAGGCTCACCAGGTCCTCTCCTTGGGGCTGCATGGAAAGAGGCAACAGAATCTACAAAACAAGATTCTACTTTATCCAAGAAACCTCCCAGAGCTACAACATCTGCATCTTCAGTTCCTTCATGCTGATCTTCCACAAACCAACAATTTTCTTTTACCTTCTCTTTCTTTCCATAGGACCGTAATTGACCATCTGTGCTTTTCAACTCCTCCATTCTTAGCTTACTTTGATCTGCCATTGCTCTACTCCCACTCAATCAAAAACCCCTGAGAGTGACATGTAATCAAACACAAAACCGCTTCCTCCAACCTTAGCTCTGATACCACTTATTAGATGCCCAACCAAAGAACTCTATCACCGCCTTTGTTGGGAATTATGAAAGCACACAATTGATTACCAAATACAAGCAACTTACATGCAGAATTAACCAGAATCAACAAGTAACTAGAATTCAAAAATAACACAGAATATGAGAGACAATACACAACTTATATTAATACTCATCTAGAAAAGAATACAATAAAGAAGATGCCACTTCTTCTTCACCACCTCTCAGAGGCTTCCCACACCTCAAGTGAACAGTAATTCTCTCCTCAAAGCTCTCTCTCTTACGGTCCCAACACACAACTCAAACACATAGTTGGTGTTCACCTCTAACCAATCAATATCCACTACTGCCAGTACACCAGTGCTCCAAGCACTCCACAAGTGCTCCACGAACTCCACAAGTACACAATCGTACTTCAAGTAGATCTCCCTTGAACTGCAACAACCTGTAACCCAATCTAATCTTACTTATGGAAAGAATTGCCTTGCCTTCCTCTTTGCTCTGTCTGAGTACACACTGTACTCCAAGTAGATCCTGCCTGACCCTACTCCCTGTTGTGTTGCTATCCTCCCTGATCTTGCACAGCTGCAAATCAATCTGGTTCTGCACACCTGCAAACCTGGATCATGCACACACATACACCTGCAGATCAATGATCTTACTTACCATGTAGATCTCCTAAAATAGCCATGCACACCTGCTGACCAAGATCTTACACCCCTAAAGAATCCTACTGACTCTCCAAAACTAGCACCCACCCTTGGCACTGTTGTGGAACTAGGAGGAACACCCTTGCTCACCTCACACACAGAAGGAGCTAACTTTGCTCAACTCAAACTAGAACACTTTACAATACAACCCATGAGTCTCTTAAGTAGATCTCATGCAAACAATAATTAGACACCTAATTACAATAATTAGATCCACAGCTTCTAGTCTAAATTTGGCTCTTGACATGCAAACACTTGGTTCGTTAACTAACTGCCTGTAACACTCACAGTTCGAATCGCACAGGTGATCGACGTTGGTCCCTGTCTACTTGGAGGTGACCGACGCCGATCGACTTCTGACCGATGTCGATTGTTATCCCTGTCTAATCCTGCCAACATCGGTTGGCCTGACCGACGTCGGTGTCTGTGACACTTCAGCAACTCTCCAATGACCTCCTTCATGTCTGCATCAGTGAAGCTTTTAGCTCCACAACCTAACAGCAAGGGTGTTCTTGAGGCTAGAATGGGTGGTGGGTTTATCGATCAAGCCTTAAAAGAGGCCAAAAACTTAGTCCTAGACATTATCCATCCTACCCAGACATGTTTTTAGTATCATTTTTGACACAAGAAGCATCTGAATAAGAGTTCTACAACCACAACTTGAACTTTGACAATATTTATTGTCAGCGTTTCCACTCTTTGGAATGGTAGTGTTTTTTCACTTTTAGGTGGATTCAAACATTGTGGCAGTGTGATAACATGTAATTTGAATATATGTATGTGATCAAAGTGATATATTTATATGTGGAGGTCCCATAGGTATAAATTCAAGTTTGAGCTCGAGAAGTTGTTTGTTCATTGACAAAAACCTACATTTTTGGACCCATCACTGTAACTTGTCTAACAGATTGATCTCAAAGCTTCCACTTCAATGCTATGGGGTAAGATTCAAGGGATTAAATAGGTACATGAGAGATCTTATGGTTCACAAAAATTAGTTATATTTTTCATTTTACATGTGTTTGAACTTAGGCTATAAAATTACATTTTTCTTATTTTGGGAAGGGTGTTCTTGAGGTCGAAATGGGTGGTGGGTTTGTCGATCGAGATTGGTGGGAGGCCAAAAACCTATTCCTAGACATTATTCACCCTCCTGAATGTGTTGGTGGTGTTATTAACCACAACTTGAACTTTGACAACTTTGAAAACTTAAACTAGAGACCTAAAAACTTAATGAGTAATTGACCTATTGACCTATTAGGTGGTAATTAACCTATTGACTTATTAAGTGGTATTGATTAATTGACATATTGACCTATAAAGTGACTTTTTGTGGATTCTCCATTCAATTTATATGATTTCATCAATTTCATGTTATCCTTGAAGTTCCTTGAGGCCATGAATATGTTATCATTTGTGTAAGGTCACGGGTGGATGAATGACTGTAGGTGGTAACCAAGAAGTGACTGTAAGTCACAATCAAGGAAGGGAGCTTGGAGTGATTCCACCAAGTTGGTAAATTGTGTTTCATCATTCTATTAGATTTTAACGTGTTGAACCTATATAGACCTATAGAAAAATGAGTAAAATATATACCCATATACCTTGTTTTGCCTATGGTCTAGTCTAATATGAAAGTAAATGGTTGTTTCTCATGAAGGGAATATGAATTTGGTGTAAATAATGATATATAGATTGATAATTATCGTTGAAGTGGAATCTTAATTATTTTTTATACAAAAGATAATGGTTAATTATCAACATATAATCCAACAAAACAAAGAAACCCTATTTATACCCTGTTTTGGGTTAACATTCACATTGCAAAGGGAAGTACAAGTTGTTTCTTAATCTTGTCAAGTATGGTATTGAATATATATGGACTTGGAAGATGGTCCCATCAGAAAAAGAGGTTTTTTATCTCTTAGAATATGCATGAGATATTTTAAATTGAACCAATACTCCATGTTGTTGTCATAGGCCTATAAGGTGCCTTGTTGTGCCTTATGTGTGAAATTAAATCTTGAAGTGTGTTTGAGAACTTGTAATAGGTTAAATCAAGTGTGATTTGACCATGAGAGAACATCTATGACAAAATACTAACTCCTTGAGTCCTATATCATGTTTTTGTAAGTTTGAAACCTAAGAGGATTGCCTAGTGAGAAGATAGTGAAAGAGTGAGAGGACATTTGTGAATGGAATGTATGAAATGAGTTAGATAATGAATGTGAGAGGTTTGTAAAAGGTCTAATAACACCAAGATGTGCCTCCAAAGTATACAAGAAGTAGGTACAAAGAGAAAAAATCCATTAAGCCTAAGTGATAAGAGTATCATTAGTCATTTCCACTACACACAATGAAATAAAAACTTTAATTTCAAAAAATATGGAAGATCCGAGATTTATAGAATTGAAAAGAATATTTTTTTAATCTTCATTTTTGCATGTACAACATTAAATACGAGATCTGATAGATAATGATTTGGAAGATCAAAACAACACTATACAATACCACACAATGAAATAAAAACTGAATATAAATTAGATATATTGCCATGATAGGCATGCAAAATAGGCACCTACATGTCCAATGCCAATAATACATAGATTGTCATGATAAACATAGAAAAAAATACATCTACCAACATAGTATCTAATGTTGGCTAAATTTCATATGCACATATACAATGCCAAAAATGCATCAATTGTCATATAGGCATACAAAAAAGTACATCTCATGTGTAAGACATCATATTCATCAAATAACCTCCCTTTCTTTGCCTTCCTCGAAGAAGACTCTCCTTGGGATGCCCTGTTAGTAGATGGAGACCCTTCTAATGCCTTGGATTGCTCCAAGGTCTGATTGCGAGTCCTACGTCATAGCTAGCTTCCACCTAAGCTTCTTCAAATACAAAAATTATTACAAAATTAACATAAACTACATTCAAATAATTGTTAAGAAATTAATATTAAACTACAATTAAAAATCATTTAAACATGTGCACTTACTACAAGCTCGTGATCCTAATCAATCTATTTTTCATGCTCAATCAAGTCAATGGCATGCTTAACTATTCGAATAGGTTTCTTAAATATGGGAGGAACATGAGAAGTTACCCCAATCACCATCTGACTGGGACTATCAACTATCATAGGACAACCTTGCATACACAATACATTTACATAAGTTATATTTGCCCCAAGTACATGTACTAAAATTATTAAAACAAGTCTATTTTTACAATTCAAAATTACAAGAACTGATATATACATCTGTCAGCACCTGTGCAGATGACATTGCAACAACAATGTCTATGTCTGTATCAGCTCATAGAGAGTGAGGAGTGTCTACTCTAGCCATCAACTGTTCATGTAAACAGGCCTCACTTAATTTTATATAAATTACATTAAATCTTATATATAGAAACCAAAAGGATCAATAGAAGCACTTGTATATAAAAGATATGTCTATATAAGTACATGAATGCAATGACACATTATAGGAAAGGATAAGACAAGCATGCACATGAAAATACACTTAGATTTGAATTGATAAGCCATCTATTGAAGTGTTAAAGCATCAGCCTTGTACCAAAACTAAAATTAGAGGATTAAAGTGAAAGAGAATATATAATATACTAGTTTCTTTTTTTCCATCAATAAATATAAATATACTTGGGTCAATATCTTCAATTTATACTATATTACATGTTGGACTATATTGGTTATTTATTTATTACTTGTATAAAAATAGGGGTTTGACTTAGGTAAGGCCCTTGTAACTACTTCCTTTTTGATGAATTTTCAAGATTAGTAGAGTATTTAGGGATATTTTGAATTATGTTTTAAAGGTTCCTACATTTGATAGAGTAGAGTGATGATGTATGATTGGCTTCCTAGGATTATAGAGAAATTAATGACTAATGATTTGTCCACACTATATATAATAGGGATAATCTGGATTGTGTAGGTGGGGATTATTGTCCCATCGAGTAGATTCATTCGCAACCTATTCACCAACTAGGATGTGTAATAAAAGAGTTTAATTTTACCACAAGTCCCTTGAGAGTGCACTATCACTTTCAAGGTTGTGATTAGGATACCATGCTTGTCAACTAAAGGTAGGGTTGTGGACTTGATAGAGGATTGTGATAGAGGTAAGGTAATTAATTGGGTGTAATACTTTGGTGATGTTGATGCACATAACATAGGTTTTAAGTATGGGGTAATACGAGTGGGGTGGAGTGGGTAATTATCTCGACCCTCTAAAATGATGTTATAGGGATCTTTTCCTCCCATCTGGTGGGAGACAAAGGGACATATTTCCTTTTGCATAGATGGGCACCTATTGTTAGGATTATTGAGGAGAGAGGATGGACATTTACATGGGTCTAATAGGTGTTAGCATACACTTACAGGGATATATATCAGATCATGAGGTTTATGTCTATGTTTATTAGCCACCCTACACTCATCATGGGCTAGGTGTATGAACACATGAACCCTTACCAATGAGAGTTAGAGATTGGGATAGTGGGGGCCATCAAGGCCAGTTGGATAGGTATGCCACCATTAAGAGACTTTTCATGAGTGGTGGACACATTGACAATGATATATTTGGTAGCTCTACTATAGTAGGGTATTTTAGGATAGTTTGTGAATGAGGTGGACACTCTACTACCATCATGAGCAAAATTGGGAGAGTACTAATTGGAGGAGTACATTTTTAAAAATATCATGTGTAGGTTGTAATTATGGTAGCATGCCAACATTAAGTACAACCACCACCATAATATGTAGATACTTAGATGTATAAACAAGCATAGGATAGAGGGTGAGGAGATGAAGTTTAGGGGGAAACAAGGGTGAGCATACACTTGTTAGAGAGGAACCAACATGATAGAGGGTGAGGAGATGAAGTTTAGGGGAAAACAAGGGTGAACATACACTTGTTAGAGAGGAACCAACATGATAGGTGTAGAAAGCTAAGATGATGTCCAATTAAGAATTATACCTAGACTAACATGAAGTTACCCATATAAAGTAGCGAGTTGGTTTATTTTTAGTTACTTTCTAAGTTAATTTCTAATGTATTAGTCAGTTATTGTTTTTTTATGTGACTGGAGATCTAATGTCTTCTCTTGTTCTATGGTTTTAAAGTGAATCACTTAATGGTGGAGCATGATCAAAGAAACTTTGGTTAGGATTTTTTAGGTGAGGATTATTTGAGCCTCAATAATATTTTGGTGGATGTGGTTCTCCATGTGTAAATCAGTAAGCATACATATGTTTTTCTCCCTAATTATCATACATATATGGATTTCCCTCATAATAGGAGAGAGATAGTTGGCCTAGAGGAAAATGTTGCTAGTTTAGAGTCTTAGGTGAAGACTCTCAATGGGATTATTAGGGCTAGGGGAGGTTAGGCTCCATCTAGAGAAAAAATAGTGGGAGGTACATCACCCACATAGATATAAGCAAAATACACAAAATTAGAGAAATCATATCCCACATCACTCATCAACATTGGGACATTATCATAGGAGTAGGAGTAGGATCCCTAGGATTAACCTCTAGATGGGGACAACTGCCTCCAATAGGACCTTAGGGTCACACCATTGTATCTATTTTATGGAATAGGATAAAATCATTCCATGAGTGTGATTATGAACATAATGTTCAACAAGAGAGAGATACCAATATATTACATGGAATATCATCCATTAGGGGAGCTCATGACAATGTGACACACATCAAAGCTTGGATGGAATTACCCATAAACTAAATAAAGTGAAAAGGGTTTTAAATTCAATGGATGAATATTTGTTAGGGAAGCTGATGATTGGCTAATAGGTATGAAAAGGTGATTTGGGATAAGATATTTTTCAATAAATAGTATGGACATGCTATTTATTTTACAAATTTTAGACGAAACAGCCTTATGTTGGGACTATCAAGAAATAATTTTGAATTTAGATATGCCCACAGTCACTTGGGTAACGTTCAAGGAAAAACAACACTACTTATTGGATACCTACTTAAATGATAGAGTAAACGCATTCCATAACCTCTATAAAAATGACAATACTGAAAAGGAATATAATGCATGTTTTTTAACCTTACTTTAGTACATGGGATATATGTAAACAACTTATTTTTGCACATAGGTTATGTTATTTTTGAAATATTTCTTGAGAAGAGAAGTTAAAATTTTGATGCAAAGAGAAAAACATATATGTAAAAAAAATTTACCTCTATATAGGTAAATTGTGTCATCCTAGTAGAGGCAGATGTAATCATGGATGGCCCAACAGCTGGATCTAAATATGAAAACAACAGCTACGACAAATTGAATGTTGTAAATACTGCCTGTGATGATGAAGGAATCGTCACCTCCTACGACATAAAAAATGACATATATATTATATTAAAATTATATGTAAATTAATTATTAACTTAGAAATTAAATTTGCAAATATAACTTAAATTTAACATGACATTTATATCAAATATACCTGCATTTGTGTTCTAGTTTGAGTTGAGCAAAGTTAGCTCCTTCTGTGTGTGAGGTGAGCAAGGGTGTTCCTCCTAGTTCCACAGCAGTACCAAGGTGAGTGCTGGTTTTAGAGAGTCAGCAGGATTCTTCAAGGGTGTAGGATCTTGGTCAGTGGGTGTGCATGGCTTCTATAGGAGATCTACATGGTAAGTAAAATCATTGATATGTAGGTGTATGTGTGTGCATGATCCAAGTTTGTAGGTATGCAGAACCAGATTGATTTGCAGGTGTGCAAGATCAGAGAAGACAACAACACAACAGGAAGCAGTATCAGGTAGGATCTACTTGGAGTACAGTGTGTACTCAGACAGAGCAAAGAGGAAGGCAAGAAAGTTCCTTCCATAAGTAAGATCAGATTTGGGTTGTAGGTTGTTGCAATTCAGGGGAGATCTACTTGAAGTACGTTTGTGTACTTGTGGAGTGCGTGGAGCACTGGAGAACTGGCACTAGTGGATACTGGCTGGTTGGAGCTGAACACCAACTCTGTGTTTGAGTTGTGTGTTGGGACCTAGGAGAGAGAGCTTTGAGGGAAGATTTATTGTTTATGCCCTAGAGGTGTGGGAGCCTTAGAGGTGTGTAAAGAAGAACTGTGGCAATCTTCTTTGTTGTATTTCCTTCGGGAAGAGTTTTAATACAAGTTGTGTATTGTCTCTCATATTCTGTGTTATTTTTGAATTCTAGTTACTTGTGTATTTTGGTTAATTTCCACATGTTAAGTTGCTTGGTAATTAATTGTGTGCTTTCGTTATTTTCCCAACAAGTGGTATCAGAACTAAGGTTGTAGGGAGCAGGTTTTGTGTTTGGTTATAGGTCACTCTCAGGGGTTTCTGATTCAGTGGGAGTAGAGCAATGGCAGAAGAAAGTAAGCTAAGAATGGAGGAATTGAAAAGCATGAATGGTCACTTACGGTCCTATAGAAAGAAAGAGCAGGTAAAAGAAAATTGTTGATTTGTTGAAGATCAGCATGAAGGAACTGAAGATGCAGATGTTGCAGGTGTTGTTGCACAGGATGCTCTGGGAGGTTTCTTGGATAAAGTTGAATCTTGGTTAATAGATTCTATTGCCTCTTTCCATGCAACCCCAAGGAGAGGAGCTGGTGAGCCTTGTCAAAGAATTGGCAAAGGGGAAGTGAAGCTGAAATCGCAGGTGGCCAACACATGGGTGTTGAAGGAGGTCATGTAGGTCCCAGTCTTGGAGATGTGGCTAATTTCTTTAGGAAAGTTGGGTGATGAGAGATGCACATGAACTCTCACAGCGGATGCACTTGAATTAGCTGATGGTAAGAAAGCAAGTACTCTTTATCTACTTGCTTATATTACTGATTCTTCTTCTATTTCAGAGACGTGGCTTTGTAAGCTTGGTCACATGAGTAGGAAGGAGATGCATGTTCTTAAGAGGAAGTCAGATGTGTTTGACAGGCTTAAGAACTAGAAAGCCTTGGTGTTCTTGGAGGAGATGATGGACAGAGACTATTGGATGGGGCTGGATACTTTTGAGCAGGGCAGTTTGGACATGGGTTTTGATTCAAAGGAGCTCGCAGGTAAAAAGTCATCACTCACAAGCAAACACAGGTACCAGCGTCGCTCAGGAGGAATTGACATCGAACAGATAGACACCAATGTCGGTCATGTGTAGACCAGAGCTAGTGATGTCAGGCAGGGTAAGACCGACGTCGATCAGGAGGACTGACGTTGGCAATATGTAAGACCGACGTCGGTCAGAAGGACTAACGTCAGTAATAAGAGACACCGACGTTAGTAGAGTTGGTAGTCAAGACAGGCGCATGGGAACCGACGTCGGTTGGATGCAGACTGTGTGGTGACCGAGGTTGGTCACTGTAACAGATTTTGGGTGGATAGCAAGATGTCAAGGAGTCTCAAACGCCCATATGGAAGACTGAAGGTGGTAAGTAAGCCTCAAATTCATTATTCCTCTTCTTTATACTAGTTGCTGACTGCAGAGCAGGAAGGATCTAAGAAACAGTGGGAGCATGGCAAGAATATGATGCAGAACCAAGCAAAGATTTGGTAGGGTTGCCAGCAGGTATGAAAAGCATAGAGACGAATGGATACCTTAGTTGAAAAATAGAGAGAACGGACACGTGAAAAGCAATACCATGTCATATGGTCTTGGGAAAGCTGGAGGACAGTGGTACATGTTTGACATGTGGAGGACAAAGCATGGCTTTAGTCAATGTCAGGGTAACTACTGTGGTTTGTCTTACCAGGTGGATGATGATTGCAACATTATCCTGTTACTGTATGTGGATGGTATGCTAGCTAGCAGGTTTGTACATACAGGGTTTTGCTGAGCTAAGGGTAAGAATAGTTCAGTGGCATGTCATGAGGAGTTTGGAGCAACAAAATTCTTTGACATGGGATACATGGAAGATCACAAGTTGATTTTGTCTCCAGTGGGAGCTGATGTGAATCAGGTGTTGGCGAGGTTCAGGATGCAGAACCAAAGCACACTAAGGGCTGGACAGTTCAGTGTCTGAAATCACATGAGGTCTGGTATAGACTTGAGTTTTCCCAAGCAGTGGGCGCTGTCAGAGAGTTAGAAGCCAATTCGGAGAAGTGGGTTCTCAGGGATTTGAGAGGGACCAGTAGCAAGGATTCATGCTACGCAGGGTCAGGACTTCACTACATGGGTTTGTAGGTTCGGATGTGGCAGGGTACTCGGATGATAGGAGGTGCACCACAGGGTGTGTGGTGGGTGGTCTTCAGGATTGATCTTGAAGAGAGATACAAGCCAGGAAATAGATTAATGGGGTATAGGTACAGGTACATGTATAGTGTAGTTATTTATCTCCAAGTGGGAGATTGTTAGGTTGTGGAACTCAAAGCTTCACTGATGCAAACAGAAGAGGAGGTTTCAGGAAGGTTGTTGAGTGTTACAGTTACCAGAGTCGGTTAGGCCAACCAACGTCGGTAGGGTACAGATAGGAAGTAATCAATGTCAGTCAGGGATCAGCCAATGTCGGCACCTCCAGGCAGACAAGGACCGACGTTGATCGCTTGTGTGGTTCAAAACTACGAGTGTTACGGATAGTTTGTTAACGAACCGAGTGTTTGCATGTTGAGAGCCAATTTTAGACTAGAAGCTATGGATCTAATAATTGTAATTAGGTGTCTAATTATTGTTTAGATGAGATCTATTTAAGAGACTCATGGATTGTATTCTAAGGTGTTCTAGTTTGAGTTGAGCAAAGTTAGCTCCTTTTGTGTATGAGGTGAGCAAGGGTGTTCCTCCTAGTTCCACAGCAGTACCAAGGTGGGTGCTAGTTTTGGAGAGTCAAAAAGATTCTTCAGGGGTGTAGGATCTTGGTCAGCAAGTGTGCATGGCTTCTATAGGAGATCTACATGGTAAGTAAGATCATTGATATGCAGGTGTATGTGTGTGCATGATCCAAGTTTGCAGGTGTGTAGAACCAGATTGATTTGCAAGTGTGCAAGATCAGAGAGGACAGCAACACAATAAGGAGTAGTATCAGGTAGGATCTAATTGGATTACAGTGTGTACTCAGATAGAGCAAAGAGGAAGGCAAGGAAGTTCCTTCCATAAGTAAGATCAAATTTGGGTTGCAAGTTGTTGCAGTTTAGGGGAGATCTACTTGAAGTACATTTGTGTACTTGTAGAGTGCGTGGAGCACTTGTGGAGTGCGTGGAGCACTGGAGATCTGGCAGTAGTGGATACTTGTTGGTTGGAGGTGAACACCAACTTTGTGTTTGAGTTGTGTGTTGGGACCTAGGAGAGAGAGCTTTGAGGGAAGATTTACTGTTTATGCCCTAGAGGTGTGGGAGCCCTAGAGGTGTGTAAGGAAGAAGAACTGTGGCAATCTTTTTTATTGTATTTCCTTTTGGAAGAGTTTTAATACAAGTTGTGTATTGTCTCTCATATTCTGTGTTATTTCTGAATTCTAGTTACTTGTGTATTCTGGTTAATTTTTGCATGTTAAGTTGCTTGGTAATCAATTGTGTGCTTTCGTTATTTTCCCAACAAGTGGTATCAGAGCTAAGGTTGCAGGGAGCAGGTTTTGTGTTTGGTTACAGGTCACTCTCAGGGGTTTTTGATTGAGTGGGAGTAGAACAATGGCAAAATAAAGTAAGCTAAGAATGGAGGAATTGAAAAGCACGAATGGTCACTTACGGTCCTATGGAAAGAAAGAGCATGTAAAAGAAAATTGTTGGTTTGTGGAAGATCAGCATGAAAGAACTGAAGATGCAGATGTTGCAGGTGTTGTTGCATAGGATGCTCTGGAAAGTTTCTTGGATAAAGTTGAATCTTGGTTAATAGATTTTGTTGCCTCTTTCTATGCAGCCCCAAGGAGAGGACCTAGAGAGACTTGCCAAAGAATTGGCAAAGGGGAAGTGAAGCTGAAATCGCAGGTGGCCAACACATGGGTGTTAAAGGAGGTCATGCAGGTCCCAAGCTTGGAGATGTGGCTAATTTCTTTAGAAAAGTTGTAGCTCTGGGAGGTTTCTTGGATAAAGTAGAATCTTGTTTTGTAGATTCTGTTGCCTCTTTCCATGCAGCCCCAAGGAGAGGACCTGGTGAGCCTTGCCAAAGAATTGGCAAAGGGAAAGTGAAGCTGAAATTGCAGGCGGCCAACACATGGGTGTTGAAGGAGGTCATGTAGGGCCCAGTATTGAATATATGGCTAATTTCTTCAGAAAAGTTGGGTGATGAGAGATGCACAAGAACTCTCACAGTGGATGCACTTGAATTAACCGGTGGTAAGAAAATAGGTACTCTTTATCTACTTGTTTATATTACTGATTCTTCTTCTATTGCAGAGACGTGGCTTTGTAGGCTTGGTCACATGAGCAGGAAGGAGATGCATGTTCTTAAGAGGAATTTAGATGTGTTTGACAGACTTAAGAACTGGAAAGCCTTGGTGTTCTTGGAGGAGATGATGGACAGAGACCAATGGATGGGGCTGGATACTTCTGAGCAGGGCAGTTTGGACATGGGTTTTAATTCAAAGGAGCTTGAGCGTAAAAATTCATCACTCACAGGTGAACATAGGTACCAGTGTCACTCAAGAGGAACTGGCATCAAACAAACAGACACTGATGTCGGTCATGTGCAGACCAGAGCCCGTGATGTCGAGCAGGGTAAGACTGACGTCAGTCAGGAGGACTGACGTCGGCAATATGTAAGACCGATGTCGGTTAGAAGGATTGACATCGAAAACAGGAGAAAGTAACATTGACAGAGTTGGTAGTCAGGATAGGTGCATGGGAACTGACATCGGTTGGATGCAGACTATGTGGTGACCGAGGTCGGTCACTGTAATGAATTTTGGGTGGACAGCAAGCTGTCATGGAGTCTCAAATGCCCCTATGGAGGAGTGAAGGTGGTAAGTAAGCCTCAAATTTATTATTCCTCTTCTTTATATTAGTTGCTGACTGTAGAGCAGGAAAGATCTAGGAAACAGTGGGAGCATGGCAGGAATATGATGCAGAACCAAGCAGAGATTTGGTAGGGTTGCCAGTAGGTATGAAAAGCACAGAGATGAATGGATACCTTAGTTGAAGAATAGAGAGAACGGACATGTGAGATAGAAGACCAGGTCATATGGTCTTGAAGAAGCTGCAAGACAGTGGTACAGGTTTGACAGGTGGAGGACAAAGCATGGCTTTAGTCAATGTCAGGGTAACTATTGTGGTTTGTCTTACCAGGTGGATGATGATTGCAACATTATCTTGTTACTGTATGTGGATGGTATGCTAGCTATCAGGCTTGTACATACAAGGTTTTGATGAGCTAAGGGTAAGATTAGTTCAGTAGCATGTCATGAGGAGTTTGGAGCAGCAAAATTCTTTGACATGGGAGACATGAAAGATCACAGGTTGATTTTGTCTCCAGTGGGAACTGATGTGAATTAGGTGTTGGCGAGGTTCAGGATGTAGAATCGGAGCACACTAAGGGCTGGGCAGTTCAGTGTCTGAAATCACATGAGGTCTGGTATAGACCTAAGTTTTCCCAAGCAGTGGGAGCTGTCAGAGAGTTAGGAGCCAATTCGGAGAAGTTGGTTCTCAGGGATTTGAGAGGGACCAGCAACAGGGATTCATGCTACATAGGGTCAGGACTTCACTACATGGGTTTGTAGGTTCGAATGTGTCAGGGTACTCAGATGACAAGAGGTGCACCATAGGGTGTGTGGTGGGTGGTCTTCAGGATTGATCTTAAAGAGGGATACAAGCAAGGAAATAGATTAGATGGGGTACATGTACAGGTACAGTGTAGCTATTTATCTCTAAGTGGGAGATTGTTAGGTTGTGGAGCTAAACGCTTCACTGATGCAAACAGAGGAGGAGGTTTCAGGAAGGTTGCTGAGTGTTATAGTCACCGGCGTTGGTCAGGCCAATCGACATCTACAGGGTACAGACATGAAGCAACTAACATCGGTCAGGGATCGGTTGGCATCGGCACCTCCAGGCAGATAGGGACCGACGTCAGTCACCTGTGTGGTTCGAAACTACAAGTTTTACGGACAGTTTGTTAATGAACTGAGTGTTTGAATGTTGAGAGCCAATTTTAGACTAGAAGCTGTGGATCTAATTATTGTAATTAGGTGTCTAATTATTGTTTAGATGAGATCTATTTAAGAGACTCATAGATTGTATTGTAAGGTGTTCTAGTTTGAGTTGAGCAAATTTAGCTCCTTCTGTGTGTGAGGTGAGCAAGGGTGTTCCTCCTAGTTCCACAGCAGTACCAAGGTGGGTGCTGGTTTTAGAGAGTCAGCAGGATTCTTTAGGAGTGTAGGATCTTGGTCAGTAGGTGTGCATGGCTTCTATAGGAGATCTACATGGTAAGTAAGATCATTGATATGCAAGTGTATGTGTGTGCATGATCCAGGTTTGCAGGTGTGCAGAACCAGATTTATTTGTAGGAGTGCAAGATCAGAGAGGATAGCAACACAACAAGGAGCAGTATCAGGTAGGATCTACTTGGAGTACAGTGTGTACTCAGACAAAGCAAAGAGGAAGGCAAGGAAGTTTATTATATAAGTAAGATCAGATTTGGGTTGCAGGTTGTTACAATTTAGGGGAGATCTACTTGAAGTAAGTTTGTGTACTTGTGGAGTGCGTGGAGCACTTGTGGAGTGCGTGGAACACTAGAGAACTGGCAGTAGTGGATACTGGTTGGTTGGAGGTGAACACCAACTCTGTGTTTGAGTTGTGTGTTCGGACCTAGGAGAGAGAGCTTTGAGGGAAGATTTATTATTTATGCCTTAGAGGTGTGGGAGCCCTAGAGGTGTGTAAGGAAGAAGAACTGTGGCAATCTTCTTTGTTGTATTTCCTTCGGGAAGAGTTTTAATACAAGTTATGTATTGACTCTCATATTCTATGCTATTTTTGAATTCTAGTTACTTGTGTATTCTGGTTAATTTCTGCATGTTAAGTTGCTTGGTAATCGATTGTGTGCTTCCGTTATTTTTCCAACAAGTGGTATAAGAGCTAAGGTTGCAAGGAGCAGGTTTTGTGTTTGGTTACAGGTCACTCTCAGGGGTTTCTGATTGAGTGGGAGTAGAGCAATGGCAGAAAAAATTAAGCTAAGAATGGAGGAATTGAAAAGCACGAATGGTCACTTACGGTCCTATGGAAAGAAAGAGCAGGTAAAAGAAAATTGTTGGTTTGTGGAAGATTAGCATGAAGGAACTGAAGATGCAGATGTTGCAAGTGTTGTTGCACAGGATGCTCTGGGAGGTTTCTTGGATAAAGTTGAATCTTGGTTAATAGATTATGTTGCCTCTTTCCATGCAGCCCCAAGGAGAGCAGCTGATGAGCCTTGCCAAAGAATTGGCAAAGGGGAAGTGAAGCTGAAATCGCAGGTGGCCAACACATGGGTGTTGAAGGAGGTCATGCAGGTCCCAGGCTTGGAGATGTGGCTAATTTCTTCAGGAAAGTTGGGTGATGAGAGATGCACAAGAACTCTCACAGCGGATGCACTTGAATTAGCTGGTGGTAAGAAAGCAGGTACTCTTTATCTACTTGCTTATATTACTGATTCTTCTTTTGTTGTGGAGACATGGCTTTGTAGGCTTGGTCACATGAGCAGGAAGGAGATGCATGTTCTTAAGAGGAAGTCAGATGTGTTTGACAGGCTTAAGAACTGAAAAGCCTTGGTGTTCTTGGAGGAGATGACGGATAAAGACTAGTTAATGGGGCTGGATACTTTTGAGCAGGGCAGTTTGGACATGGGTTTTGATTCAAAAGAGCTCGCGGGTAAAAATTCATCACTCACAAGCAAACACAGGTACTAGCATCGCTCAGGAGGAACCGACATCGAACAGATAGACACCAATGTCGGTCATGTGCAGACCAGAGCTAGTGATGTCAGGCAGGGTAAGACCGACGTCGATCAGGAGGACCGACGTTGGCAATATGTAAGACCGACGTCAGTCAGAAGGACCAATGTCAACAATAGGAGACACCGATGTCAGTAGAGTTGGTAGTCAGGACAGGCACATGGGAACCGACGTCGGTTGGATGTAGACTGTGTGGTGACTGAGGTCGGTCACTGTAACAGATATTGGGTGGATAACAAGATGTCAAGGAGTATCAAACGCCCATATGGAGGACTGAAGGTGGTAAGTAAGCCTCAAATTCGTTATTCCTCTTCTTTATACTAGTTGCTGACTGCAGAGTAGGAAGGATCTAAGAAACAGTGGGAGCATGGCAAGAATATGATGCAGAACCAAGCGAAGATTTGGTAGGGTTGCCAGCAGGTATGAAAAGCACAGAGACGAATGGATACCTTAGTTAAAGAATAGAGAGAACGGACACGTGAGATGGAAGACCAGGTCATATGGTCTTGAGGAAGCTGCAGGACAGTGGTACAGGCTTTACAGGTGGAAGACAAAGCATGGCTTTAGTCAATGTCAGGGTAACTACTATGGTTTGTCTTACCAGGTGGATGTTGATTGCAACATTATCCTGTTACTGTATGTGGATGGTATGCTACCTAGCAGGTTTGTACATACAGGGTTTTGCTGAGCTAAGGGTAAGATTAGTTCAGTGGCATGTCATGAGGAGTTTGGAGCAGTGAAATTCTTTGACATGGGAGACATGAAAGATCACAAGTTGATTTTGTCTCTAGTGGGAGCTGATGTGAATCAGGGGTTGGCGAGGTTCAGGATGCAAAACCGGAGCACACTAAGGGCTAGATAGTTTAGTGTCTGAAATCACATGAGGTCTGGTATAGACCTGAGTTTTCCCAAGCAGTGGGAGCTGTCAGAGAGTTAGGAGCCAATTCGGAGAAGTGGGTTCTCAGGGATTTGAGAGGGACCAGCAGCAGGGATTCATGCTACGCAAGGTCAAGACTTCACTACATGGGTTTGTAGGTTCAGATGTGGCAGGGTACTTGGATGACAAGAGGTGCACCACAAGGTGTGTGGTGGGTGGTCTTCAGGATTGATCTTGAAGAGGGATACAAATAAAGAAATAGATTAGATGGGGTACAGGTACAGGTACAGGTATAGGTACAGTGTAGCTGTTTGTCTCTAAGTGGGAGATTGTTAGGTTGTGGAGCTAAAATCTTCACTGATGCAAATAGAGGAGGAGGTTTCAGGAAGGTTGCTGAGTGTTACAGTCATTGGCGTCAGTCAGGCCAACTGACATTGGCAAGGTACAGACAGGAAGCAACCGACGTCGGTCAGGGACCGGCCGACATCGGCACCTCCAGGCAGACAGGGACCAACATCGGTCACTTGTGTGGTTTGAAACTGTGAGTGTTATGAACAGTTTGTTAATGAATCGAGTGTTTGCATGTTGAGAGCCAATTTTAGACTAGAAGCTACGGATCTAATTATTGTAATTAGGTGTCTAATTATTGTTTGGATGAGATCTATTTAAGAGACTCATGGATTGTATTGTAAGGTGTTCTAGTTTGAGTTGAGCAAAGTTAGCTCCTTCTGTGTGTGAGGTGAGCAAGGGTGTTCCTCCTAGTTCCATAGCAGTACCAAGGTGGGTGCTGGTTTTGGAGAGTCAGCAGGATTCTTCAGGGGTGTAGGATCTTGGTCAGCAGGTGTGCATGGCTTCTATAGGAGATCTACATGGTAAGTAAGATCATTGATATGCAGGTGTATGTGTGTGCATGATCAAGGTTTGCAAGTGTGTAGAACCAGATTGATTTATAAGTGTGCAAGATTAGAGAGGACAACAACACAATAGGGAGCAGTATCAGGTAGGATCTACTTGGAGTACAGTGTGTACTCAGATAGAGCAAAGAGAAAGGCAATGAAGTTCTTTCCATAAGTAAGATCAAATTTGGGTTGCAGGTTGTTGCAGTTTAGGGAAGATCTACTTGAAGTACGTTTGTGTACTTGTGGAGTATGTGGAGCACTTGTGGAGTGCGTGGAGCACTAGAGAACTGGCAGTAGTGGATATTGGCTGGTTGGAGGTGAACACCAACTCTGTGTTTGAGTTGTGTGTTGGGACCTAAGAGAGAGAACTTTGAGGGAAGATTTACTGTTTATGCCCTAGAGGTGTGGGAGCCCTAGAGGTGTGTAAGGAAGAAGAACTGTGGCAATCTTATTTGTTGTATTTCTTTCTGGAAGAGTTATAATACAAGTTGTGTATTGTCTCTTATATTCTATGTTATTTTTGAATTCTAGTTACTTGTGTATTCTGGTTAATTTCTGCATGTTAAGTTGCTTGGTAATCATTTGTGTGCTTCCGTTATTTTCCCAACAAGTGGTATAAGAGCTAAGGTTGCAGGGAGCAGGTTTTGTGTTTGGTTACAAGTCACTCTCAGGGGTTTCTGATTGAGTGGGAGTAGAGCAATGGCAGAAGAAAGTAAGCTAAGAATGGAGGAATTGAAAAGCACGAATGGTCACTTATGGTCCTATGGAAAGAAAGAGCAGGTAAAAGAAAATTGTTGGTTTGTGGAAGATCAGCATGAAGGAACTGAAGATGCAGATGTTGCAGGTGTTTTTGTACAGGATGCTCTAGGAGGTTTCTTGGATAAAGTTGAATCTTGGTTAATAGATTCTGTTGCCTCTTTCCATGCAGCCCCAAGGAGAGGAGCTGGTGAGCCTTGCCAAAGAATTGGCAAAGGGGAGGTGAAGTTGAAATCACAGGTGGCCAACACATGGGTTTTGAAGGAGGTCATGCAGGTCCCAGGCTTGGAGATGTGGCTAATTTTTTCAAAAAAGTTGGGTGATGAGAGATGCACAAGAACTCTCACAGCGAATGCACTTGAATTAGCTGGTGGTAAGAAAGCTAGTACTCTTTATCTACTTGCTTATATTATTGATTCTTCTTTTGTTGCAGAGACGTGGCTTTTTAGGCTTAGTCACATGAGCAGGAAGGAGATGCATGTTCTTAAGAGGAAGTCAGATGTGTTTGACAGGCTTAAAAACTAGAAAGCCTTGGTGTTCTTGGAGGAGATGATGGACAGAGACCAGTGGATGGGGCTGGATACTTCTAAGCAGGGCAGTTTGGACATTGGTTTTGATTCAAAGGAGCTCACAGGTAAAAAGTCATCACTCACAGGTGACACAAGTACCGACGTCGCTCAGGAGGAACCGGCGTCGAACAGACAGACACCGATGTCGGTCATGTGCAGACCAGAGCCAGTGATGTCAGGCAGGGTAAGACCGACGTCAGTCAGGAGGACCAATGTCAGCAATATGTAAGACCAATGTCGGTCAGAAGGACCAATGTCAGCAACAGGAGACACCGATGTTGACAGAGTTGGTAGTCAGGACAGGCGCATGGGAACTGACATCAGTTGGATGCAGACTGTGTGGTGATCGAGGTCGGTCATTATAACAGATTTTGGGTAGACAGCAAGCTGTCAAGGAGTCTCAAACGCCCATATGGAGGACTGAAGGTGGTAATTAAGCCTCAAATTTGTTGTTCCTCTTCTTTATACTAGTTGCTGACTGCAGAGCAGGAAGGATCCAAGAAACAGTGGGAGCATGGCAGGAATATGATGCATAACCAAGCGGAGATTTGGTAGGGTTGCCAGCAGGTATGAAAAGCACAGAGACGAATGGATACCTTAGTTGAAGAATAGAGAGAACAGACACGTGAGACAGAAGACCAGGTCATATGGTATTGAGGAAGCTGGAGGACAGTGGTACAGGTTTGACAGGTGGAGGACAAAGCATGGCTTTAGTCAATGTCAGGGTAACTACTATGGTTTGTCTTACCAGGTGGATGATGATTGTAAAATTATCCTGTTACTATATGTGGATGGTATGCTAGCTAGCAGGTTTGTACATACAGGGTTTTGCTGAGCTAAGGGTAAGATTAGTTCAGTGGCATGTCATGAGGAGTTTGGAGCAGCAAAATTCTTTGACATGGGAGACATGGAAGATCAAAGGTTGATTTTGTCTCCAGTGAGAGCTGATGTGAATCAGGTGTTGGTGAGGTTCAGGATGCAGAATCGGAGCAGACTAAGGGCTAGACAATTTAGTGTCTGAAATCACATGAGGTCTGGTATAGACCTGAGTTTTCTCAAGCAGTGGGAGCTATTAGAGAGTTAGGAGCCAATTTGGAGAAGTGGGTTCTCAGGGATTTGAGAGGGACCAGCAGTAGGGATTCATGCTACGCAGGGTCAGGACTTCACTACATGGGTTTGTAGGTTCGGATGTGGAAGGGTACTTGGATGACAGGAGGTGCACCACAGGGTGTGTGGTGGGTGGTCTTCAGGATTGATCTTGAAGAGGGATACAAGTCAGGAAACAGATTAGATAGGGTACAGGTATAGGTATAGTGTAGCTGTTTATCTCCAAGTGGGAGATTGTTAGGTTGTGGAGCTAAAAGCTTCACTGATGCAAACAGAGGAGGAGGTTTCAGGAAGGTTGCTGAGTGTTATAGTCATCGGCGTCGGTCAAGCCAACCGACGTCGACAGGGTAAAGATAGGAAGCAACCGATGTCGGTCAGGGATAGGCCGACGTCGGCACCTCCAGGCAGACAAAGACCGACGTCGGTCGCATGTGGTTTGGAACTGCGAGTGTTACAGACAGTTTGTTAACGAACCGCATGTTTGCAGAGAGCCAATTTTAGACTAGAAGCTGTGGATCTAATTATTGTAATTAGGTGTCTAATTATTGTTTGGATGAGATCTATTTAAGAAACTCATGGATTGTATTGTAAGGTGTTCTAGTTTGAGTTGAGCAAAGTTAGCTCCTTTTGTGTGTGAGGTGAGCAAGGGTGTTCCTCCTAGTTCCATAGCAGTACCAAGGTAGGTGCTAGTTTTGGAGAGTCAGCAGGTGTGCATGGCTTCTATAGGAGATCTACATGGTAAGTAAGATCATTGATATGCAGGTGTATGTGTGTGCATGATATAGGTTTGCAGGTGTGCGGAACTAGATTGATTTGCAGGTGTGTAAGATCAAAGAGGACAGCAACACAAAAGGGAGCAGTATCAGGTAGGATCTACTTGGAGTACAGTGTGTACTCAGACAGAGCAAAGAGGAAGGTAAGGAAGTTCCTTCCATAAGTAAGATCAGATTTGGGTTGTAGGTTGTTGCAGTTCAGGGGAGATCTACTTGAAGTACGTGTGTGTACTTGTGGAGTGCGTGGAGCACTTGTGGAGTGCATGGAGCACTGGAGAACTGGCAGTAGTGGATATTGGCTGGTTGGAGGTGAACACCAACTCTGTGTTTGAGTTGTGTGTTGGGACCTAGGAGAGAGAGCTTTGAGGGAAGATTTACTGTTTATGCCCTAGAGGTGTGGGAGCCCTAGAGGTGTGTAAGGAAGAAGAACTGTGACAATCTTCTTTGTTGTATTTTTTTCTGGAAGAGTTCTAATACAAGTTGTGTATTGTCTCTCATATTCTGTGTTATTTCTGAATTCTAGTTACTTGTGTATTCTGGTTAATTTCTGCATGTTAAGTTGCTTGGTAATCATTTGTGTGCTTCCGTTATTTTCCCAACACCAAATGTGTATGCTAAAAACTCATCACTCATAATAATATGATCTAATACATCTAAACCATCGAATCCATCATCATCAGAAGGTCCTATACATATAGATCCACATAAACTACAAGTGTGGGATCAAGATTGGGTAGCCTATGGCGTATCTATAGCATCACTCTATGAAAGCCTACTCATATGCTAAATAAGTGTATCAGTGAGTGAACTAAGAGCATGGAGAGTGTCTATCTCCATGACCTACTAAATCATAGAAGGCATCTCAGGCTCAAGAGGCTTTTGGATACATATTCATGCAGTTTAATTAGGTGCATGATGTGCACTTAGTCGATTCTACAATAGCCTTTTCTTTGGCCCTAAAACTCACTAAAATAAAAATAATTGGGAATCTGGTTAAGGACAAACTCACATTAGAGTTTCTTCAAAAAATATAACAGGACCTCATGGTTATTACATGTTAGATACATAAATACCATCCACCATTGATCCCAAAAAGTGGCTATGATTAATTTATGTACACAGTGATGGATAGAAAAAAAATTAGCGGTTATAGGAAATAGGGCATTAGTGGTTGGGTCAATTAATAAGGATCAAATGTCATCTTTTTAAATATGTAAATTCTTAACCTAAAGGGATAACAACTTGTCAACATAATATGCCCTATAAGTATCCCTATATGAGGTCCATCAATTAATTTGAATCGTTATCGAGTCAATTTTACCTAATAAAGTCTATAGAGAATCGACCAGTTAAGTGCGATAGGGGTTGATCAAACTAGGATCCCTCATTCTATCAATTAACTCTTCAATTTCAAGTTTGTTTCCTACAATGTTATCAATCAAAACCTCTAGACTGTCAGGGGGTTTTGGGGAACTATAGAAAGGTTGGGTGGAGGGATAGGAAAAACAACATGGTTTTGTGGAGGGTTAGGAGGAGGATCAACTAGAGGGTTCTATAGAGGGTTGGGAGGGTTTATAGGATGGGTTGTTAAAAAACAAATTACAATTAAAACCAGGGTTAAACAATGAAAATTGTAAAAAATTAGGGTTAAATAGGGATGATTTTGATCCCTTACCTCTCCTACATGGCAGCATCATCGATCAAAAGGTCTACGGGGTAAATTTGGTAGCTTCCTGATACTCTCTAGAGTCTTCTAATTAGAACGCAATCATAGAAATAAGGGCAGAGCTAGGGAACTCAAATGCAAAATGAGTAATTTTTAATTTGGGTTTCCCTTTTTAAATTTTTTTAAACACAAGTAATGTGATCATGTTATTAATGTGATTGTATTATTGTAAATGTCAATAATGTGATCGCATTATTGTTTAATATAACATGATTATGTTATATAATAACACGATCCCATTATGGATCGATAATCCCAAGCCTAGATTTAAATAACATGATTGTGTTAATTAAATAACATGTTCATGTAATTAGTTAATGCAATTGTGTTACAAATAATGTCCATGGAATTGTCCCCCAACTCTGTGCACCTACCCTCCTGTCGCCACTGCCAACGAGTTCCTCAATGGCCAACTCATTGAAGATGATGCCAACATCAGTGTCATTTATTTGTTCTTGTTTTCCATAGGATGCATTGGATAGGATTATCTATATCGAGGGTTTACAATGCATTTGGCCTTTGACAATCCCATATAGTGGATGTAGGCCTTCAGAACCACTCTATGTTCATGCCTTTGTGAAAAAATCCACTTGACAAGAAAATCATATACCGTCCATCTTATTGGAGGAAAAATTTGAGGTGGATCTTCTAGAATGGTGATGCATTGCTTCTTTAAGTAGGATACACGTCTATGTAGTTTGGTTGTATGCATTGTAGTCCTAAAGATGATCAAAATACTACCCTATAGATTTGATGTGTGGAAGATATTGAAGGCCATTCTTTATTTATGGAGTCAGCCACAAGTGAAACTGGGGAATATTTATACTATGAAATAAGCTTTGTAAATTTTAAGGCTTGTGATTTGATTGAATGAGAGCCAAAGAAAATGGTTAGATTGTGAATGATTTATTTCCTATGGGATGATCTCTCAAACAATGGAATTGACTTGACATGCCTATCTTCCTCATGCATTGTTTGCCATAATTTATGCAAGATGAGCACACGCAACATAAAAATATTGTGAGTAGAATGTTGGAAGAGATTATTCCATCACTTACTACTATAGATACTAAAACCTTGCACTAAACTTCATTCTCACTTTCTATACGCTATAAATAAACCTTCAATTAAGCAACATGAATGTTAAGTAATATTAACTATTAGAGAATTGATAATATTTTTTTAAGAATGTTTAAGAATACCCATCAAGGTATATGGATTCAAAAAATTACATATTTGAGATATAGCCTCTTTAGGTTCTACTTCAAATGGATGGTCTCTTATTGTAATTCCAGCTCTTGCTTTGATTGCTTAAGTATTCTACATTACTTTCAATATGTTGTTCCCCTATCTAAATTGCATAAAATATTTGTTTCATGTGTAGCCAAAAAAATATAGCATCAATGAGTCACTATTTGATCCCTTTACAAATGTATTATTGATCAATGAGGGGAGTAGTAAAATATCTCAAATATGCTTTTGGGAGGTTTTATGTTTGATTTTTAACTAGTCCATGGAAAATAATAGTATTATGGCATGTATGTGTGATGAATAGATTTCTAAACTTTCCCACAACATTCTGAGAGTAGGTTGAAGCTAGGGGAAATTGGTGGATGCATGAAAAAGATGTCCAAGTTGTTCAAATTGCATGCATGATCAATGCATTGCATGATAGTTTATTTTATTTTATGCATGATAGTTTTTTTTTTTTAAAACTGTTATTCTCTCAAAACTACAGGTAGTCTATTTTTTTAACTATTTGTTAAAATCTTTTATTTCAACACTCCTTTGTTATAAATTAAGATTTTTGAACAACGCTTCATATATTGAATAAAAATTCCTTTCTTTTGAGTCTTTATATTTACTCTGTATTATTTTTAAGAGCTCTCAGTATAGTGTTAGAGCTTCTATTCATTTTGTTTAAATTGGTATCAGAGCAGGTTGTAGAAATTTAATTTTGCAAGTAGCAATTTCAACTTATCAGTTACATCCAGAATGAAAAATAGTAGAAACTTTCCATTCCATCTTTCACTATTTACATGAGACAACTATGATTATTGGAGTATTAATATGAAGACCCTAATATAGTTCCAAGATCTTTTGGAATTAGTGAAAGTGGGATACACAGAACCTGTAGATCAAAATGCTCTAAATGCTTTGTCAGAAAACCAACAAACTCAGTTGAAAGAAGACAGAAAGGAGAACAATCAAACACTATTTTCTATCCAATCCACATTGGATATTTCAATTTCCCCATGTATTGCTAGTATGAAAAAATCAAAGGATGCATGAGAGGTTTTGTAAATCACATACCAAAGTTAGAAAAAAGTTAGATTGGTAAGAATTCAAACTCTAAGAAGAGATTTTGAAAATTTAAGGATGAAAGAAGCTGAGTCTATTCAAGATTTTATTACTAGGACTCAAGGTGTTTTGAATTAGCTTAGAACACAAGGGGAAGCAATTATAGAACAAAAAATAGTAGAGAAGATGTTGAGAACTCTTCTTCCTAAATTTGATCCAGTGGTGATAGCCATTGAAGAAAGCAAAAACATTACCACCTTCAAAGTGGTAGAGTTGGTTGGTTCTTTACAATCTCATGAGGAGTGTATGCAACATTCTCTAGAGAGTTTAGTGTAAGTTTTCCAGTCTATAGTGAATGTTGAAGACAAATCAACAACTCTTTTTTCTAAAACAAATAAATCTCAAGGGGAGCCTTCTAATAATAGAGGATGTGGTAGAGGAAGAGGAAGGGGCAGAAGTTTTATGGATCAAAGAAGTATCTAGTGCAAATATTGTGAATGTTATGGACATCATGAATTTGAGTGTAGAAAGAAGAAATATGGATTTGAACAAGTCAATATCCAACTATATTAAAGTGTCTTTTGAAGATTCCAAGCACTCGACTTATTCACATGAAATTTGGTGAAAGAAAATCAAAAAGATGTGTGGTTCTTGGATAGTGGCTCCTCTAATCATATGACAAGTAAATCTGATCTCTTTGTCAAATTACATGCATTTATAAAAAGTCAATCAAAATTTGGTGATGATAAAGAGGTTGATGTGATGGGAAAGGGTACCCTTACTGTAAAAATTACGCAAGGAGAAACTACGTATATTCATGATACTTTGCATGTGCCCAAATTACAACATAACCTTTTAAGTACTGGGCAGCTTGTAGAAAACAATTATAAAATTGTGTTTGAAGACAACTATTGTAAAATATTTGATAAATCAGCTAATTATCATCTTGTATCAAAGGTTCTTATGACAGAGAACAAATTGTTTCCTCTCACATTGTATTCTACTACTATGCATGCCTTCAAATAAAACATAAATGATTCATGGTTATGGCATCAATGTTATGGTCGTCTGAATTTTCAAAGATTAAATTTAGTTTACAAAAATAATATGGTGAGAGGACTTCTAGCAATTCAGACAAAAGAAGTTTGTTCAAGGAGTGCACTTGGTAAGAAACATCGAGATAGTTTTTCGATGAACAAATCTTTGAGGGTAAAATCTTCTCTAGAGCTTGTGCATGTTGACATTTGTGGTGCTATGCAAGAGGAATATTTGGGTAAGAATATTTATTTTTTGACATTCATTTATGATTTTTATTTCTACACATGGATTTATTTTCTTAATCAAAAATTTGAATCTTTTGAATGCTTCAAAAAATTTAAAGCTATGGTTTAAAAACAAAGTGGATACTATCTCAAAATACTCAAAATATATATAGAGGGGAGAATTCACTTCCAAAGAGTTTTCTGATTTTATAATAAAAATGTCATCAAGAGACATCTTACTATAGCCTATAACCCCCAAAAAAATGGTATTGCAAAAAGAAAGAACCGTACCATTATGGAAATGGCATGAAGTATGTTGCAGTCAAAAAATATTTCAAATTGTTATCGGGGAAAAGTAGTGGCAACAATAATATACATATTGAATTGAAGCCCCACAAAAGCAGTTCACAACATCACTCCAAAGGAAGCTTGGATTGGTCACAAGCCTTCAATGGCTCATCTTTGTGTATCTGGTTGCCCTACATATGTTCATATTCTATTTTATAAATAGAAGAAGTTGGATGAAAAATCCTAACATTATATCTTTGTGGGATATTTTGATGAAATTAAAGGAAATAGATTCTATAATTCTGACACAAAGAAATGGATTATTAGTCAGGTTGTGGTTGTTGCTGAAGTGGGAGAATGGCAATGGCAAAAAGGTGCACAACAAAAAACACCACTAGTACTTTTGGGCATAGAAATTGAGAGTGTTCCTCCTCTCCCTACAAGCTGAAGGGAAATTTCAAGCCCCAATAGTAGCTCAAGTTGGAGCTCTCCAAACTCAGGTTCACTAGGTTCATTTACTAGCACACCTTCAAGTGATATTTCAAGTCCAACATCAAGTCCAAGCTCTTCAAGAAAGGTAAGAAGTTTAAATGAAATTTATCAAAGGAGTAATGTGAATCCAATTGATAATTTTGATTTTCTTAGTAAAATTCAAGTTAAACCCTCTGTATATGAAGAAGTAGTAAAAGAAACGGTATGGATTGATGCTATGAATGATGAGATACAAGCAATTGATAAAAATAATACATGGGAATTAGTGCAAATTCCAAAAGGCAAACAGGGGATTAGTGTCAAATGGATTTATAAGGTGAAATATCATGTTGATGGTTTTGTGAAAAGACACAAGGTAAGACTAGTTACCAAGAGATTTGCACAAACACCTAGAGTAGACTATTCAGAAACTTTTGCTCTAGTTTCAAGACTTGATACAATCAAGATTTTTTTGGCTATTGTTGCACAACACAAATGGCCAATATATTACATGGATGTAAAATCAACCTTACTTAATGGCTTTATAGATGATTAAGTCTATGTGGAATATCCCATGGGGTATGAAATTCTAGGAAAAGAATAATTGGTTTACAAGCCAAAAAATCTCTCTGTGGGTTGAAACAAGCTCCTCATGCCTAGTATGCAAGGATTCATAGTTATTTATTGAAGAAGGGATTTAGTAGAAGCAATTCAAAGCCAACCATGTATGTCCAACATATTGGTAATGATATGCTCATTGTTTGTATTTATGTTGATGATCTTATTTATACAGGTAACAATAAAACTGTCATGGAGAAGTTTTAGGCAGAAATGAAATAGGAGTTTAAAATGTCGGATCTATGACTCATGCATTATTTTCTTGGTGTGGAAGTGCAACAACAAGCAATAGGTATATTCATTTTTCAAAAAAAGTATGTAGTTGATTTATTAAAAATATTTAGAATGATGACATGTACAAAATTTTTAACTCATGTATCCCTTGGTGAGAAATTAACCAACGAATATACAAGTTTTAAAGTGGATGCTACTTTGTATAGAATTTTGGTTGGGAGCCTCATGTACCTCACTAAATAAGACTTTACATTATGTATGTTGTGAGTCTCATCTCTCGATTCATGCAAGATCCACATGAGTCTCAATGGCATGTTGCAAAAAGAATCCTACGGTATATGAGTGGTACATAAAATTTTGGCATTCATTATTATTCCACTAAAAAAATTGAGTTAGTTGGATACATAAATATTGATTGGGATGGTTCAATTGATGATTGAAAATCTACATCTGGTTATGTATTATCACTTGGTTCTGGATTTGTATCTTGAAGTAGTAAAAAGCAGGCAACCTAGCTCTCTCTTCAGTAGAAGCAGAGTATATTGCAGCAACAACAAGTTGTCAAGAAATATGGATTCGAAGGATATTGGAGGATTTACATTTGATTCAAGAACATCCAACTACACTTTTTTGTGATAACAGTAGAATTATTACCATGATGAAGAATCTTTTGTTTCATGCTAGATCAAAACACATAGAGATCAGACATCATTTCATTCAAGATGTGGTTCAAGATAGGCAAGTGGAATTGTAATTTTGTCCTACATCTTAACAAGTAGCTAATATTTTTACCAAAACTCTTCCTACAACCAATTTTGTTGTTTTGAAACATCAGTTGGGCATCATCTCCATTAATCATCTAAAGGGAGATTGAAGAAGATGTTTCAGTTGTTCGAATTGCATGCATGATCAATGCATTGCATGATAGTTTATTTTATTTTATTTTATACATGATAGTTTTTTATTTATTTTTAAACTATTGTTCACTCAAAACTACGGCCAGTCTATTTTTTTAACTGTTTGTTAAACTCTTTTATTTCAACGCTCCTTTGCTGTATATTAAGATTTTTGAACAACGCTTCATATATTGAATAAAAAACCCTTTATTTTGAGTCTTTACATTTCTAAGTGAATATATTATTTTCTTGAGCACTTGGTTATTATATTTACTCTCTACTATTTTTAACACCTCACAATATAGTGTTAGAGCTTCTATTTAATCTATTTCAATGCAGTCCATGAAAAGGATGGAATCATATTTTGTCCCATGTGGCCCACGCTGGTGAGCAATAACAACACCAATAATGATCGTCATGTTAATGGCAATGTTGAATAAGCATACAAGTTTGGATAGTGAAGGCACTTTTCTTTTTTCTTTCCTACCCTTGTTGAGAGTATTGTGTTTTATATTTAAACTTATATTAGTCCCACTTGGCAAGTGTGGATTTATTTGATTTTTACGTAGATGTGTGTGTGTTTTTGCAATTCATTATATTTAAGGAAAAACTTTAATGCATTCAATATATAAATTAATAGTAGATGGATGGCCCAGTTTGATGTTAGATGACATGAGACGTGATTTTTGTAGTCTCAAAAATTCAAGGCTTTGAGAATTTTTATGTTAGTTAATCAATAGTTAGATTGCTAGTTGATTTTATATTGTTTTTGGTTTTTTTGGTACATACAAATGGGTTAGACACAAAGTTGTAGAGGAATGCTCTGAGCATGTTTGAATTTTCCACTAGCTAATAAGATGGAGAGAATGATTCTGAATACCCATCATCCAAAAAAAAAACATTGTTTTAGGTGATTTTTGAATATTTTTTTGAATTTAACTATTAAAATTAGTTGTATTGATTGACATTGATTTGTTTTTAATTGATCTTATTTTTTGAGATAATCCAATGGATGTTTGTGCAAACCTTGTGGATAATGTGGACAAGATGCTAAATCAAATGAAAAGTAAGCTTTCACAACTACCTGATATTTTGTTTTGTCTTCTACCAGAGTGGAAAACCAGTGAGTTGAATGGTAAGTGAAACTTTCTTTCTAGCATTTTATTTTGTTGTTTTAGTTATTTTTTTGTTGGTTGATTTTTATAAGCTTTGTATTCTTTATTTTAAGGGCCTTGCAATAAAATGTTCCTTTCAAATATGGTTATTGTTAATTGATGTGTAGCCCCGTTAAATAAAAATGAATGACCAATACTTCATAAATGTAGCCTTAAAAATAAATGCAAAAGTAGGTGTTTTATGCAAGGGCACTCTCATTTCAGTCATAATATATCTTGGTTGTACATGTTAACATCTACTAATCAATGTAATTTTAGATTTGGTGGGCTCAACTTTGTCTCATCCAAGGAATTTAATCATTATATAATAGGGATTTCAGTAAAGCTGACAATATTTACTGGTACGGACATTTCCCATGGTTCTCCTGGACATGGTGATTTTGCTTCCGTTGCAGCTGTAAGTATGTTGGATTTTCTTTATGCATGCATTTTATATATGGTTTTACATTGTCTTAGTTAGAGCAATATTGGCAACTGTATTATAGACTTGAAATTGAAGTTGAGTATTGTTATTAGAGTTTCTTTACGTGTGTTATAAATTGAAATATAATGTTGTATTTGGTAATGTTGTTTCTACTTTTAGCCATAACAATAGTATGCATTTTTATATGTAGTTTCTATTGTGTCTTGGATAGATCCATATTGCATGTGTCAAGATGACAATTGTATTATTAATTTTAATAGTGAAAAATGTAAAATTGGGAAATATGTTACTCTAATTTATTTACATTATTTTAGGGCTATTAAAAAATTCTAAATTTATACAAAGTTTATTTTAAAGTTTATTGCAAGACAATACATAATTTTTTGGTTGTCGACTTTTTGAATTTCTACTCTATAATCTGGAATAATTATGTAATATGATTGATTCAAATGCAAAACTGATTTTGGAAATAATTTTGATGACAGGTTGTTTCTAGGTAATGGCCTTAATTTTGAAGTGTCGACCCTGAATGAGGACTCAATCTCAGAAGGTTGAGATTATTGAGGAACTCTACGAACTAACACCTTTAGGATCATATGGCAAACAATTGATGTTGGCATTATCAAGTATTGTCCATTTGGGATATTAGTCAATTTCATTATTTAATCTCCTTTTTTGTGTTTCTAATCAAAAGATTTATTAAAATATTATGCATTCAATAAATTGTGTATATGCTTTATCAAAATTTGAATTTATTATTGAATTAACCCTAATTTAGATAAAATGAATAGAATATAACATAATATTGTAAGTCAACTTATGACAATCATAATGAAACCAATATACTAAATTCAACAAAGTGCAATCAAATTAAACAATCCTAACTATGAATGAAATGAAAAGCTTAGTTGTTTAGATATATGATATTTGATAGCATGAAGATAACATACACCTGATATAGATAAACATGAACCAATCCTACAAGTACATATAAATTGGAACTAAAACTAGTGAAGGATACAATCATCCAACTTGGGACATAATTGATTGCCACTATAGTCCTAAGTTGGTCAATCTTGTCCTTAGGGCTTTCAAGTTGATCCTAAGTAAATAGATTCTTCAAAATTGAAACCCTAATAGAGATTATAATGATTAAAAACTTAAAAATAAAAAAATAGTGGAGTGTAATGGGCTACACTGAGCCCAATCAGCCCCATGATGACTAATCATCACCTACATATCCAATATTCTAAAGAGGGAAATCAATCCCATATAGTTCCCCCACTTAGAGTGTTCTGTGAAATTATGGTCTTTTGACTATATGAATGCATCGAGAGATGGATTGAATATTTGATCATGCTTTGCTTGGCTTGAATAAAATATGCTTTAGACTTAGTTGAGGACTACTTCAAGTGATTATAATTAGAATGGGGAAGAATAGGGAATATTTTCTCAATGTGCAATAATGCAAGTATGTCATTGTATTGAAATTGCCTAATTGTAAAATATGTGACTAAAGTGTGCCTTTATAGTAATTTAAAAGGGGAAAACCTTCTGCTACCTATCCTAAAAGTATGGACCACACTATAAGAGAGGGTAAAAATTTAAAAACTAGTTGTTAAAATGGAAAAGGATAGGAACATCCCTTAGGGGACAAAAACAACTACCACTATTATCCCCTACTTGATGTTTTGGTCCTTAAGGGAAACATGTGATTTTTAAGTCCAAAATTGTCCGTACGAAGGCTTAGGGATATTTTTAATAGTTAGAGTATTTTTTTAGACATCATGTAGTAATTTAGAAAATAAATAGGTCCATATAAGTGCCTAAGATAGTGAAATAGATCTAAATTAAGTGCTCAAATCAATTAAAGTTAAATACGGCCAAAACTGACATAATCAATTATTCATGACAAAAATTGAGTGACTGTTGTTTAAGGTTTTTTTGATAATCTCTTCTTTAACCATTAATGTTTTCATTTTTCATTTATTTTGTTTGTACAGTGAGTTGTTAATATATTTTTATAAGACATGTAATATTATATAAGTTGTTAAGCACAAACTATTGACGCTATGGATTGCACCCTTGAAAGAAGGCTCAACTTCTTTCTTCCATGCGGCATAATGGAGACTCCCCTCTTGATGTGGGTTTCGCAAAACTGAGGGAAGAATCTCTAGATGAGGGCTAGCTCCCTTTGATGCATCTTTGAGGTCTTTCACTACTACTGCTAACAATGGGGGGATTGAAAAGGGAGAAGGATATAACCAGAATAGAAACTATCTAAATGGTGATGCAATAAATGATTTTTGATCCACTCAGCTATATTAACACTTCAAACCAGAAGAGGTTGAACAGACACTTTATCTGATGAAAAGATCAGACTATAGGGAGCTTTAATAGGGGGTTTAATGAAGACACACATAAAATGAACTTACCACAGGCGCTACAAAACACACTATCTAATAACTCCTCTTTTGTCTCTGCACTCCAGATGAAGCACTTCTTGTTAACCTGCAGAAATGATCTTGACTATACTAGGTATGTTGGTGTCAATCTATGAAAGCATCAAGATAAAATGACTGAACACAGAGTTGATACACAGACATAATCAAAAGAATAACCAGTTAGATAGAGGTAAAACACATTCTTATTGATTCAAAGGTAAAATTTGGTAGGGTTTCACCTTAAAAAATGAGAGATATCTTCCTCTACTGAGAGGTTACAATATATAGATTTTTTAGAAAGAGTTTTGGTGCTTTTCAAGAATAGGTGGCCCATACTATGTTGAAAATATTAGAAAGAGGAAATTTCCAAAGGAACCATGATGTATATGTCACCAAACTTGACTTTGGTGCTTAACCCATATTAAATGTTACTGCAAGAGCATGGGTCGCTTTGTCTGTTTTAATGACAAGGCCACTTCTCAGTGAAGTTCACGTGACTGTTTACTCATTAATGTAAAATAAGGAAAAAATAGGACATTCTATTGAATGCCCACACTCCCCTTGGTGGCCACTTGGTAGAGACTATTTCATCTACTATAATAACTTCTTGTGCCGATGCTTTCTGTGCTACCTGGGTTGTTCTATTCATTCTGCGCTTGGCCTTTGTATTTTCCTGGCTCTTTGGCCTTCAGGGCTATCTTTCGTCTCCTCATGGCTCTTTGGGCTCCTTTCTTGGCTGACGCATCCCATCAAAATTGATGTTTGAATGTCTATCACTATTCAAAAACCAATGGCTATTTTTTTGCCTTGAATTTGACATTTGCGCACCCATCACCAAAATTTTGAACTCCAACAGCTAGTTCACTATGTTAAGGTTGACGCACTTGGGCCCATCATCCCTTTGGTTATTCCTTCGGCCCTTTGTAAATGAACCTTCCTAAAGGGAAGGTGTATGTTTAGAAAAATGAAAAAAGTCCCTTTTTGGTCATTGAGAGCCCTCCGCAAGGGCACTTATCTTTCATGCTCATTCGAGATTCCCTTGTCTTCTTAATTACTTCAAACAAAATGTCTAAAGGAATTCCTTCAGGCATTTTTCCAAAGGAATTTTTCATCTACTATAATAACTTCTTGTGCTGATGCTTTCTGTGCTACCTGGGTTGTTCTATTCATTATGTGCTTAGCCTTTGTATTTTCTTGGATCTTTGGCACTCAGGGCTATCTTTCGTCTCCTCATGGCTCTTTGGGCTTCCTTCTTGGCTGACGCATCCCATCAAAATTGATGTTTGCATGCCTGTCACTATTCAAAAACCAATGGCTATTTTTTTGCCTTGAATTTGACATTTGTGCACCCATCACCAAATTTTTGAACTCCAACGGCTAGTTCACTATGTTAAGGTTGACATGCTTGGGCCCATCATCCCTTTGGTTATTCCTTCGGCCCTTTGTAAATGAACCTTCCTAAAGGGAAGGTGTATGTTTAGAAAAATGAAAAAGGTCCCTTTTTGGTCATTGAGAGTCCTCTGCAAGGGCACTTATCTTTCATGCTCATTCAAGATTCCCTTGTCTTCTTAATTCCTTCAAACAAAATGTCTAAAGGAATTCCTTAAGACATTTTGTCTGAAGGAATTCCTTCAGGCATTTTTCCAAAGGAACTTGCCTTAGTTTTTTTCTTTGTGAATTTCTTCAGTCAAAATGTCTGAAGGAATTCCTTCAGGGACTTTGTCCGAAGGAATTCACCCTTTGGTTCTTCCTTGGATTTCCTTCAGACAAAAGTTTGAAGGAATCCCTTGTCTTTTCTTTGGATTTCCTTCAAACAAAAAATCCAAAGGAATCTTTTGCCTTTTTCTCTTTCCTAACTGTGCTCACTGCCCTCCACAAGGGCACTTCAGGTCTGAAGTTGCCCTTCAGAGCCTGTTGAATGGTCCAATTTGCAACCTACCTGCCATCCATGAGGGTACATAACTTTCAAAGCTTTTAAAGGACTTGAATTCTTTGGACTGGACCATTCCTTTACCAAAAGTCTTGTCCAAGGCAATTGCTCATAGTGAAATAAGCTCCATATTGAACTAAAAACCTATAGGCCTTAGATCTCTCAACTCTTTATAAGAATAGGAATTATTGCAAAGGGAAATGGAGCATTTGCAGTAAGGTGGATACTTTCAATACTGATGGCTCAGAACAGTAGGGAAAGAAGGAGACTAATTTTTGGCCTGCATGACCAAAATGGTCAATAAATTTGGGGATTCTTAGGGGAAGCATGCCTGCGATGCTTAGGAATATTGGTAGCCTTCAAGTCCATTGGGCACAGAGTCAAAATATAGCCCAAAAAGTTTGATAATAACCTTGAGAGATTGAAGAATCAACATGAATCTTTTACCCCCAAACAGTAAACAAAACACACACACAAGGCTAAAAAACTATGAACATGCACAAAAGCACTTAGGGGAAGCAAGAAGAAACAAGAAAAATATATACATGTTGAGAGAAGGCTCAGTCACAATGCTTGATATATATCCCATTAACTAAGATATGTGGTTCCTCACCATCCAACCTGGAGAGTTGGAATGCATTATGTTGTTTGCACTGAGTGATGACATACAGACCACTCCATAGGGCATCAAACTTTGTGTTTTTTCCAAGCTTAGCTTGGTCCTCATCCCATTTTAAGATAATGTCACCTTCTAAAAAGCCTTTTGATGAGGATTTATTATCAAAATGCTTCTTCATTTGTTGTTGATGGCTGGTCATAGAAACCATGGCTTGGTCTCTTGTCTCCTAAAGCTCCATCAATTCACAAAGCCTAACTTCCATCTTGTCACCCCCTTCCAATTATAGCTGGTGAGTGAGATCCAAGGCTATAAATTTAAGTGAAATAGGAAGTCTAGCTTCCCTTCCATATATAAGCATGTATGGTGAATTACCAATTGCCCTTTTTGGAGTAACCCTGTCTGCCCACAGGGTTGTTTTCAACTTGGCATGCCAAGATCTTTGATTTTCCTCCATTGTACTTTTGATAATTTTGATCATATTCTTATTAGTGGACTCATCCAACCCATTTCCTTGTGGGTAGTAATTGGAAGAAGTGCTAACGTAGATGTCATATCCCAATGCCCTCTCATTTGTTTTGGTTCCCAAGAAAGCCAATGCATTGTCTGAGATGATGGTATCTGGGACTCCAAACCTTATCACCAGGCCTTTGTAAAAGTCTAGGACTGCGCTTTCATTGGCATCCTTCAAAGCAACAACTTATACCCATCTCATAAAGTAGTTTTTAGTAGTCAAGACCCATTTATGACTAGCACTGGAAGGAGGGTTTATCATCCCTATGAACCCAAGGCCCCATTGCATGAATGGCTATTCTACCTGAATAGCCTGTAGAGGTATTGCAGCCAACCATTTTTTTCCATCAAAGAGGGTAGACTTCTAGCACTTTCATACCTAGGCATGGGTGTCTCTGAATAAAGTGGGCTAGAAGTAACCAGCTCTCATAATTCTTGTAGTTGTAGGCTTAGGAGCAAAGTGACCACTAACTGGCCCATCATGAAACTCGGATAGTATCCTATCGACCTGACTTGAGTCTATGCACCTCAAGAGGACTCCTAAAAAATAATTTTTGAATAGCACCCTGTTAATCAGGACATAAGGGAGAGATTAGAGTCTGAAATATCTCCTCTTAGTCCTATCAAGGCCCTGCGGGCACTCACCAGTGAGAAGGAAATGTTTCGTGTCTGATGCCCAATCCTTCATGACTACTGGTTTTCTACTGTAGCTTCATCATGGATTAGCAAAATGTCTTCTTTCTACTCTTTAAGGTCTGTAGCAAGGTGTTCACATAGGCCTTTTCCCCTTACCAGCTTGGTGGTTTTGATATCCATGTCATATTCTATTACTTTGGTGATCCATCCCACTCTCTTTTCATTTAGATCACAACTGATCAAGAAATCTTTGACGCTGGGATGGGGCACCATGAGATGAACCTTTCTTTTGGACAAAATATGTCTAAATTTCTTTAGGCTTTGTATGACTGCAAAGACTTGTTTTTCAATGTATGTATACCTAATTTCAAAACCTTCTAGACTTTGGTTAAAAAACATGAGCAACTATTCAAGGTTTTCATCATTTTCTTGGGTAAGCATAGCATAGATTACCTCTTCATTTCTGAAGGTGAAGAGGTTGAAATCCTTGGTGAAGTCAAGATTGATCAAATTAGGAGCCTAGACGATAGCCTATTTGATTCCTTTAAAACTATCCTTCCTTTGCGCTATCCATGCAAACTTCTCATCTTTCTTCAGCATGGAGGTTAGTGGCTTGACTAACTCAGCAAAATTTGAGATAAATCTCCTAATGAAATTTATTCTACTGAATAATCTTTTTAGACCTTTCTTAAGCTTAGGTAAGGACAGTGCTAAGATGGCACATACTCTTTCTAGATCAATGGTCAAGCCCCCTTTGAAAATAGCATGGCTAAGGAGTTTACCTTCATGGACAGCGAACACGCATTTCTTTGAGTTGAGAGAGATATCAACCTCTCTACATCTCTTAAATATTTGTCTAAGGTGTTTCAGATGTTGGCTTGCCTCCTTAGAAAACATTGTCACATCATCAAGATAGACCAGTACAATATTATTTATCAGGCCCTAGAAAGCCACGTCCATGGCTCGTTGAAAAGTGGCTCTAGCATTAGACAGTCAAAATGGCATTTTCTGATAAGTAAACATCCCCCACTTGGTAGTGAAGTTTGTCTTATACTTATCATAGTCTTGCACTAGAATCTGATTATACCTTAAATACCCATCCGTGAGGGAGAAACGTTCACTACATGTCACCATTTGGAGGATCTACTCCATACTTGGGAGAGGATAGTGATCTTTCAATGAGACTCTTTTGAGGTCTCTGAAATCCACACATAGTCTAATCTCCCCATTATTTTTCCTAACAAGGACTAGATTGGCCAGCCAAGAAGAGTGTTTGATGGGAAATATGTTCTTGGACTCAATCAACTTAGTGAGTTCCTTCTACATAAGAGGCTCAATCTTCAAATTGACAGGCCTTTGTTTTTGTTTGATGGGCTTAGTGCCTTCCTCCAGCTCAATGGTGTGTTAGGCCAAGCTTGGATCAAAACCCTTCAAGTCGCTATACTCCCAAGTGAAAACATTGAAAAATTCTTGGCACAACAAAATGAAAGCATGCCTTTCATCATCTATACATACCTTCCCAAGTGCAAGCAACCTGTTCTTGAATATTTCAATTTTTTTTTAGTTTTCTCTCTTGGTTGTGATGCTTGTTTTATCATTTTTTAGTTGGTCATCCTCATTGAAGATGCTTTCAAGAGTGACTAAGCCTTTGGGAAGTTTATTATTCTTTAGCTGAATAATCTAACCATCATATGGCTGTTGTAGCTTGTCTTGATTTTTAGAGGTAAACACAACCTCCTCTTGCAAGAAGAGTGCTATCTATCGATTACTATGAAACACCTGCCAATTGGTGATGTTATCAGGCACAGAGAGTCTGATTACCACTTTTAAATGGTGTGGACCGCTGTCTCAGCCTATCTTTTTGAGGATGTCAAACTGGGCACCAACTGTTTCTATTTTGTCTGCTTGCTTATTCTACTCTCTTGGAATGGAAATATCATTGAAATCAAGGAAACTCTCCACTAAGTCCCACACCCTATGCTTGTAAGACTTAAGAAAGGAATTCTTGGTTAGATTTCTACCTCTCACCTAATTTATGATCAACTCATTGTCCCCAAAAACCTATAATTTTTAATTCCTCTTTTCCTTGCCCACTTCAAACCATGAATGAGAGACTTATATTCTAAAACATTAGAAGTTCAATAAAAGTGGAACCTAAAATTTGAGAAGTATTTCTTCTTTGAGGGGGAAATTAACACTACTCCACCACCAGCTCCCAATTTACTTCTTGAGCCATCAAAGAAAAGTTGCCATAGACCCAAGATCTCTTGGTTTGCTTTCATCAAATTTGGCACAAGAGTACCTTCTTCATGCATGCAATAAATTCCAAGACCTCCCTCTTCTATGAACTTGTATGGGTCATGTTTAAAGTTGTCACTTCCCCATTCATCTAAGAGTAGGTCAGCATCTCCTTCAAGGGCAGAGGGTATAGATTGGTCCATTTGGAATTCTTCTTCATCAATGATGGCGTAGCTGACATTCACCACCTTGAATGAGTATGGCTCCAGATAATCTCTATGGATTGGCTCTGACTCAATATTGACCTTAGTCTCATATTTGATTCTAAAAACCATGTAAGACCAGTTTGCTACTAGGTACCTACCTATTTTAGATGTGAAATATCTAAACAAGTAGATAGCGAAGTAGGGAGGAACATACACCACTACCACATCGTAGGGAATTGAGAAAGTTGGATAGGCATGTAGCATTATATTCAAGCCTCATACCATTCCCAGTGTCTTAACTAGTGATCCATCTAGCTGTAGGACTCCCTTGGTCATCTCCTCATATTTTAGTCCTAGCTTTTCTGCTATGCATTTGGGCATTACTGAGGTGCTTGCCCCACTGTCAATAATGTAGTTGTGTACCAAAAAATTTCCTATGACCAAGGATAGATAGAAAGATGGAACATTTTTCATCTTTCTTTGCTTGGCCTACTATGGAAGGGTGCCCATTCATGATCAAAATGTTATCAACTTTTGTTGGGATAGCTAGTTCATTTAGCCCGAGCAATTCCTTCTGGAGTGTGTCCTTTTGTCTTAGCATTGCTAATGAATCTAATAAAGAGATATTCATGTACAACTTCTTCATCTGGTCTACCACTTTGATCTGAGGGTTGTTGCCTTTTAAGTTTTCTTTGGGGGCACTTGCAGCCTAAGGTGCAGGTTGAGGAGTTGAGGGTGCAATTGATAGCCTATAATTTGGAAATTTATGGTTCATATGTGATGAAGAAGAAGATGCAAATGTTTGGGCAGCTACCTGAGCTTCCTCCATAGCTCTCCTTTTGGACCTTGCGTTGGCTGCAACATAATCACCTTGGTTGTTCATACTGCCCACATAGTTGACTGCACAAAATTCACCTTCCATGTGATTCATGAGTGGAATCACACTGAGCCTACCTATTGTCCATGATGAGTTGTACTGATGCCTCAAAGCTTAGGAATTGGGCAGCTACATGATTATCTTATGAGTTCATATATTGACTCGATGTCTCATTTGTATAAGCAACCTATTCTTGGCCATATCCCAGGGGTGAGCAATTAGTTTGTTCTTATACCAGATTATCTTGAGCAGGCACAAGAGCTTTGGATGATGAAGGAGCATCTAGATTATACCCTTGATATCATCTAGCTTGTGCAAACTGACCCTGTCCTTGATTATAATTTTGAAAAGAGGGTCTATTTGCTTATTCAAACTACTAATATCCTTGATTTCGTTGATAGTTTTGACCTTGTTGCCTTTTGAGAGCCACAGTTCATTGGTCATACTTTGTAACAAAATTTTAACTTCATGAAGGTCATTGGGTGAGGTAGCAGTCAGCTTTTCTACGTGAGACAAAAGAGTTAAGGTGGGTGCAGCGGTCTGAACTAGAGGTGGCAATTCAGGAAAGAGCAGCATATGAGGTCTAAGGGCTATCTTTCATGCTTGCACCAAAAGTTTTAATGCCTATGGCTATTTCATAGGCAATTGGAAACACTTGTCCTCCCATGGACTGTATCATGACAACAATGTTTCTGTTCAAAACATTCAAGTAATAGAGGAAGGCATAACTTGGGGTCGACCTTACCAAAATGGGGATTCTGTCCCAGGTCTTTTGAAACTTGGTATTGAAATTTTGCATGAATTCATGTGGATCTCTTTTCATGGTGGTTAGCTGCTCAACAAGCGAGAGGTGGTCACTCTTCTCCCCAAATTTGTTTTTCAAGAGAGTGCCTAATTCATTCCATGTGCTGACTAAATTTATAGGCAAAGTTCCATACCAATCTAGAACCTTCCCCTTAAAAGCCAACACTAGCAACCTGATGGCCATATTCTCTTTAGTGACATTATGAATATTATAGAGGTTGGTGATATTATTTATGTGCTCAATAGTGGTAATAGGCCCATCTCCATTAAAGGGAGGAACACTCTTAAGGGTTGTCCCTGGAATTGGGTCATAATGTAGAAGGTTTAACGGGCTCTGACCATGAAAGGCTATGAAAGGTAAAGCCATGGTGATAACAAGCTTTTATCAAAGTCTTCTTGCATAAGTTTATTTTATAATAGGCCTAGGAGAATGACTTGTTGTATAGGGATGAGTCCTTGCAAACCTCAGTCGCCTTATTGAGTTTAATGGGAGCTCAATGAATTCAAAAGGGACACCCTTGGCAAAAGATCTTGTGGTGACCTTAGGCATGGGATGTCAGACTGATCTCTGACTAGAGATTGATGTTCTTAAAAATATAGTCACTAGATGCTAGATTAGTGGTTCATTCTTGTTGTAACAAGGCCATCACCAATCATAGAACTTTTTTGAGCATTAATATAGGTCCCACTCAGCATGCCAAAAACTGTTGATGCTATGGATTGCACCCTTGAAATAATTCTTAGCTTCTCTCTTCCACGTGGCACAATATAGACTCCCATATTGCTATGGGTTTGGACTCCCCTCTTGCTATGGGTTTGGCAAAACTAAGGGAAGAATCTTTAGATAAGGGCTAGCTCCCTTTGATGCATCTCTGAGGTCTTTCACTACTACTTCTAACAATGGGGGGGTGAAAAGGGAGAAGAATATAACTAGAATAGAAACTATCTAAATGATTATGCACCAAATGATTTTTGATCTACTCAACTATATTAACACTTCAAACCAGAAGAGGGCGAATAGACACTTTATCTGATGAAAAGACCAGACTGTAGGGAGCTTTAATAGGGGGATTAATGAACACACACAAAAATTGAACTTACCATAGGTGCTAAAGAACACACTTTATAATAAATCATCTTTAGTCTTTGTGCTCTAGATGAAGCACTTCCTGTTAACCTATAGAAATGATCTTGACTATACTAGATATGTTGGTGTCAATCTATGAAAGCATCAAGCTAAAACGACCAAACACATAATTGATACACATACATACTCAAAAGTATAACCAGTCAAATAGAGGTAAAATGCATTCTTATTGATTCAAAGGTAAAATTTGGTAGGGCTTCACCTTACAAAATGAGAGATATCTTCCTCTACTAAGAGGTTACAATATATAGTTTTTTAGAAAGAGTTTTGGTGCTTTGCAAGAATAGGTGGCCCATACTACATTAACCACATTGGAAAGAGGAAACTGTTGAAGGTACCATGTTGTAGATGTCGCTAGTCTTGACTTTGATGCTTGACCCATATTAAATGTCACTATAAGAGCATGGGTTGCTTTATCTATTTTAATGACAAGGCCACTTCTTAGTGAAGTTCACATGACTATCTGCTCATTAATGTAAAATGAGAAAAAATGGGCCATTCTATTGAATGCCCAAGCTCCCCCTGGTGGCCACTTGGTAGAGATTATTTCATCCACTACAATAACTTCTTGTGTCGATGCTTTCTATGCCACTTGGGTTGTTATATTCATTATGTACTTGGCCTTTGTATTTTCCTAGGTCTTTAGCCCTCAGGGATATCTTTCATCTCCTCCTGGCTCTTTGGGATCCTTTCTCAGCTGACACATCCCATCAAAATTAACATCTATGGGCCTATCACTATTTAAAAACCAATGGATATTTTTATACCTTGAATTTGATGTTCACGCGCCTATCACCGAATGTTTGAACTCCAACAGCTAGTTCACTATGTTAAGGTTGACGTTATCGGGCCCGTCATCCCTTTGGTTATTCCTTTGGCCCTTTGTAAATGAACCTTCTCGAAGGGAAGGTGGCCCTTCAAAAAAAATTGAAAAAGGTCCCTTTTTGGTCATTGAGAGCCCTTCGCAAGGGCACTTGTCTTTCGAGCTCATTTGGGTTTCCCTTGTCTTCTTAATTCCTTCAAACAAAATGTTCAAAGGAATTCCTTCAGACATTTTTTCCAAAGGAAATCTTCCCTTCAAATTCTTGACCCTTTCTTTCAGTCTTTTCATTCAATAAATTCCTTCAGACAAAATTCCAAAGGAATTTCTTCGGGCATTTATCCAAAGGAATTCCTTCGGGCTTTTTGCCTTAGTTTCTTTCTTTGTGAATTTCTTCGGACAAAATGTCTCAAGGAATTCCTTCAAGCACTTTGTCTGAAGGAATTCACCCTTTGGTTCTTCCTTGGATTTCCTTTAGACAAAAGTCCAAAGGAATCCCTTGTCTTTTCTTTGGATTTCTTTCAGACAGAAAATCTAAAGGAATCCTTTGCCTTTTTCTCTTTCCCAAATGTGCTCACTGCCCTCCACAAGGACACTTTCGGTCCGAAGTTGCCCTTCGGTGCCTGCTGAATGGTCTAATTTACAACTTGCCTGCCCTCTGTGAGGGAACCTGACTTTTGAAGCTTTATAAAGGACTTGCATTCTTTGGACTAGCCCATTCCTTTGCCAAAAGGCTTGTCCAAGGCAATTGCTCAAAGCAAAATAAGCTCCATATTGAACCGAAAACCTACATGCCTTAGATCTCTCAAATATTTATAAGAATAGGACTTATTGAAAAGGGAAATGGAGTATTTGTAGTAAATTAGATACATTCAAGACTGATGGCTCAGAATAGCAAGGAAAGAAGGAGATTGATTTTTGCTCTGCAGGACCAAAATGGTCAACACAAACCACAACAAATCATCATTTCTAGGTTTGAGTTGCTTTTAAGTTACATTTTAGTTTTTCAAATATCTCCCACATATGAGTCATGAGTACAAAGAAGATGGATTAGGTGGTATTTTATTGGATTTAGATAAGTTTGTAAAGTAGTTATTGGAAAGCTTTTTCTTTCTATAAGTATGTCCATAACTTTTTAAAGTTATGATCAGAGCTTTAGTTTTGGAAAAAATAATATTTCAACAATAGGTCATCTTATTTTTGGTCTATTTTTAGATTTAAAATGCATGATAAAAATGTGACCTTGGTTCATTTTTGTTGTGGTTTTTATTTATATGATAGTGACATGAATACCTTAATGCATTGCATAGGAGATTTGTGCACAAAATTTAGATTTAATAGGAAGGATAGACCTAGTTGAAGGGATGTGAAATCAAGTTTTATAAGTAAGATATATGTTTTTATTTGATGCATATTTTTATGGGAGGCATAATTGATGGTTTAGTCAAATGGTTCACAGCGCCATTTTGGTTGAAAGGAGGTAGTGATGCATGTCTTCTATATATTTTTTTTTTTGGTTATGTAGTACATATATGATAGTTATAATCAAATGCTCAACCATGCCAATCTAGTTGTTGCATAGATGTGACAGTTCTTAAAGGAAAATAAACTATATGAATATGATTTTTGGTCCATAAGAGGAGAAGGTTCAGTTGGATTGGGAGGATGAATATTCTAGAGTTCCCATTTAACATGCAACAACCATTTAAAAAAATCTACTTATCATGATTTCATGTTAACATATAGATAGCAATAACGAGACATTATTTACAAAAATATTCAATTATATATAGTGTCCTACTTCACTATGTTTTAATTTCCTTTTTTTGTGCATTCCCATGCTAACCACACAAAAAAACATCATCACAAGGAAAATGTTGCTTAACACTTTGTGGAAAAAAGTTAAGATGGGGTTAGAAATCATGGGTTTCAAGTTAAGTACAACTACCGATTTACACTCTTTCACTTTACGAAACCCTATTTTACCAAAATAGAAAAAATTATCTCTTCTATCATAACTTGCACCTTTTGGTCAACTACTAGTACACACACACATGCAATTGTGTTCTTAGCAACAAAAGCCATATGTTTGACTAGTCTTAGGGTTAATCATCTTGTAAATTAAATATAAATAATTATTCTCTTTATTTATAAACAACTTCATTCATTTAAACATTTAAAAATAAACTTTATGATTTTGGTTCCACATGTAATTCATTTAAGTGTAATATTGAAGCATATAGAAGAACAATGCTAACATATGAATCAAAAAAGATGCATTGTTTTAATCCAAAGGTGGAACATGTGTGTGTGTGTGTGTGTGTGTGTGTGTGTGTGTGTGTGTGTGTGTGTGTGTGTGTGTGTGTGTGTGTGTGTGTGTGTGTGTGTGTGTGTGAGAGAGAGAGAGAGAGAGAGAGAGAGAGAGAGAGAGAGAGAGAGAGAGAGAGAGAGAGAGAGAGAGAGAGAGAGAGAGAGAGAATTCATAAAATAAGTTTTCCATTTCTAATATAAAACAATTATGCCACTAAGATAATTTCCTATTTTAAAATAAGTTTTCCATTTCTAATATAAAACAATTATGCCACTAAGATAATTTCCTATTTTATACTTTTTATCAAAATGAGAGTATGGTAATAGATTTTTATTCTACAATTCCAGCGAGAGAATTCATAAAATAATTTTTCCGTTTCTAATATAAAACAATTATGCCACTAAGATAATTTCCTATTTTATTCTTTTTATCAAAATGAGAGTATGGTAATATATTTTTATTCTACAATTTTTTTGGAATTACATAATAAATAAAGCTCGAGGAATGGATTCTACCTATCATCTATCACTTGCTATGAAAAATCTCTATCTCAAAACTCCAATAGAAATATCTTCACCTCAATCTCCCAAGCTCCTCCCTCTAACAAATTCTCAATTCTACAATTCCAGCGAGAGAATTCATAAAATAAGTTTTCCATTTCTAATATAAAACAATTATTCCACTAAGATAATTTCCTGTTTTATACTTTTTATCAAAATGAGAGTATGGTAATAGATTTTTATTCTACAATTTTGCTGGAATTACATAATAAATAAAGCTCGAGGAATGGATTCTACCTATCATCTATCACTTGCTATGAAAAATCTCTATCTCAAAACTCCAACAGAAATATCTTCACCTCAATCTCCCAAGCTCCTCCCTCTAACAAATTCCCAATTATAGATAGTCAACTTTAAAATGATCCATTGGAGTGAATTTAAAAAGAAATTATATCTACAAAACTCCACCAAAGTTCATTAATGGAAGGAGTACCCTCCTTAAAAAAAGTATTTACTTCCTTTTACACACCTATGTTTTTCCTTACAATGTCCATGTGGGTTTACTTGCACAACTAAACCCACTTTTACCCATTTCTTACAAATAATTGAATTTACTTACAAGGACCATACTTCTTCTTAAATTCTTATTAAATTATCTTACAAGTGCCATGTGAGATTACTTGCACAATGAAACCCACTTTCTTACACACAAATTTTATTCCTTACATGCCCTCATGGCTTCTTACAATTTAATTAATTTTATTGCACTTTTACTTACACACTCCAACTAGTTGCAAACTCCCACCAAAACCTAGGCTAGAGTCCTATGTTATATATGCTACCTACTAATCCTACAATCTAAAAATCATATCCTTCAAAGAAGGCTTATGCACATACTTAACAAACATATTTGCAATCTACAAATTTTAATTGAATTAATTTATCCTTAATTATATAAAACAATCTTCGTTAAATGAATCTTCTTTAAACACTCATAGTATAAATGAAAATATTTAATTATTCACACAAGGAGGGAAAATAAATCAAATTTATTCATATGTCATAGGCCATCAAATGTAACAAAATATCGAATTCGGCTAGAGAATAATGGATCAATATGAGAGGTATTATGTGTCCCCTACCCCTAAATTAGCAAATTTTGCCTCTATTGCATGTGAAATGGGATCCATTAGTATGAATTCATTGTACACACACACACACACAGATATATATATATATATATATATATATATATATATATATATATATATATATATATATATATATATATATATATATAATGACACATTTCATGGTCTTTAATACACCCCTAACCCTAAATCATCAAACACTACCTCTATTTCATGTGAAAGGAGCCATGTTATTATGATTTTATATAAAAATGATATATGAACACATAAAAATGACACTTTGTGGTCTTATATGTCCCTTGCTCATAAATATTCTTGTGTTTCTTTGCCTGAATGTGAGAGATGTCATGTTTAGTCAATTTTTATCTAAATGGAAACATGAGCACAAAAAAATGACACATGGTGGTATGTTTTGTGTGATCATAAACTTGTGTGTCTTCATTATGTTAAAAACACAAAAATTCAAACAAAATCATAAAATTAAAAAATACAACATTCATAAAATACAAAACTATGAAAATTTAGTTGCTTTTATCTTTGTCATATGACACATGTTGTATCTATTTACCTATACTAGAAGCTCTATGTATTCATGTTTTCCACACATGATTCTCATGGTATACTTTATTATAATTTAAGTGTGTGAGATGTAGGATAGCTAGGTTACATACAATTATGGATATATTTATGCCTCACCTAAGGAGGCATCAACAACACAAGCGATTATTACATAGTGACATTTTGTTATAGTTTCTTCCATTTTTTATGTAGAGTGATATTTACATAGGCCACATATACATCTTGATTTGACTCACATGTAGTATACATATCTTGAGTGATTACATGGATATACATACATTTTATTATATAATATCACTTGTTACATGAATTATACAAAATTTTTAGAGTGATACATGACTATACTTTGGTACTATACCATCCATAATAATATGACTATTATTTAGACATCATTGTTATAACTAGCCTATCGAGGACATATTTTTCATACATTAGACACATATTTCTTTGTTTTTTTTTTTTTTTGGGTGGGGGGGGGGGATATTTTAAAATATGTATCCTAAAAATTCTAATATATAACTTACTTATTAGGATCATCTATAGGGCCACACTATTTGATCCTATCATCTTTTGAGCATCTTATACATAAGAGAGATGGTATATCCATGGTCCATGAAGTAGAGGATAGTATTTTATGGATTAAACCATGTGTAAGATTTTTTAGATCAACATTTCATAGCACACTTTGTGATCTATCATCCAGATAAGATACAAAAAGAATAGTAATCAAAAATGTTGATCCAAGAAATCTTGTACACGGTTTAATCTAGAAAATATTGTTCCCCATATTATACATATTTTGGTGGGAACTCGATAATATTATGTTTGATACTAAATTGATATTATCACATGATTTCACATCATATACATATATTATATGCCCACAAGGGGCATACCCTAAGCATTGTTTACATCTTGGCGTACCATGATTGTCATAATTACTATTCATAGGGCTATATCATACACATTAGTGTACATGATATATAAATTTAGGGTAAGTGCAAAAAGTTGGGGAACAAAAAGGGGTCTAAAAGTGGACATGATTTTCCTAAAATTTCATAAATCTAAACTTCTGTAGATAATTTGAGATATCTACATTTAAAAGTTAAAGATGGTGTGAGAACATGAAATCTATCATTTCAAGTCTAGTTTATAAAACACTAATTTTTTTACAAAAATGGTTATGTATAACTAGGTAAAACATCTAAAATTTGAAGAGGAACTCGTATTTTTTTAATAAAATGAGTAGATAGAGAGTCATGCGGTGCACTATTTTTTTAGCAACTTTTAATATTGTTTGAAACACTTCGATGAAAATTTAGATAAGATCTTCTAGTTTGTGACCTATATTTTTTTAATGAATAATTTATATTTAATGAATTTTGAAAGTAAATAGATGCTGAAATCTGACTAAAAAATGGATAGCCACTTGTGCGGCTTGCCTAACCACCTCGAAAAAATGAAAATTGGTTTTTTAAAAATGTGTGTAGAATTTGGCCTAGTTTGTGACCATATAACTTGTTTTGCACTTGGATCAACGAAAGACAAATTACATGAACATGTATAGACATGTATGTTTGTGGCATGTAGTGGCCTAAAAAAGGTATAGTTAGAAACCAACATAGTTTAAAACCTTAAATTAGTCCAAAATTTATAAAAATTATATTTTTGGAAAGAGGAGAGTGTGCTCGTTGTGATGGTTTTAAGTTTTTGAATTTTACAATTGAAATTTGTAGTATATTTGGTAATTGAAGTTGAATTTTATTATTATTTTATCATAAATCTCAGACTAGGCTATAGATTGATAGGTCCAAGCCTTTGGCTTGGGAATCCAAGCCATTCTCGAGTCAAAAGGTGTGGTGTTTGAATTCAAATTCAAATAGCGTGATTGTGTTTATGTATAACATGATCACTTTAGTAATGTGACTATGTTAATATATAATGTGATTGTTTTAGTAACATGATCATGTTAATATATAATGTGATTATGTTATTATAAAGGCACTAACACAATCATGTTACTGCTATTTTGCACATAAAAGCATGTGAACATGTACATGAAGCTAGAAATTGACATGAAGCTTATATTTACTACTCTAAATATGAAGTATAAGTTTACATTTATATTGTTACGTTTATTTCCTTATACTTTAAATTTATTTTAGTAAATATAAGAAATTAGGGTCAGTCTGCATCTGATAGAGTTTGTCTCACAGTTGAATGCCTTACCTTGTGGAAAATAATGTTTCAAAATCTAATATGGTCAGTACTTAGGTATTTTTAGGGTTTAAGTATTAAACCTATGGATTTCAATACACAAATTTTGAAATTGATATCCATTTTTGGTAAACATATAGTAATTTTTTAGGTTTTGGTGCCTTTTTGATTGATTACTGGCATTTCTAAGAGTCATAGGTTTGTCAAAGTTAAAGTTTAAAAACCACTCACTTTGAACTTGATCCAAAATTGTGTGATTAGGGTAGTGTAGGTCACATTTATGACCTTCACACACCAAAGGACAAATTTATGTTAATTTCACTTATTCATAATCCCTCCCTCATCCATGATCACCTACCACTCATCTCTCATTACCCCTAATCACTCTCACATCATTATTCATTATCCCTAATCACTCCCTCATTTACCATCACTATCCCTATTAATCTCTAATCACTTCTTTATCATCCATAATCACTCCTCTATTGACCTTCACTATCCCTTATCATCCCTAATCACTCCCTCCCCATCTTTCATCATCCATAATCACTCTTTCAGCAACCCTCATCATCCCTAATCACTTCCTCATCCCTATTCAATCCCTCCTCATCCCTAATCACTCCATTATTAACCGTTATTATCCCTCATCATTTTTATTCACTTGGGATTATCATCCCTAATCACTCCTTCATTGACTATCACCATCCCTTATCATCCCTAATCACTTCCTTCTCATTTGTCATAATCCCTAATCATTCTTTCCTCATCCCTCATCATCACTAATCACTCCCTCATTGACTCTTACCATCCCTCACCACTCCATCATTGACCCTCACCCTCCTTCATCATCCCTAATCGGTTCCTCATCATCTGACATAAGTATATACTCTAAATATATCTTTGATTCCAATCATATGTTTTTTAATAATTATAATAGAAATTAACTCTTTTATGGGACTTGTTATGTTTTCAATACCCATTTGTGATAATCAATTTTATTGCTAAATTAATTGGATGATCTTCCAAATTTATATTCAAGTAACATAAGTACTAACACAAAATAGAGTCTGAATTTTATTTCATCGAATTATCTTTGTTGTGAAGATTAATAGAATAAACTTTATTCATTTTCACCTTTGGTATCTTGGTTCAAAAGATAAAAAATTAAACATAAATCTCTTGTATAATTTTCAACTTCTGAGAATATTTGAATTAGATGCAAAGTTATTTGGTGTTTCCCATTCCTGTATGACTTGAATCTTGGTCAGGTTCACACATGCACTCTTTGTGTGTGTAATATATCCCAAACATTTTATCTCTTGCATGAAAATTGAACGTTTATTCATGTTATCATAAAAATGTGTTTTTGTAAAATGTGAAACACTAATTCAGCATGGTGTATATGTTCATCCCATGTTTTCTAAAGATTAAGATGTCATTAAGGTAGATTAAAAAAATGACAGAGGTAAAGGGTCTGAGGATTTCATACAACATCTCAATGAATTAATTCACTACATGATTTAACCTAAAAGGCATAACTAAGTAGTCAATCAATCTTTCCTTTGTTTTTAAGACTATATTCCAAATGTCTAGAAGTTCAACATGAATATGATGATACCCAAAATTAAGATCAATTTTGGAAAATACTTATACACCCTAGATATGGAATAAAAATACCTTAATATTTAGATGAGTATAATATTTCTTCACTTTAATCTTGTAAATATTTTTTTAATTGATTCAAAACTTTGGCACAAGCACAATTGTGCTTTTACAATGTAATGATTTGGGCATGATGTGTCTATTATCCATCGTTTTCATGGATCTACCACTTGATCTATTCATTCTCTATAAATGATATGTTGTATAAATAGGTTTTAGGTAGAGGTAGTTAAGGGATAAAATCAATAGTATTGTTTAGTGTACAATATGTAGGAACTTATTTAGGTGACTGAAAGATATATTTATATTCATCTAGTTTATGGTTAAATTATTTTTTCTTTGTTATTGTTGGATAAACCACACTATGATATGGTGCCATAAGGATATTATTAAATTTACTTCTTACTATCAAGAGTATACATCTTACTAGAACTGACAATATTCTTGTACTTCCTGGCACTAATGATTGAACGCTTATGAACTAATTATGATATATGGTATTTCATATCATGACAATCTATCACAAAATTTAAAGGATTTACTTCATAGACTACATGTCAATGGTAAAATATGGTTTACCACATGTAAAACATGACACACCTCTAATGGTGAGATGTCATAAAGGATTACATCTTTAAAAACTTTGAATTTGTACACCAAATGACAATACTAGGTGATCCATTTCTCAAGGCCTACACTAGACCATACATTAGCGTGTGGTTATGGATGATGTATCAATTTATTCAATTTTTGAAAATATGCTTTAGGATAAATTAAATCCTTCTAAATTCAATTGGAAATGATGAAGTGTATTATCTCACCATTGATCTACTTTTGTTAATGAAATAATATTTTTAATTCATATAATTTATTTTTGGGGGAAGTAGAGATATTTTTAGTACCAATAATATCATTGGGTTCATAATCTATTATCTACTTACCTTTTTATAGTGCTAGATAACTTGTATCCACTTCTCAAGATGTGCATGTAGATATCTCATAGTGTGACACTCTTCATTGGATTGAATATTGAATTTATGAATTAATCACCACTTTCCAATCTTGGACTACTTGTTCTAATCATTTGAAAATTATTGTCCACTCTTTGTTATTATGGATCAATCAATAGACATACAAACATAAGGCCTTCAATGTAATTATTCAGATCATAAAATTTCCTCATATGGAAATAAATTGATTGGTTTCAAAAAATCACATAGCTTGGTGATCCTCATATTTACTACCCATTTTTGGTGCTATGGTGGTTTTACTTGCTTCTCTCTTTTCTTATGGATTTTCAATTGAGAATTACATCATTTCTAATAGGCCTATAGTTTTTCATAGGTGTTAAATATTTATGTTTTAAATTTGCCTCCACATAATTTTGATAATTATTTCTTATATTTTATGCTAGCACTCAACTCTCCACTTTTATCTCCTAGCATTGTTAAACCCCAACAAGGTATTGGATAGAGTGATTAAGGATGAGGATGAATTGAGTAGAGATGGTGAGGGAGTCAATAGCGATGGTGAGGGTTAATGAGGGAGTGATTAGGGCCAATGAGGGACGAGGATGGAATGATTATAGATGATGAGGCATGATGAAATGGTGATTAGAACTGATGAGGGATGATGAGGGTCAATGAGGGAGTGATTAGGGATGATGAGGGAGTGATTATAAATGATGAGTAATGGTGAGGGTTAATAAAGGAGTGATTAGGGATGAGGAGGGACAAGGAGAGAGTGATTAGGGATGATAACGTGGTGACTAGGGATGATGAGAAAGGGATTAGGGGTGGTAAGAGATGGTGATATCAAATGAGGGTATGATTATGGATGATGAGGGAGTGATTAAAGATGATGAGGGATGGTGAGGGTTAATGAGGGAGTGATTAGGGATGATGAGGGATAAGGAAGGAGTGGTTAGGGATAATGAGGGTTAATGAGGGAGTAATTAGATATGACTAGGGACAATGAGGGTCAATAAGGGAGTGATTAGGGACAATGAAGAATGATGTGAGAGTGATTAGGGGTGATGAGGCATGAGTAAAAAGTGATTAGGGATAAGGGAGGGATGATGAACAAGTGAAATTAACACAAAGTGATTGTTTGTTGTGTGCAAGTCATCAATGTGACCTACACTACCCCAATCACACTAATTTACATTAATTTCAAAGTGAGTGGTTTTCAAACTTCAACTTTGATAAACCTAGGAGTCTTATAAATGCCAGGAATCAATCTAGAAGGCATAAAACTTATGAAATGACTATATGTTTACCAAAAATTGACATCAATTATAAAATTTATGCTCTGAAATACCTAAGTTCAACACTTAGACCCTGAAAATGCTTAAATACTGACCAAATTGGATTTTGAAAAATTATTTTCCACATCGTAAGGTGTGTAGCTATGAGACAAACTTTATCAAATGCAGATTGACCCTAATTTATTATATTTACTAAAATAAATTTAAAGTATAAGGAAATAAATGTAAATGTAAACTTATACTTAATGTTTAGAGTAGTAAATATAAGCTTCTGGCCAAGATTTCCTTCATGTGCATGTTCACATGCTTTAATGTGCAAAATAACAAGAACACGGTCGCGTTATTGATTTTACAATAATGAGATCAAGTTATGTATGAACATGATCATGTTATGGCTCAGTAATTATTGAACCATAATTTAAATAACATGAGCATGTTATGTCAATAATGCGATTGCATTATTTAATAATGAAATCATGTTATTTAATAACATGATCATGTTATGGAAAATATCCACAGAATTTTCACCCAAATTCATGAACTTATCCTTTACAATAATGGAGATATCTTATGAGATACTAAATAAGCATATCTTATGAAAATAAAAAATATATATACCTCACGCATTCCCCTAAGCATTGTTTACATCTTGGAATACCATGATTATCATACTTACTATTCGTCCACTATATCCTACACATTAGTGTACATGATATATACATTTACAATAATTGAAATATATTATGAGTTACTAATTGAGCATATCTTACAAAAACAAAAATAAATTATCCCTCACTCATGAGCATCATTGACCACTTATTATACCCATATATGTGTTTTATTGATCACATTTTTCATGCATTTTCCCATAGGGGCATGATATCCTCATCAATATATCTAAGAACCTTTTTGACGTACATCCTACATATGGATTATATTTCACCCTTGTGTCTTATGCATATATATTAAAAATATAGATCCTAATATTATATATATATATATCATGAAACTTGATTATTTTCACACCTGATACATTTATTACCATATCTTGTTACACTAGAGCAGTGAATTATATTGGGGGCATACCATAGTCACATGTACATTATCCACATTAAATGATAAGTTAAACATTGATAATAAAATGAGCACATCTTATTATATTCATTGACTATTGATCTTCATCCAAGCATATCATTATATCACATTTGAAAGTCGCATACACTAAGCATTGAGCCTTACATGTTTTATAAAATCAATGACATGTTTACCTATCCTATGTCACTATAAGGGCCATTATACCTATTTTGTCAAGCCTTTATTGATTATTATCATCCCTAACACTTCTACATGAATAAGGAATTATTATCATCATATCTATGCATTGATAGATCCCTTGGGGCATCCTAGTTGTTCATATCATATTATACAAGACACTATACCCTCTTTAGTTGAATAATGACAAAAATATGTCATATTACAAAAATTACATGTGTGGGGAAAAATAGTTGTTTCCACATAAGGCTTTTAATGAATCATATCATTTATCATTTACAGATATATGTTTCTCAGATATTGATGTTTTAATTATATTTTCCTAGCATTTGTCACACATTTTGTTAAAGGGTGTGGGGATGTTCAAGTTACATTACACTATATATATATATATATATATATATATATATATATATATATATATATATATATATATATATATATATATAATTATTTTATATATGTACATCATATGAACAAGAACCTATTATAAATAAGTGAGATCACCAAAAACAAAAGTTTGGTAGTGAAGTTTCATAGAGATAAGTGTATAGTTTTTACTCTTGATGATGTGGTAATTGTTATTGGCATTAGGGAAGAGGTTTATGCAATATTATAGATCCTAAGACAACAAAATAACATATATTAGCATAGTTTAACATATTAGTATTTTGGAATGAAAGATATGGTCACTTCAGTTACCAGTATTTGAATTTTTTAAGCATGACTAAAATGGTGAATGGACTTACATCCATTCAAGAAAGTATAAATGTTGCCATAGAATGTCAGTTGGGTAGGCATATTAGACATTAATTTCCTATTGGTAAAGCATGGAGGTCAGAAGGTGTATTGGACTTGGTACATGTTGTCAATTAGACTCGCACCCTTGTGAAGGTAGTTTCAGGTTTTCACAGTCTATTGAAATATGAAAACAATCCTAGGCTATGGGTGACCAAATCAGTGGATTGAATCTCTAGATTCGAAGGGCTAGCTCCCTTTGGTGTATCAATTAGGATCTCTACTCTACGCTATAAACTATCATGGAAAAGGGAAGAAAAAAAATTAAGGAAAAATCCTATCTAATGATGGTGATACACTTGTATTTTGGTTCATCCACTCAATCTAAGCTCCTAAAACACTAATTAGACAAGAAAAAGACTAAACTTTCAATTCTAATTGACTCCTATGGATCAGTATTTCATGAAAATGTTCCATCTGGTTATCAAAGCTTGAGGGAAATGAGGGAATAGACATGATTCAAGGCACTAACCAACAAGTTACATATTTTGTAACTTCAACCAAAATACATCAAACACAGAACATGACCTTCATAATCTAATCAAATAGTAAATAGGTAAGAATTAGATTTGACAAGGAAGAAAATTCTATCACATATGCAAATCACTGACATAAATACACTATACTATCATCATGGAATCTAAAAATAGTCCTTCTATTTATCTGAAAAGGTTACAAAACTCAAATTTTGGCAGACTCTAATCTTGCCAAAAGAGGGATTCTCAAAATGGTTGAAAAACCAAATTATATAGAAAAAGCATACAAAATCCAAGAGATTGTTGCTAAAAATAGAAGAAGAGATCAACTCCAGCGATGCCAAGATAACCAAGCCTTCAAATAATATCTTTTTGTCTTATGCCTTACATGAAAAGCTCTTTGGCATTGAAAATGATGGTGAGCCCATTTCATAATCCTTATTTATAATAAAGATTAAATTCTTCAAATGTGCATGGATATTTGGTAATTCAATTCTCTTTGTGCATGATGCTACGTCAATCTTCAAAGAGAAAACTTCACTTGAAGCTGAGTTGGAAGTGTTTGAAAAGGCTTTGATTAACAAGATAAACAAAAGTGCATGCATGAAATTCTATGTTAAGTTCCCCTTGAATAGTCATCCAACATTAAACTCTTCGATCCCTTCATGCATTTGAGTCTCCCTTTTGAAACTAAGAGTGTCGTGCTTGAAGGCAGGTGCATGTATTTTCCAAGCCTAAATAATTTGATTATTGCATTAAAAACTCAGCATGCTCTTTACTAGAGTCTAATCTTGCTTGGGTCACTTTGCATGCTTTGAATTTGAGTTGTAGATCACATCATCAGAGTCAAAAGGGGAAGTCCTCATTGTCTTCTACTAATTGGCTATTAAAATCCCACTAGTTAAATGTGCTTATGCCACTTGTCCCCGACTAATTGGTCCTTCAGATTTGTAATGAGTAATTTTATATTTCCTTCACCCTTCTCTATTTTGGCCAATTACTATGGGATTTTTATTTGGGTTCTTTGTAAAGTCCTCATCTCATCTTTTCTTTCTTTCAGCCTTTTCTTTAGATAAAATGTTTGCAACTTCACTCTTGGACTTTTCCTTCTTTTGGGTAATTTTTCTGAAATAATTTTTTCTTTCTTTCCTTAAGAATTTCCCTTTAGATAATTTATCCAAAACTTTTCTCTTTATGCACTTTTCCTTTCAACAATTTGTCTAAAGGAATTCATGTAAATGCCTCTTCGGCTTTATGAAAATGCCCTTTGGTATTTTTGACAAGGATTTTTTCTTGCAGAGTTTTTGTATCTTTCACCCTGAACAATTCCTTCTAACAAAAAGTCTGAAGGAAATTAGGTCATCAAGTTTTTTGCAATGGACAATTCCTTCGAACAAATTGTCTGAAGGAATTCTTATCCTCAAACTTTTGTAAATTATCCTTTAGAATTCTAAAATAGTTCTTCAAAAAAATTGAAAGTGTACCTTCAAAAAAATTGGAATGGTCCTCTTGACCTACATAGGAATTGAAATGGACCTTTTGCCTTTGGAAAGACCCTTCGGATCTTTTGAAACTACCCTCTTGGAGAATTTCTTCAAACTTTTTTTCAATGAAAAATACCCTTCGAGAAAGTGTCAAGTGTCTTTAAAAAAATTTGTAACGGTCCCCTTTGTCTTTGAAAATGCCTTTTTTTGAAGGGTAGATACCCTTCAACTTTTTTGGAATGCACCATTCAAAAGTTTTTAAAAGTCCTTTCAGATTTTTGCAATAGACCCTTCAGTAAAATTGAAAGTATCCCTTCAAAAAAAATGGAATGGTCCTCTTGCCTTTCAAAAAAGATGTAAAGGACTTTTTCGAAGGAAAAGAACCCTTCAAAAAATTTATAAAGGACCTTTAAAACTTTTTAACAAGGACCATTTCTTGCGAAAAGTACCTTTCGAAGAAATTGGAATGGTCCTCTCCAAAAAAAATGAACCCTTTAGATTTTGTGAAAATGGACTTTTCAGAAGGAAAAGAGCCCTTCAAACATTTTAAAAGTGTCTTTTTTGAAGGAAAAAGAACCCTTCAAAATTCTTGAATGAGCCCTATTTTTGAAAGAATTGTACCTTTCAACCTTTTGGAAATGTCTTTCCAAAGTTTTGAACTAGTCCCTTCTTTGGAAAAGTTGAAAAGGCCTTTTTGGAATTTTGAATATGTAAATTCTTTCAAACTTTTGGAAAATCCCAATTCCTTTAGATTTGTTGAAGATGACCCCTTCGAGAAAATTTCAAAGACCAATTCTTGACACTTAGACAAAAGGCATGGTTATACAAGTTTTGAATGATAAGGGTTATAATTTGACATGTGGGGTCAAAATTGTCAATATACATGATATTTGAACTCATAAAATAATGACAAATCTGGTCCATGACGGCAAATTCTCTTTTGACCTAGAAAAGACAACCTTCATCCTCCAAAATAAGAAGGGAAATACACAAATTAGGAAAACTAACTAAACAAATCAAATGTGCAAGCAAAGCACTTATTTGGGACAAAAAAAAACTAAACTAATGTGCTTGAACAACACTTGGAAGAAAACAAACAAACTAAATATGTACAAGAAATTTTGCTCTTCAATGACAATGTTTTATATGTATCCCATTAACTAGGATTGAAAGCTCTTCACCATCCACCTTTGCAAGTTAGAAGGCATTGTGGGATTTACAGCTGGAGATTATGTATGGGTCACTCCAAAGGGAATCAAACTTTGTGTGCCTTCCTAGTTTAGCTCTATCCTCATCCTAATTGAAGACCATATCTCCTTCTTTGAAACTTTGTGAAGAAGCTCCTTTGTCAAACGCACTTTTCACTTGTGCTTGATGAATTTCCATGGCTAACACAGACTGATTTCTTATTTCTTCCAAATCCATAAGCTTAGCATACCTGACATCCATAGGCTCATTCTCCAACAATTCAATCTAATGCATTAGTTCTAAAGTAGGAAACTCAAAAGAAATGGGTAACCTCACTTCCTTACCATATACCAGCTTATATGGAGAGTTGGTTATTGATATTTTGTAGGTGATCCTATCAACCCACAGAGCTGACTTCAACTTGAGATGCCATGACCTTTGATTATCTTCAATAGTCCTTCTTATGATTTCAATAGGTTCTTATTCATAGATTTAGCAAGGCCATTTCCTTGTGGATAATATTTTGATGAAGTGCTAAGATAAATTCCATGTTGAACAACCCATTGACTGATCCTAGTTCAAAAAAATCTATTACATTATCAAAAATAATGGTCGAAGTAACTCCAAATCTAGTAAGCAAACCTTCATAGAAATCTAGAACATTGGTTTCGTTTGCTTCTTTCAATGCCACTGCTTCTGTCCAACATGTGAAATAATCTATAGCAATTCGAATCTATTTATGTCCTAAACTTGAAGGAGGATTTATGAGACCAATAAATTCTAATCCCCATTAGATAAAGGGTTGATCCACTATAATTGGTTGAAGAGGTAAAGTTTCAAGTTTCACTTTTCCCACAAACATAACACACTATTTGCACTTCCTTACCTATGCATGGGAATCATTAAATAAGCTAGGCCAATAGTCCCCACCTCTCATGACCTTAAGAGTTGTAGTTGTTGAAGAAAAATGTCCTCCACCATGTCCATCATGGAATTCTTCAAGAAATCTTTGAGTTTGGCTTGGTTCTATACACCTTACCAACTTGTCATTGATATCTTTCTTGAACACAACACCATTAATAAGCAAAAATGGAATTGATTGCAACCTGAAATATCTTCTTTTTGAAGCACTTAGATGAGAGGGATAATTATCATCTTGGAGATATCTTACCAAGTCATGAAACTAGCTGGAAGGTGAGGTATGACCAGCTACAACCTCTTCATCATTTGACACCAAAATAACCTCATTAGTCTCTTGCAAGTCTTGAGTTAGATGCTCACAAAGACCTTTGCCTCTAATCAGCTTTGTGACCTTAATTTCCACATCATACTCCATTAACTTAGTTGTCTAACCAACTCTCTTCTCATTTATATCATTATTCAAAAGGAACTCCGTGATGCTTCGATGGGGAACCATTAGGTGTATTTTATTATTAAATAACAAGTATCTAAACTTTTTAAGAGACCTTATAACTAAAAGCACATGTTTTTCAACAAAAGAGTACCTTGTTTCATACTCTTCCAAGCCTTGACTAAATAAATATATTGGTTACTCTAAAGCCTCATGATTTTGTTGCATAAGAATACCTGAAATGGTGTCCATGTTAACATATGTGTACAAAATGATATCCTTTGTGAAATCTAGATTTATAAGTGTAGGAGAACTAGCTATGGCCTTCTTAATATCTTCAAAACTTTTTATTCCTTCTTTGGACTAGTTAAAGCTCTGATTCTTATTTAGCATGGCTATAAGTAGCTTAACTAAACTGAAAAAAATTGAAATATATCTCCTTATGAAGTTGATTTTCCCAAAGAAGCTTTGTATATCCTTTTTGTGCTTAGGCAAGGAAAGTGCAAGAATGGAGTCTACCCTTTCAAAATCTATTCTTAAACCATGCTTTGAAACAACATGTCCAAGAAACTTACCTTCATGAACTAAGAAGACACAACTTTTGGGATTTAGAGATACCCCAAATTGCCTACACCTTTCGAACACTTGCTTTAGATAAACCATGTGATCCTCTGCAATCTTTGAAAACATTTTAGATAAACCAAATGGCATCTTTCTGTATGCAAAAGTCCCCCATTTGGTTATGAAGGTTATCTTAAATTGATCATCTTCTTTGACTAAAATATGATTGTAGCCACTATATCCATCCAAAAAATAAAACCTCTCTAAACCTGCAACACGTTGTAAAAATTTTTCCATTGATGACAATGGATAGTGATCTTTAATTAAAGCCTATTCAAATCATGAAAGTCAACACATAATCTAATCTCGTCATTATTCTTCCATACCAAAACAAGATTTTCCACCCAAATTGAGTGCTTGATTGGAAATATAATAGCTGACTCTATGAGCTTATGAATTTCAGCGCTCATCAAAGGCTTAAGCTTAGGATTAATAGGCCTTTGTCTTTGTCTTAATAGTTTAGTTTCAGCCTCTAACTCAATGGTGTGTTGAGCTAAACTTAAATCAAATCCCTTGAGATCACTATATTTATATGCAAATACATCAACAAAACTTGTACATAACTTAATGAAAGCTTCTTTTTGTGAAGGAGTGCATACCTTACCCAACTTTAAAATCTTACCAGTTGCAATCTCTACATTGGCATAGTGTTCTTCTTTTGTTGACAAAGATGAATTTTCCTTCCTTAACTCATCATCACCACTGAAAATGTTATCTAGTGTGACCAATCCCTTGGGAAACTTATTTGTTTTTAGTTTCACAATCTGATCACCATACTATTGCAGGTGCTTTAATTGGTTTCTTGAAAAAATATAAGCATCCTCTTGCAAGAATCTGACAATTTGATTGTCATCTTCGAACACTTGCCAATTCTCATGATTATCTGGAAAAGAATTCCTTACAACCACATTTATATATGACTAAATTTTCTCACTTTTTATATCATCTAGTATACTAAATTGTGACCCAATGGCAGTCAACCTATATGTGTGTTTATTCTTGCCTCTTAGTATTGCCTGAATGTTAAAAGCTTGAAAATATTCAAGTAAGTCCCATATTATATGTTTGTATGATTTAAGCAACAAATTTTTACATACATTAAAACCTCTTACTTTGTTAGGATTGTGGAGCTAAAAGCTTCACTGATGCAGACATGGAGGAGGTTGCATAATGAGTTGCTGAGTGTCAGAAGTGTTTGGCATTGGTCTTGCCAACCGGCGTCGGCAGGGTAAGACAGGAAGGCAACCGACGTCGGTCACATATCGGCCGGCGTCGGCGACCCCAGGCAGACAGGGACCGACGTCGGTCACCTGTGTGGTTCGACTGCGAGCTATTTACGGGCAATTAGCTAACGAACCAAGTGTTTGCATGATCAGGGCTAATTATAGACTGAGAGCTGCGAATCTAATTATGGTAATTAGATGTCTAATCATTGTTTGGATGAGATCTATATAATAGACTCATGGTTGTATTGGAAAAGTGTGCTAGGGAGTAAGAGAGCATAATTATAAGCTCCTTCTGTGTGTGAGGTAGAGCTATGGTGCGTTCCTCCTAGTGCCACAGTACCAGGTGTGTTGGTGCTGGATTGGAGAGCCAGCTGGGTTCTTCAAGAGTGTAGGATCTTGGTCACAGTTGCATGGCCTATATAGGAGATCTACATGGTAAGTAAGATCGTTGATCTGCAGGTGTATGTGTGTGCAAGGTCGAGGTTCACAGGTGAATAGAACCATTGCTTGATTTGCAGGTGTGCAAGGTCATACAGACAGCAACACAATAGGGAGCAGTATCAGGCATGATCTACTTGGAGTACAGGTGTGTACTCGGATAGAGCAAGAGGAAGGCAAGGGAGTTCCTTCCATAAGTATGGTCTGTTGAATTGCAGGTTGTTGCAGAGTCATGGGAGATCTACTTGAAGTACCTTGAGTACTTGTGGAGCACGTGGAGTGCTTGTGGAGTGCGTGGAGCACTTGTGGTGTGCGTGGAGCACGGGAGGTGAACACCAACTCTGTATTTGAGTTGGGTGTTAGGACCTGTGAGAGGGAGAGCTTTGGGGAGAAGAATTACTGTTCACTTGAGGTGTGGGAAGCCTCTGTAAGGTGGTGGAGAAGAAGTGGCATCTTCTTTATTGTATTCTTTTCTGTATAAAGTGTAAATACAATTTGGTATTGTCTCTCATATGCTGTGTTATTCTGAATTCTAGTTACTTGGTGAATCTGGTTAATTTCCGCATATTAAGTTGCTTGGTATTAGTAATCAAACTGTGTGCTTCCGGTTTATCCACCCATCCTCCCAACAAGTGGTATCAGAGCCTTGGTTGTAGGTTCTTGAGCTTGATACCAACAGGTGGTATCTGAGCTGAGGTTGGAGGAAGCAGGTTTTGTGTTTGGTTACAGGTCACTCTCAGGGGTTTCTGATCGAGTGGGAGTAGAGCAACTGCAGATCAAAGTAAGCTAAGAATGGAGGAGTTGAAAAGCACAGATGGTCACTCACGGTCCTATGGAAAGAAAGAGCAGGTAAAAGATTATTGTTGGTTGGTAACAGATCAGCATGAAGAAACTGAAGATACAGATGTAGCAGGTATTGTTGCACAGGATGTGTTTGCAGGTTTCTTGGATAAAGTGGAATCTTGGATAAAAGATTCGGTTGCCTCTTTCCATGCAGCCCTAGATAGAGGAGCTGGTAAGCCTTGCCAAAGGATTGGCAAAGGGGAAGTGAAGCTGAAATTGCAGGCGGCCAACACACAGGTGTTGATGAAGGTCATGCAGGTCCCAGGTTTGGAGATATGGCTAATTTCTTCAGAAAGATTGGGTGATGAGAGATGCACAAGAACTCTCACAGCGGATGCACTTGAATTAGCTGGTGGTAAGAAAACAGGTATCCTTTATCTACTTGTTTATATTACTGATTCTTCTTTTGTTGCGGAGACGTGGCTTCATAGGCTTGGTCACATGAGCAGGAAGGAGATGCATGTTCTTAAGCGGAAGACAGATATATTTGACAGGCTTAAGAACTGGAAAGCCTTGGTGTTTATGGAGGAGATGGCGGACAAAACCCAGTGGATGTGGCTGGATACTTCTGAGCAGGGCAGTTTGGACATGGGTTTTGATTCAAAGAAGCTCGCGGGTAAAAAGTCATCACTCACAGGGGAACACAGGTACCGATGTCGGTCAGAAGGAACCGGCGTCGAACAGACAGGTGCCGACGTCGGTCATGTGCAGACCGAAGCCGGCGATGTCGGGCAGGGTAAGACCGATGTCGGTCATGGGACCGACGTCGGCAGTATATAAGACCGATGTCGGTTAAGAGGACCGACGTCGGCAGCAGGGACACCAGCGCAGGCAGGTTGGTAGTCAGGTACAGACGCATGGAACCGACGTCGGTCGGATGCAGACTGTGGGGTGACCGAGGTCGGTCACTGTAACGGATTTTGGGTGGACAGCAAGCTGTCAAGGAGTCTCAAACACCCATACAGAGGACTAAAGGCGTAAGTAGGCCCTCAAATTCGTTGTTCCTCTTCTTTATACATGTTGCTGATTGTAGAGCAGGAAGGATCCAGGAAACAGGTGTGAGCTTGGCATGGATGAGGATGTGATTCCTTGGAGGAGAACCAGACAGGTGTGTTTTGGTAGAGATGCCAGCAGGTATGAAAGCACAGAAACGAATGGATGCCTTAGTAGAAGAATAGAGAGAACGGATACATGAGACGGAAGACCAGGTATATGGTCTTGTGGAGCTGCAGGACAGTGGTACAGGTTTTTTGACAGGTGGAGGACGAAGCATGGCTTCAGTCAATGTCAGGGTAACTACTGTGGTTTTGGCTTACCAGGGGGATGATGAGTCGCGACATCATTCTGTTGTTGTATGTGGATTGTATATTTTGCTAGCAGGGTTAGTACATACAGGGTTTTGCTGAGCTAAGGGTAAGATTAGTTCAGTGGCATGTCATGAGGAGTTTGGAGCAGCGGAATTCTTTGACATGGGAGGCATGGAGATCACAGGTTGATTTTGTCTCGAGTGGGAGCTGATGTGAAACAGGTGTTGGCGAGGTTCGAGATACAGAACCAGAGCACACTAAGGGCTGGACAGGTACAGTGTCCGAAATCACATGAGGTTTGGTATAGACCTGAGTATTCCCATGCAGTGGGAGCTGTCAGAGAGTTAGGAGCCAATTCGGGGAAGTGGATTCTCAGGTTTTCTGAGAGGGACCGGCAGCAGGTGTTGCTATGCAGGGTCAGGACTTCACTACAGGTGTTGTAGGTTCGGATGTGGCAGGTTACTCGGATGACAGGTGGTACACCACGGGATGTGTGGTGGGTTGTCTTCAGGTGGGAGCTTGAAGAGGGATACAAACCAGGAAACAGATTAGACGGAGTACAGGTACAGGTACAGTGCAGCTGTTTATCTCCAAGTGGGAGATTGTTAGGATTGTGGAGCTAAAAGCTTCACTGATGCAGACATGGAGGAGGTTGCAGAATGAGTTGCTGAGTGTCAAAAGTGTTTGGCGTTGGTCTTGCCAACCGGCGTCGGCAGGGTAAGACAGGAAGGCAACCGACGTCGGTCACATATCGGCCGGCGTCGGTGACCCCAGGCAGACAGGGACCGACGTCGGTCGCCTGTGTGGTTCGACTGCGAGCTATTTACGGGCAGTTAGCTAACGAACCAAGTGTTTGCATGATCAGGGCTAATTATAGACTGAGAGCTGCGGATCTAATTATGGTAATTAGATGTCTAATCATTGTTTGGATGAGATCTATATAATAGACTCATGGTTGTATTGGAAAAGTGTGCTAGGGAGTAAGAGAGCATAATTATAAGCTCCTTCTGTGTGTGAGGTAGAGCTATGGTGCGTTCCTCCTAGTGCCACAGTACCAGGTGTGTTGGTGCTGGATTGGAGAGCCAGCTGGGTTCTTCAAGAGTGTAGGATCTTGGTCACAGTTGCATGGCCTATATAGGAGATCTACATGGTATGTAAGATCGTTGATCTGCAGGTGTATGTGTGTGCAAGGTCGAGGTTCACAGGTGAATAGAACCATTGCTTGATTTGCAGGTGTGCAAGGTCATACAGACAGCAACACAACAGGGAGCAGTATCAGGCATGATCTACTTGGAGTACAGGTGTGTACTCGGATAGAGCAAGAGGAAGGCAAGGGAGTTCCTTCCATAAGTATGGTCTGTTGAATTGCAGGTTGTTGCAGATTCATGGGAGATCTACTTGAAGTATCTTGAGTACTTGTGGAGCACGTGGAGTGCTTGTGGAGTGCGTGGAGCACTTGTGGTGTGCGTGGAGCACGGGAGGTGAACACCAACTCTGTATTTGAGTTGGGTGTTGGGACCTGTGAGAGGGAGAGTTTTGGGGAGAAGAATTACTGTTCACTTGAGGTGTGGGAAGCCTCTGTAAGGTGGTGGAGAAGAAGTGGCATCTTCTTTATTGTATTCTTTTCTGTATAAAGTGTAAATACAATTTGGTATTGTCTCTCATATGCTGTGTTATTCTGAATTCTAGTTACTTGGTGAATCTGGTTAATTTCCGCATATTAAGTTGCTTGGTATTAGTAATCAAACTGTGTGCTTCCGGTTTATCCACCCATCCTCCCAACATACTTTGTGAACTATAAGTTCACTATCACCAAAAACCTGTAAGGTGTTGACTTTCATTTTTCTAGCCCACTGCAAATCATGAACTAGTGCTTCATACTCAGCAACATTGTTTGAACAACCAAACTGAAATTTAATAGAAGAGATACCTTTTATTTTTTTGATAAAATAACATCATTATAGCTCTGATACCATGTTTATTCCTTGATCTATCGAATTATAATTTCCACAAACCTTCACTAGATTCATCATCTTTAACCATGGCTAAAATTATTACATCATTTTAATGAAGGCAATACACACCAAGTCCTTATTCTTCAATCAATTTATAAGGATCATGATCATTCAAAGTGGAGTCCCACTCATCAAGAAACAAATATAAAACTCCATCCAAAGGTGATCCATTTTCTGTTAGGGTGTGGAGCTAAAAGCTTCAACTGTTTGCACACACATGAAGAGGATGCTGAAGAACCAGAGCCACCGGCGTCGGCAGTATGACCGACGTCGGTCAGATGCAGTGGAGAAAGAGACCGGCGACGGCAGGGAGTCGGCCGATGTCGACAACACTAGACAAGCAGGGACCAGCGTCGGTTGCCTGTGCGGTCCAGAACTGTTCGTTGCACGAACAGTTAGTTAGTTAAACCGAGTGTTTGCATGCTAAGAGGCTATTTTAAGTCGCGAGCTGTGTGTCTAATTTTAGTAGTTAGATTTCTATTTTTGTAACCATGGGATTCTATTTAAAGACCCATGAGGCATGTATTGTAATGATCAAATTGATCAAGTAAGAGCATTGAAGCAAGCAAGATCAAGGAGATCTACAGGTGTAAGGTCAAGGAGATCAGCTGAAGCATTCAAGGAGGGATTGTAACTCAGGTTATAGAGTTGGTTTTGTGTTGAGCAAGAGAGAGAGGGAAGAAGGTCTTGAGGTGTGGCAAGCCTTTGAGGTGGAGGAAGAAGTGGCATCTTCCTTATTTGTATTTTCTTCTAGTATTATCTAATACAAGAGTGTATTGTCTCTCAAATTCTTTGTTGTCTCATGTTTCTAGTTTCTTAATCATTCTGGTATATTTCCATGTTTAATTGCTTATAAACAAGTAATCAATTGTGCTTCCGTTGGATAAGGGGCCTCCTAACAGTTGGTATCAGAGCTACGGTTTGCAGGAAGCGGGTTATTGTTTTTGATTACAGGTCATTCACAGGGTTTTCTGATTGAGTGGGAGTTCAGCAATGGCAGAAGAAAGTAAGCTACGAATGGAGAAGTTTAACGGCAAGAATTATCAACACTGGAGGATGCAGATTGAGGACTATCTGTATCAGAAGGATCTGTACTTACCGTTGGGTGGGGTTGCATGCAAACCCACAGATATGAAGGATGAATAATGGAACGTTCTTGATCAGAAGGCTCTTGGTTCCATAAGGTTGAGCCTTGCATTATCTGTGATTTCCAGCTTATCACAGTACAAGACAACGGAAGAGTTGATAAAGTCCTTGGCAAATTTATACAAAAAGCCCTCGACTTCTAATAAGGTATACCTTATGAAGCAGCTATTTACTTTGCAAATGCAGGAAGGTGGTTCGGTACATACTCATCTCAGTGATTTCCATGGTTTGGTAAACAAATTAGCTTCAGTCAATATTATTTTTGATGATGAGGTAAAGGCTCTCTTGATTTTATGTTCTTTGCCTGAAAGTTGGGAAGTATGGTTATGGCAGTAAGTAATTCTGCATCTGCTTCTAAAATATTAAAAGTTGATGATGTTGTGAGTGTGATCTTGAATGAAGAAATACGCAGGAGAAGCACAGGTGAATCATCAGGGAACGCTCTAAGTGTGGAAATCAGAGGAAGGCAAAAGGAGAAGATTGAGCAAGGGAAATCAAGGTCGGGAAGGAGATCCGAGTCCAAAGGTATTACCTGCTAGTTTTGTGGAAAGAAAGGACATACAAAGGAGTGTTGGTTGAGAGATAAAGAGAATCAACATACAGGTATTGAAGAAGCAAAGGATGCAAATATTGTGGTACAGGATGCTCTCATACTTTCTTTGGATAGTCACGTAGGATCATGGATTTTAGATTCTGGTTCATCTTTTCATGCATCCCCAAACAGAGATTTGTTTCATGAGTATGAACAGGGAGACTTTGGAGTGCTCTATTTAGGGGATGGTACGCCTTGTCAGATAGTTGGCAAAGGGAAAGTGCAGCTGAGATTGCAGATTGACAACACATGGGTGTTGAAGGAGGTCATGCATGTTCCAATTCTGAAGCAGAGTTTGATTTCTGTAGGAAGGTTGGGTGATGAGGGATGCATAATAACCCTCACAGTGGATTCTTGGAAGGTTACCAAGGGAGCACTTGTTTTGGCAAGAGGTAAGAAAGTAGGTACTCTTTATCTATCTACTTGTATTACTGATTCTACTTCTAGTACAGATTTGAAGATGTGGTCTAATAGGCAGGGTCACATGAATAGGAAGGGAATGAAAGTTCTTGATTCAAAAGGTATGTGTTCAAATTCAGAAAGCATAGATAGAGTTCATTGCAGGAAAAGGAAATTTGAGGCTTTTGACAAGAACAGGGATGTCTTAGTGTTTATGGAGGAGATGAAGGCCAGAGAACAATTACAGGCAGTAAATAAATCTGAGCAGGGCAGCATGGATAGAGATTTGATCCAAGAAGAGCTCACGGATGAAGAATTCATCACTCACAGGAACACACAGGCACCGACGTCGGTCACTTGGAACCGACGTCGGTCAGTCAGACACCGACTTCAGTCTTGTGCAGACCAGCAGGGTCGGTAGGTCGAGCAGGAGAAGTTCGACGTCGGTCATCAGGACTAACGTCGGCAGGGGGGACACCGGCGTCGGCCAGGGGTAACGACGTCGACAGTCAGGGTCAGTGCAGGGAACCGACATCATTCGGGAGCAGACTGGGAGATGGCCAAGATCGGTCACTGGAACAGATGTTGGGTGGATCTATAAGTCTCAAACACCCATGTGGAGGTCAGAAAAGGTATGTGAACCTAATATTCATTGTTCACCTTCTTTATATTGCTTACTAATAGTCATGAACTAGGAAGATGGAGGAAGCAATGCAGGTAGAATCCAGAAATAGTGGGAGCTTGACATAGATGAGGAGTGTGAGTCCTTGGAGTAGAGCCAAACAGGTATTTGTTGGTGGAGTTGTCAGCTGGATAGAGGGATGGATTCCTGTTTTAGAGAAGAGAGTGGATGGACATCTGAGACAGAAGGCTATGGTATATGGTCTTGAGTTAGCTGCAGGGAAATGGAGGTTTGACCATTGTTTTTATCTTTACCAGGTTGGATAATATTAGCTACATTATCCTGTTACTGTATTGTGTTACTTTTTGCAGGGTTTCATATACAGGGAGTTTTTTGAGCTAAAGGTAAAGTTGGTTCAGAAGTATGTCATGAAGAGTTTGGGAGCAGCAAAAAAAATTCTTGTGGCATAGGTGACAGGTATATCATCACAGGTTTGCGTGGTGGTTGGTCTTCAAGGGTGATTTTGAAGAGGGATACAGGACCTAAGGAACAAAATAGATGGTGTACAGGTATAGGTACAAGTTGCAGTTGTTTATCTCCAAGTGGGAGATTGTTAGGGTGTGGAGCTAAAAGCTTCAACTTTTTGCACACACATGAAGAGGATGCTGAAGAACCAGAGCCACCAGCATCGGCAGTATGAGCGACGTCGGTCAGATGCAGTGGAGAAGGAGATCGGTGATGGCAGGGAGTCGGCCGACGTCGGCAGCACCAGACAAGTAGGGACCGGCGTCGGTCGCCTGTGCGGTCCAAAACTGTTCGTTGCACAAACAGTTAGTTAGTTGAACTGAGTGTTTGCATGCTAAGAGGCTATTTTAAGTCGTGAGCTATGTGTCTAATTTTAGTATTTAGATTTCTATTTTTGTAACCATGGGATTCTATTTAAAGACCCATGAGGCATGTATTGTAATGATCAAATTGATCAAGTAAGAGCATTGAAGCAAGCAAGGTCAAGGAGATCTACATGTGTAAGGTCAAGGAGATCAGCTGAAGCATTCAAGGAGGGATTTTAACTCAGGTTATAGAGTTGGTTTTGTGTTGAGCAAGAGAGAGTGGGAAGAAGGTCTTGAGGTGTGGCAAGCCTTTGAGGTGGAGGAAGAAGTGGCATCTTCCTTATTTGTATTTTCTTCTAGTATTATCTAATACAAGAGTGTATTGTCTCTCAAATTCTTTGTTGTCTCATGTTTCTAGTTTCTTAATCATTCTATTATATTTCCATGTTTAATTGCTTATAAACAAGTAATCAATTGTGCTTCCGTTGGATAAGGGGCCTCCTAACATTTTCTACTTCAGTATTTTCTAACACATCATCCAAGATGATACAATTAGTGTTTACAACACTTGGCATATATGGCTCATTATGAAAGCATGTAATAGGTTCAAAATGAATTGTTACCTTGGTACCATACCTATTTTTGAACAAAAAATAAGTCCAATCAGCTGACAAATATCCCCCAATCTTTGAGTTGAAGTCCCTTGAAAGGCACATAGCAAAGTAAGGAGGCAAGTCTACCATAATAACATCATGTTGAATAGTAACATTGGGACAAGCATGTAATGTCAATTTCAGACCTTTGATGATGTCTATCATCTTTGTTGGTGACCCATCCATTTGCAATACCCCCTTAGTGTTTGGCTCATAAACAAGGTCGAGCTTGTCTACAATCTATTTAGGCATGATTGCACTACTAGCTCCACTATCCACCATACAGTTATGAACCAAAGTATCACCTACTATCAAATAAATGTAGAAAGGAGGAGTTTTATTTTTTTTACCTTAGTTCAATCCACCTTTTCTATCTTATTTACTTGTACTTATTGCTTAGTTGGCTGATCTGAATTAGTTAAGACAACTCCTTTGTCAACTAGTTTTAGAGACAATTTGAGAGCTGCAAGCTCTAGGATGAGCATATATTTTTGTCCTATGATGGAATGATAATCCCACATGATAATTTTGATATTATACTTCTTCATCTAATCCACTATACTAAACTGAGATCCACCAACCTTTGGTTGCACTTTTTGAAGAACTGGTTGCTCACGAACTAGGGGCATTCGATGAACTTTACTAGCCTCTATATTCTGATTTTTTTGTGTTGTAGGGGGAGCAAGTTATTATTTTTTACTCTTAGAAAAAAAATTAGGAGTACTTGAATCATTTTTCACCTCATACAGCTCATCAATGGCTCTTATTTTAGCTCTAGTTGTAGCTGTAATATGACCACTTGTACTGTTAGTTTCAACACCCTGAGTAAAAGAAACATGATCATCCACTTTCTAATTTACATTAATGGCATCAAGTTTCCCTTGAACTTGTTGAGTCTCTCCTCATGATGCTAGACTTGTATCTTGGTACTGACCTCCTTGGAAAGAAAACTCTTCTTGTGTCATATGTGGCATAGTAATGTTTTGTGATACCAAGGCTTAGTTTTGAGCATCATTAAGATTTTAAGACTGCCAATCTGAATCCTACATCAAGTTATTTTTAGGTGGGGTGGGAATAATGGCTTTTAAAGTGAAAGGATCATTAGGATCAAGGGAAGCATATGGCTTACCTAGAGTTATGGCTCCTTGTGTTTGATAAGGTGGTCTATTCTCTCTAAAACCTTAATAAGGAGGCATTTGATCTTTGAAGGGATTATATGTGATCTAATTTTGTTGTTAATTAGGCCTCTTATCCTGATATTATTGTCTCTTGAGTTACATTATTTCATTCCCAAAGGATTGTAATAAGATTTTCAACTCTCCTATCTCACTAGATTGACTAGTAGGGGTTGCAATTTGAGCTTGAGATGATGGAATAGGAGCTAAAGATGAGATCTAAAGAATTTGAGGAGTTGGTATGGACTTTATTTTTGGAAATATAGGCATTATAAGTCTTGGAGAAAGCTTACTATCTTGTATCAAACTATTCTTTTCCCTTATTGCAACCTCATAAGCATCTGGCAAAGTAGTACCACCCATTGACTATATCATCACACCAATGTCAAAGATAAGGGATTTTAAATAGTATAGAAATGCATATTCAAGGGATGGCCTAATCAACATAGGTATTTTGGTCCATGTTTTTTGTAATTTGAGGTTAAAATCAAACATGAACTCATGAGGAGCTTTGTTTATGGCAATTAACCGCTCAACTAAAGATAGGTGATCAGATTTGTCCTGAAATTTCCTAACTAAGGCTACACCTAATTCATTCCAGGTAAAAATGGAGTTTACTAGGAGGTTTCTATACCATTTCAATGCTTTTCCTTTGAAGGAAATAGTACGTAATCTAATAGCAACATTATCCTCAACAACATTATGCACTGAACAGAGATTATCTACATCTTGGATATGCTCAATAGGGGTTATTTGATTTTCTCCTAAGAATAATGGAATACTTTTGAAAGTAGACACAGGAATGCCACCAATTGGGCTAGATTCAATAGACTACCTCTATTGAATGGAATAAACACCTAGTTTTTGATGGCCATTTGGATAGTGGGGACTGTAGTGCCTAGAACAATAGGATAACTAGGGGATAAATATTTCTTTTGAAGATATGGATTTGCCCTCCCTAACCTTGATCTCTTACATGATATAAATTTAAAAGGAATACCTTCACTAGCTGACCTTGTGGTAACCTTTGGCATGAAAGGATTGCCTGAATGGTGTTATGAACCTTGCAACCTAAAGAATCTTTAGCTTGTGATGAAGATGAATATTCTCATCTGTTGTAACTGCTTCTCCTCATAACTAACTAATCAACCTCATCATTAGAGGACCATTGAGGACATAACTAATTAACCTCATCATGGGAGGATCCTCAATGGAAGGGATAAATGGGTATATAAAACAAATGTTGTGTAAAGGCTTGATAATGAAAGAAAGGGAAGGGATCGAGATCAAGGAAGCCCTGGAACCAAGCAGTTGCTTTAGTTTTGACATTGCACCCTTTTTCTTGGGAGTTTGCCTATCAAAACTGGTAGTACTCAATAGGAATCATGGTTAGTACCATCCATCTGATTCTACCATAGGAGACATGGTTCACAAGATAAAAGATGACTTGAGGCTAGGAAAGGCCAATTAAATCAGAGGAGAATACCAACACTACTACCCCAAAAAATAAAAATGAAAAAATAGAGTATAAAATATTTGGTGAGATGTGAAGGTCAGCAAGAATGTTAAAGGTTTCAAGTTGATGTTTATAGTTTAGTAGGCGTTATGGGATGAAGTAGCTATGCCAATGTGAGAGTTCCAAAAGTGGCATATTCCTTGTTATTCCTACTAGCAGAGGAGAAAATTATAGGGTAATAGAGAAAAAACGTGACTATTATTTTTGGAATTAATTGTTTGCTCAAATTTTAGTTCATGTGCCATCAAAGTTATGCTTATCATGATGGAATAAATATGTGACCATAAGAGACAAAAACTTGTAAAAATAATATATTCATTTAATTTGTAGAGTGTGTTTGAAGTTTCATGTATCACCATGGGAGCAAGAGTAAAGGATAATCTTGACAAGTGAGGAAAAGGGTAGGTCATGCTTAAAAAATGACTGTGTGAAAATAGTGCCAGTGTGTAGTTATTAGAAGTTGCATCCTCTTTAGATGTGGTATTGTCTCCAAAAAGAAGATTGTCTAGTCAACGGAGTGGATACAACCCAAGATAAGTTATTGTCAATAGTATCTATGAAAAATAACCATTCACAAACATTAGAGGTAACTATTGTCAATTAAACTCGCACCCTTATGAAGGTAGTTTCAGGCCTTCACAGTCTGCTAAAACATGGAAACAATCCTAGGCTGTGCGTGGCCTAATCAACAAATTGAATCTCTAGATTCAAAGGGCTAGCTCCTTTTGGTGTATCAATTAGGATCTCTACTCCACATTAAAAACTGTCAAGAAAAAGGGAAGAAATAAAATTGAGGAAAAAATCCTATCTAATGATGGTAATACACCTGTATTTTGGTTCATCCACTCAATCTGAGCTCTTAAAAACACTTATTAGACAAGAAAAAGATTGAAATTTCAATTCCAATTGACTCTTATGCATCAGTATCTCATGAAAAGGTTCTATCTGATGATCAAATATTGAGGGAAATGAGGGAATAGACTTGATTTAAGGCACTAAAAAACCACTTACATCCGTTGTAACTTTAGCCAAAAGACATTAAACACAGAACATGACCTGCATAATCTAGTCAACTAGTATATAGGTAAGAATCAGGACATGAGAAGGAAGAAAATTCTATCACATATGCAAATCACTAACATAAATACACTATACCAGCATCATGGAATCTGAAAATAGTCCTTTTATTTATCTGAAAAGGTTACAAAACTCAAATTTTGGCAGAGTCCGATCTTGCCAAAAGAGGGATTCTCAAAATCACTGAAAAAGCTAACTTATATAGAAAAAGCATACAAAAGGCAAGAGATCAGCACTGAAAATAGAAGAGGAGATCAACTCCCACATCACCCCAAGTCCAACTCCAGCTATGCCAAAATAACCAAGCCTTCAAATAATATCTTTTTGTCTTATGCCTTGCATGAAAAGCTCTTTAGCATTGAAAATGATGGTGAACCCATTTCATAATCCTTATTTATAATAAAGATTAAATTATTCAAACGTGTATGTATCTTTGGTAATTCAATTCTCTTTGTGCATGATGCTACATCAATCTTCAAAGAGAAAACTTCACTTGAAGCTAAGTTGGAAGTGTTTGAAAAGGCTTTGATTAACAAGATAAACAAAAGTGCATGCATGAAATTCTAAGTTAAGCTCTCCTTGAATAGCCATCCAACATTAAACTCTTTGAGCCCTCCATGCATTCGAGTCTCCCTTTTGAAACTAAGAGAGCCATGCTTGAAGGCAATTGCATGTATTTTCCAAGTCTAAATAATTTGATTATTGCATTAAAAACTCAGTGTGCTCTTTCCTATAGTCTAATCTTGCTTGGGCCACTTCGCATGCTCTGAATGTGATCTGTAGATCATGTCATCAGAGTCAAAAGGGGAAGTCCTCATTATCTTTTATTGATTAGCTGTTGAAATCCCACTAGTTGAAAGTGCTTGTGCCACTTGTCCCCAGCTAATTGGTCATTTAGATTTGCACTAGGTAATTTTATATTTCCTTTAGCCTTCTTTATTTTGGCCAATTACTGTGGGCTCTTTGTTTGGGCTCTTTGTAAAGTCATCCTCTTGGTTTTTCTTTCTTTCAGTTTTTTCTTCAAATAAAATGTCTATGGCTTCACTCTTGGAATTTTCTTTCTTTTGAGCAATTTGCCCGCAAGAATTATTTCTTTCTTTCCTTCAGACTTTCCCTTCAGACAATTTGTTCGAAGATTTTCTCTTTATGCACTTTTCCCATGTAAATTCCTCTTCAACTTTACGAAAATGTCCTTTGGGATTTTTGAAAAGGACCTTTTCTTGTGGAGTTTTTGTCTCTTTCACCTTGAACAATTCCTTCAGATAAAAAATCCGAAGGAAATTAGGTCTTCAGGTTTTTTGCAATGGACAATTCCTTTGGACAACTTATTTGAAGGAATTCTAATCTTTGAACTTTTGTAAATTGTCATTCATAATTCTAAAATGGTCCTTTGAAACAATTGAAATGACCCTTCAGAATAATTGAAATGACCCATCAGTAAAATTGAAAATGTACCTTCAAAAAAATTGGAATGGTCCTCTTGCCCTGCAGAAGAATTGAAATGGACCTTTTACCTTTGGAAAGACCCTTCAGATCTTTTTAAATTTCCCTCTTAGAGAATTTCTTCAAACTTTTTTTTGATGAAAAATACCCTTCAAGAAAGTGTCAAATGTCTTTCAAAATTTTTGTAATGGTCCCCTTTATCTTTGAAAATACCTTTTTTCTTAAGGGCAGATACCCTTCAACTTTTCTGAAATGCACCATTCATAAGTTTTGAAAAGTCCTTTCAGATTTCAGTAATAGACCCTTCGGCAAATATGAAAGTATCCCTTCGAAAAAAATGGAATGGTCCTCTTGCCTTTCAGAAAATTTATAAAGGACTTTTTTGAAGGAAAAAAACCCTTCATAAAATTTATAAAGGACCTTTCAGAATTTTTAACAAGGACCATTTCTTACGAAAAGTACCTTTCTAGAAAAATTAGAATGGTCCTCTCCAAAAAAATAAACCCTTCAAATTTTGTGAAAATGGACTTTCTTGAAGGAAAAGAGCCCTTCGGACTTTTTTAAAGTGTCTTTTCTGAAGGAAAAAGAACCCTTCAAAATTCTTGAATGAGCCCTTTTTCTAAAAGAATTGTACCTTTCAACCTTTTGGAGATGCCTTTCCAAAATTTTGAACTGGTCCCTTCTTTGGAAAAGTTCAAAAGGCCTTTTAGGATTTTTGAAAATGTCATTTCCTTCAAACTTTTGGAAAATCCCAACTCCTTTAGATTTGTTGAAGATGACCCCTTCAAGAAAATTTAAAAGACCAATTCCTGACACTAAGACAAAATGCATGGTTATGCAAGTTTCAAATGATAAGGGTTACAATTTGACCTGTGGGGTCAAAAACATGCATATTTTCATGGTTCAATAAAAACTTGTATAAAATCTAGAGTACTTTATTTCTTATTGATTGTTGATATTTTTATAGGTAAATGTGGGTGTATTTCCTAAATATAAATTCAGATTGCTTTTCTAACTTTGTTGCATGGAAAACATTGGTTGAAAAATAATCAAGTAGACAACTTTAAGCCCTCATATCTAATAATGGATTTGAGTTCATCTCAAAATATCTCAAAAATTATTGCACACAAGGAGGTGTACACAAACAATATACAACTCCTTATAGTCCATATCAAAATGGAGTTGTGGAAAGGAAGAACAAGATTATTATCAAAATGGCATGTTGTATGGTACAAATCTAGATTGTACCTTTTTGGTACTAAAAATAAGTTGTTAATATTGCATTGTATATTCTCAATAGAAGTCCATGTAAATTTGTGCAGAACATCGCTAATGAATAAACATCATCAGGTAGAACCCCTGATATAAGTGATTTACACACTTTTTGTATTACTACTTTTGCATCAATTCCTAAAGAAAAAATAATTGGTTTAAATGAAAAAGTAAAAGGTACATGTTTGTTGGCTGTAGTGAGCAATCCAAAACATATAGGGTACTAGATATGTTTATAAATAAAGTTGTTGTAAATAGAGATATCACAATAGATAAGAAAATTTTAGATTTCTTAAGCAATAGAAAACCCATTGATATTAGTAATCTATGGATAACTATTGATTATTCTAAATCAAGTTCAAGTAATAAAGTGGAACAAGACTCAAAAATTCATAACCATAGAAGTCAAGCTCCATGGAGAGATCTAGTGAGGCAAACAATGATTCACAATAACATTAGTATAGTCATCACAAAAGACTAAAGTGGTATTATGCCACACTAAAAGATGTAAATGAGGATGAGCTTCCACTCATATTGGAAGGAAGATCCACCAAATTTGGGAAACAAGTAGTGCAAAGTCATGAGTAGGTAAATTTTGCTCTAAATTCAATTGTTTCATAAATATTTGAGCCAAATACTTTGGCAGAGGGCAAAATAAAGCATGAATCAGAGTTTGTCATGGAGTATGATGCTTTAATTAAAAATGGAACTTGGTTTTTTTAAAATTCACCCCAAGGTAAGAAATCCATTAGATATGATTGGGTTTACAAATTAAAATGTAAGTCAGAAGGTTGTTTAGATAAATACAAAGATTGTCTTATTGCTAATGGATATGCATAAGAAGGAGTAGATTATAAAGAAACTTTGATCCTATACTGAAAATGGTAACATTTCGAATGGTTATTATTATTTTTGCTTAGTTTGGTTGACAAATATATCAAATGGATGTTAAAATTACTTTCCTAAATAGAGACTTAGAGGAAAATGTGTACATGGTTCAGCCATAGGAATTCTAAATTTATGAAAAAGAGTATTTGATTTGCAGTGTAGTGAAGTCCTTGTATGAACTTAAATAGGGTCCTCAAGTTTGGTAATTTAAAATTGATAAATATCTTAGAGAGTATGGTTTTAAAATAAGTGTTTTAAAATCTACTCTCTATTCTAAATTGGTTGATGACATAGTGGTTCTAGTTATCTACGTTGATGATCTTTCCATCACCGAAAGTATTGACATATTCAATAGGGAAAAGATAACATTTATTTTGTATTTGAAATGGCTAATCTAGGCATACTTCAATATTGTTTAGGTGTAGAATTTTGGAAAAATAATTATATTATCTTTGTATTTCAAAAAAAATGTCATGTCTTTGTTATTTTTTTTTTAATGTATGATTTTAATCCAACAACTACACCTATAGAAGTTGGGGCAAAACTCTCAACTACGGTTAATGAAATCATGTACCATCAATTAGTAGTTAGTTTAATTTATCTTACTACTATTAGACTGGATTTGTGTTTTTTAGTAAGTTATCTTTAATGCTTTATGTCTAAACCACATGAAGAACATTGACAAGTTACTAAACGAGTTCTTAGATATGTCAAAGGAACTCTTGACTTTGGCATTTTATATCACAAATAGGTTGATTTTAAACTAACAAGGTATATTGATTTAGATTGGGTAGGATCAGTTGATTCAAGGTGGTCTAAAATAGGTTATGTTTTCATTTTAGGTTCAAGAGTATTTTTATGGCAAAGTAAGCTTCAAAATTTAATTTTCTTGTCTTATATTGAAGCTGAGTAAAAAGTAGTGGTTAGTGCAAGTTATGAATTAATGTAGATTCAAACAATATTGGAATATCTTCAACTTGATTCATCTGCACCCATACCCATCTTCCACAACAACTAGAGTGTTCTAAAGTTGGTAAAAAATCCAATTTTCCATTCTCGAACAAAGCACATTGAAGTGCATCAACACTTTGTCCAATAATGGGTTAATAATGAAGACACATGTGTTTATTATTGTCTTACCACAGAGAAACCCACTAATATAATGACTAAACCTTTGAGTAAAGATAAATTTGTAAAATTTAGAGATAAATTTGGAATCTTTTCAATTTAGTTATTAAATGAGGGTATTATAATAATTTACTAATAAATTGAAATGGGTTTGTTGCGTTCACCAATTCTTATAGATTTACTATCAAGCTTAATTAAGCATATGGTTGTTACTTGTTTATTTTAGAAATGTTTGTTTTCCTTGAATGTAGCTTATTTTGAGTTATTTAAATGAATTATGTATGTAATGAATTTCAATTCTTATGGCTTCTCAATAAAACTTTTAACTATGATATCATTATTTGTAACAATAACTAACAAACATCAGTTACCTTCATAGTAAAACTAATGCTTATTTTGGTAACGAGTGAATTACAACCAACCCTGATTCTACATATGAAGGTGCTCATAGCAAATATGTAGGCAATTTGATTTTAAAAAGTGACTTTATAATGTATTCCATTATACGTTAAATATAATTTCTCGTGCTAACCTTGTGGAGTGAAAGAATGAACAAATAAATGACTCTAATTATTTATCTAAGTAGCAGTATGAGTTGTTTTAGCTGTTAAATGAACTCGAAAACATGTATATATCTCTTTAGGCCTTAGTAATCAACATAGACACTCTTGAGATACAAATCTTCTCTAAGTATAATGAGATTAAATTTGTTGGAACTTCTTAAGTAATTATGATTAAGGAATATGGATTTTTTATCATTTTTTTAATACTTGTATGTGCTCTTGTGGGATAGTGCTTCTATGTTAGCATAATGACGTTAGGATGTGGAATTTTTCTATGCTAGGATATTTGAGACTAGTGATTTATATTTCGAGTGTTATGTCTAGATCTTAGAGAATCTTGATTGTGTTGCGAGAGTTTCTTTTCTTGTTGGATTAGAGCATCAATTCCCTTTCAATGATGACATCTTATGGAGGAGACTCTTTACAAGTTCAATTGAAGAACTACATATGACCCTGGTTCTAACGAGAGGATATATAGGCTACCCAAGATGTGGGGGCATTAGGTTCTATATCATAATCCATGTTAATATTGCCTTGTCTTATGTCTTCATGTTAGGTTATGACCCTTTGCTAGATCTCTAGAATAAGAATTTTAAAAAAATAGTTGTGGTTAATCTAAGTTTTGAAGATTGTTGACCCTTGTATTATGTTTAGTATTCATTAATGTTTATCACCTTTCAGATAAATATAATTAATATAAACTTATTTTAGTTGTGGGTTCCTTAGGAGAAATGCTTGCTAGAACTTTAGTAAGGATCTTCTCCTTGATAACCATGTGATGGTAGCCATATAAGATGTCTCTTGTAATCTAAGTTAATTATTTTTTTCAATTGCATACATTGACCTTAATAGAATGGTAGTTGTTGTCTTACACTAAAGAAATCAAAACAAATAAAGTTTAAAAGAGACCCTTGTGTTAAGATATTTTAACTATATCTTTTTGTGTTATTTGTTTCACCTTTATAAAAATAAAAATAGGGTTATGATAAAATATTGCCTCATGCGGTGTGGCAAATTTAGATTCTACTTTCAAACTTAATTCTCACTTAAAGATGTTTATGTACTACTATTATGGAAAGACTTGTTACGAGATAGACAAACAAACTAATTAATTAATCACTCAATTAATTTTGTGTGTTACCCTTCCTTTTGATGTTTGTTAATTGAGAACAACACTTAAACAATTAAGTCTTATTAAATTAATTCAATAAAAAAATACCATGTTTTACTTGGATTTTTAGGACAAAAAATTTGAACGTGACAACACATTAAAACACCATGTGTCATTTTTGCATCTTCATGTTTGTTTTCTAGAGTAAATTTAACTAAAAAGGGCCCCTTTCACACATAATTAGTCGTGCAGTGAATGAAGACATGGGTCTATGGGGGAAAATATAACATGAGTTATTTTATTATCTTCATGTTTCCTTTGTAGAGTAAAATCATTTTGTCTTTTTATCTTTATGATATTTATTATCACCAATCAAATTCAATTATGGATTACATTAGCATAAATGAGACCATAACATATTTGAAAATTGAAATAAATTGACAAGGGAACTCTTAAATAATTCATATTCTCATAAAAATAATATGGATGGGACTAATATCAACTTCAAGAGATTGACAATTGAGGATAAAACCTTGAAATGATTAATAACAACTTCACAAATGATGATGAAAGCTTCAAATGATTAAAAAACTATGTAAAATAGGGAATTTTTTTTCTAAAAAGAAAAGAAGGTTGGATTTTTTTTTTTTAGTAATTTGCATGCATTATAATGCATACACACTTAGGTTCAGTAATTACCAAGCCTAAATGTGTATGCATTGAATCCAAACACATATGAGTTAAATGATTTTGTAATTTTCCAATGCAAAATGTTATCTTTTTACCCCCTACCCCCCCAGCGCCCCTCCCCCCCCCCACCTCCCCCATCTTGGTGCACTTAACCTGCATAAGTTTTTGCTTAAATTAATTTTAAAAAAATAGCATAATTTTTTCATATTCTAACCAAAATTTTAAATAAATATAATTTTTGTAATGCTTTTTCTTTATAATTTTGATTTAGGTCACTGCACATCCATGTAATTGACTTCACATTCTTACATTGACATGTACACTTCCTCCACATCAAAATAAAATAAAATTTTTGCTCACATGCACTTCAATTGACATAGGGAACTCCACTTGATCCCCATTTGAAAAAATAAAGATATGCTCTCTCTCCCCTATATTCACACAAAAAGGGGGAAACACAAAAGTCTTCACACATCATAAATTTTCAAACTATTATTTCGTCAAGATAATATCATGTGTGGGAAAATATAACATGAAGTATTTCATGGCTAGGGTTTGATGAAAGTTTCTCTCAGATTTTGAAGTTTCATCCTTCATTTATTCAGATTTTCTAAAAATTTAAGATCAAGTAGTAGACTCAACATTGAATAACTAGAGGGGGAGATTCATCCCCCCAAGAAACCCTCATTCAAGAAAATTTTGGTTGGTACAAGCAAAATGAAATCAGAGAAGGAAATCAATGCAATAATCACCACAACAGGAAAAAAAAAAGTTTCAAAAGAAGAATCCAAGTCTAGAGGATCAAGTATGCAATCCTCTAAGGAGAATCTTGTATCCATGTTTGATCCTTAATAAATAAAAAATAATATAGTGGGATTACATGGAAGGAAGGAGTACAACTCTTTCTGGAAGCATTGTATGCATGAACAAGAAAAGTTTGGAAAATAAATGGAGAGTTTGAATTGAGAAGGTGTGCAAGAGGGTATTTCATAGGGGTATTTTCAAATGATTTGAATTGTGATAGATTATTTAATGGAGGTCCGTATTTTTACATAAATTCATGGCCTTTTAGGAAACATTGGCACACTACATTCAAGCCAATGGAGGATATACCAAAAACACTGGTCTAGATCCACATGTATGCCCTAGCATAAGAATTCTGGCCAAGGTATCTATTTGGAACTATACCTAATATTTTATGTAAATTTGTGGAAACATCAAAGTCATATCATGGAAAAGGCCTCTCTAGTTATGTCAGAATCTATATTGAATTAGATTTATCTAAACCTATACCAAAATGCATAACGCTAAGAGTAGAAGAAATGGAAAGGACCCAAGATTTGGATTATGGAAGCATCTCCATTAGATTTAGATACTTCCATGAATATGTATACCTCACCATGGATTGTCCCATGGTACAAAAAGTAGGAGATCAACATAACACATCATAAATAGCTAAAAAATATACTAATGGTTTAAAGAAAACAAAAAAAACTATATATCTAGAGACAAGACCATCAATAAAACTCAAGGAGTCCTCAAAAAATACAAGAAGGATCTGAACCAACCAAAACTATTTCAGGGGAAATGAAAAGTGATTTAGAAACACAATATCAAACATAAAAGAATGTCATGGAAAAAGATGTATTGGAACATTTGGGTTCAAGGCAGACCTGAAAAATCTCCTTCAAGGCCCTATCAATGAAATCTCAAAACATCAAGATAAAGATGAAGGTAAGGAATGCTAGAACAAAAAGAATAACAACATAGAACACAATAGAGAAGGAGAACAGTGGACCAATCAATGGGAAGAAGAAGACCCAAATTCTAACATGAAATAGAATAGGATATGAATCTCTCAAACTCATAATCAGAATTCAAAAGGAGATTTTGGGTCCAAACCAGTAAGTAGACCAAGCAAAAGAAGAAAAGACACAAGGTAACTATGGAAGAGGTAGTAGCAAGTAGCCAAAAAATAGATACTCTCTTGGTGAGCACCAAGTGAAGAAAATCTACTCAATGAAAATTGTCTCTTGGAATATAAGATTCCTTAATGTGCGAAGGAAAAAAATAATAGTGAAACATCTTATTACTTATAGTAACCTAGATATCCTCATGTTTGAGGAAACCGAGATTGAGATTCTCTTGGCTCAAATTAAGGATATTTCTAGTAGTTTAAATAGGGATTATTTGGAAGCAATGCAGTAGAAACAACATGGGGATTAATTATTCTTTGGAATCTTCTTATAGTCAAACTAAAAATCTCATAATAGAGAGCCAATATCTCTCATGCAACGTGGTTAGCCTTAATTCCCCTCTCAACTTTAATCTAGTCAATTTATGGCTCACAAAACTAGGTAGAGGAAGAAGTAGTTTAGAAGCATATAGGATTGAAAATGGGTAATGATTTGAATTCTACATGGGTATTTGGAGGGAACTTTAATGCTAGATTAGACACTTTTAAAAGTGAGGAAGACCGAAGAATCTTAGTAATTTTATTTTCCATAGATTCATAGATGAGACAGATATCTTGGATGTCGAACCCTCTAAAGGGTGGTTTACTTGGAGTAATAGGAGAAAAGGTAAGGATATTATTATGGAAAGATTATATATATTTCTTGATTCAAAGAATTGGTTGACCAACAATTACTTTCTATACTCAAAAGTCCTAAAGTTTGTTGGATCATATCACTGAACTATAACTTTATAGATAAAAGATGATACCCAACCTATGGAATACCCTTTAAAATTTTAAAAAAATGTGGATGGATCACCCAGAGTATGAGGACTTGGGTATCAAACACTAGACTACTCATGACAGAAGGTATGGTATGGAAATGTTTCATTCTCTCAAAAATTGAAGAGTCTCAAAGTAGTTTTAAAAGCCTTGAATAAGAAATCTTTTAATAACATCTTTCAAAAGAAAATTAATTTGGAAGCTAGAAGTTAAAGTATCCAACAACAAAAGATGAAGAAATAAATAATTAAAATATCCTAAATGAGTAAGAGGAAGTTGCCTCTAAGATGGGAAAGATCCTTAAAAAGAAGGAAATCTATTGGAGACAGAATTCAAAGATCAGATGCTCAAAGAGGGAGATAGTAATACTAAATTCCTCCACCAAAATTGCAAAATGAGGAAGCAACAAAATTTTATAAGGAAGTTGGAAATGATAAGGTTTGATAGTGGATGATCCACAGGAAATCAAAAATGTTCTGGTAGACTTCTGAAAAAATATTATCAATGAAGATCATAGTTCAAGTAGATAAGAACAAGAAACCTTCCTTAATCATAGCCCTCATTTGGTCACCAACTAGGATAATGATTTATTGATTGTAGACATTTCCTTAAAAGAAATCAAAGTAGCCTTTTTAAACATGACATGGGATAGATCTCAGGGACCGGATGTCTTCATGTCCCGGCTCTATGTTTTCAGCATTTTTGGGAGATCCTTGGTAAAGATCTCAATGAGATCATTCAAAAGTCTAAAAACTCCAAGGCTATGTTAAAAGCTCTCAATGCTACCTTTTTTCCCCTTATCCCTAAGAAATCAAAAACAAAATCCCCATAGGATTTTAGGCCTATCTCTCTTTGTAATATCATATAAAAAATTCATTTAAGTTATTTCTAATAGGCTCCTAATAATTTTCTCAACATTGCTCCTAGAGGATCGAGGTGGGTTTATCAAAAGAAGACAAATTTTAGATGGTATCATCATAGCCCACGAGATCATATATTCCCTAAGTACTTCAAAAAGGAAAGGAATGCCTATTAATTTGGATATATATACAATGTATGATAGAGTCAACTGAGACTTTCTAGATGGTATACTGCAAAAATTTGGTTTTAGAGATGAATGGGAACTTGGATCAAAAGTTGTTATGCGTCCCCTACATTCTCTATGCTTGTCAATGGGTCTCCAAAAGACTTTTTTTCTTCATCCAGAGGTTTACAATAAGGGGACCCATCTCACCCTACCTTTGTATTCTTATGGCTAAAGATTTTGGGAGAAGATTCAATGACTTGAAAGATTGTTCTAAAATTAAAGGTATTCAAGCTACCTCATCATGACCAATCCACACTCATCAAAAATTTGTGGATGACATCGTGATCTTTGCCTCCCTTTCTTTTTAATAAATTTTGGAGATTAGAGATATTTTAGCAAGCTATGAGAAAGCCTCACAACAAATAATCAATAATGATCTTCCTTAATGTTAGCTCTAGACACTAAATTTTCTCCTCGGAATCTTGGGTATGGAGAAAGCCACCCTCCCAAAAACTTATTTTGGATTTTATATTTTTAAATAAATAGGGAAACTACACATGGAAAAACATAGTTGATAAAATTAGAAGTAAGCTCAACAGTTGGAAAGGTAAGCTCTTGTCCTCAATAGACAAACTAACTCTTACCAAAGTTATCCTTCAAACCACGCATATATATTGGCTTTCTCTAATGGCTACTCCTAAATGAATCATCAAATAAATTTACAAAACTCTTAGAACATTTTTCAAGTAAGGAACATGTGAGAATTTCAAATTTCCCCTAGTTGCTTGGAAGGTGATTTGCAAAACAACTTATTATAAGTTGTAGGCATAAGAAATATCAAAATGTTAAATATAGCACTTATTGCTAAAATAGTTTGGAGACTTGGCATAAGTACCTTTGAACATTGGAGTGATACTTTAAGGGAGAAGTATCTTGATAGTGAAAATCCAGAAAAAATATTCATTACAAAAGACTTGCCTCAGGGATCAAAAATTTGGAATAGCATTAGGGGGGCAAGGAATTTCTTACTTAAAAACAAGTTCAAAAAAATGCAAACTGGTGAAACTATAGACTTCTAATAAAATTCATGGATTTTCGAACGCACATTTTAAATGAAGGATGAATTTAGAAGAATTAAAAAGGAAAGAAAATATATGTGGGTATACAAGGTCAAGGAATACTAGGTGGAAAGTATCTCATAAGGATATATTACTAGAAGGTGGAAGATCTTCAAAAATCAAGATGGCTCCCAAAATGAGACTCACATTGAACTAAATAATCTTCTTCAAGGATTTTATATTCCTTAGAATCTTGATAGTGATATTCTTCTCTAGAACTTTAAAGGTTCAAGTATTTACACGATCAAAGATCGATATAATCAATAAAAATTGCCAACTCTAACGTTAACATTGAGGATTATCATTGCGAGAAGATATGGGCATCTAAGTCATGGCCGAAAGCCAAATTTTTTCTATGGTTGATTATTCATGAGAAGATTTTAATAGGAGAACATCTTAAGGATAAAGGATACTTAAGTCCCACAAGATGTGTTACGTGTTTCAATAACATAAAAGAGGTGAATCACTTGCTCTTAAACTATGGTTATGCATCTACAATCCAATATGAATTCTTAAATTCTTTCAATATTGGTTGGATGTTAAGTCACCCTCAATGCAACTTCAAGCATAGGAGTGTGATACTAATTTACAACTTCAAGCATAATAGGGTGATACTAATTTAAACCTTTTTAAAGATATGTGGAATATGGCTCCTAGTATTATCATCTAGAAAGTGTGGCTAGAGAGATGCAATATTTTTTTATGAGGCACCATGTTCACAAAACTCAGGAGCAACTCTAGAGATAAATCAAAATAACTATAAATAATTCTCTTTCTATTTAAAAAATACAAAAGAATAAAGAGATAAATCCAAATGAGTTGAATATTATTTGTAATTTCCTCCTACCCCCCGTCCTCCCCCCAACCGCCCCTTTCCCTACCTCCAAAGACATTATGATAAGATGAAACCATCAAACAAAAGGATTAAAAAAGCAAATAGTAGTAATTTTGGTTGGGAGCTTCCACCAAAAGGTTGGTATAAATTAAATTTTGATGGAACTTCTAAATAAAACCCAGGAAAAATGGGAGTATGAGTAATCATAAGAAATGATAAAGGGGAAGTAGATGCTTTCAAAGGTCTTTACATAGGTATTAACACTAATATTATAGCAGAGGTAGAAGGGTTAATTCTAGGATTAAAAATGGCTATTGAAAAATAAAATTAATAAGCTAAATTATCGGGGGAGACTCCCTTATCTTGATCAGAGCGATTCAAGAGAAGAAAACATGGAACTGGAAAATTCAGTCTCATTTAAGAAGGTAAGAACCCCCTGAACTGACTAAAAGAAACATAAATTAAACATGTATACAAAGAACGTAATAGGGTTGCAAATTGGGTGGCAAATTTGTGTGAACTCAAATGCAAGAGCCATGACCAAAAGAAAGAAAGACATCATGCAAGACCCAAGTTTTTGCAGGTTAAAATAATATTATTGTTGAAGAGTGCGAGAAGAAATAATCAATTTAACATGAGTGTTAATTGACATGAAGACTTGCTTTTTAGCACCTATCATCAATTAGCAGATGCATGCATTTTAGAAAGTGTGTTTAGTTGGTAATCTTGCATGCAAATTCTATGAACATGCTAAAATAACACATGTTCTTTTGAGAAAGCATGCATAAGTTAGTTTTTCAAGATGTGAGATTAAAAAGTTCATTATTATTTTAACAATATATATATATATATATATATATATATATATATATATATATATATATATATATATATATATATATATATATATATATCTTATGTGTGGTTTCAAGATAGTGAATAAACTATCTAAATCCTTAATAAGACATCACTAATTGACTTCAGATTCTTAAAGGATCATGGGTTGTAAACTCCATTTGAAAAAATAAAAGTACGATATTCCTTATACAAAGGAGGTAACATAAAAACATTTAAATAATTTTATTTTATTTTTAATTATTCCCATAAGGTCAAGTTTAATGGATAATATCATGCATGTAGCTTCAAGCTAGTTAACCATGGAAGTGAACAAACACCCTAAAACCCTAAACCCTGATTAATTGACTTCATATTCTTGCATTGATCACAAAAACTACATTTGGAAAAATAAAGCTACGTTATTCCTCTCCCTTACATATATATACCACGTACAATAGGAACAATATGAAAGCCTTTACATATCACACTTACAAACCATCACATGTAATTTAAGGTCAATAGCTATAAATATATAGATAATATCATTCATGTAGATTCAGGTACATAGGCTCCTTCGCAGTGAACCTGATTAGACATTCCCCTCGAATATGCATGCTTTGTCATAAATAAAAATAACAATTTTGGTATGCTAGTTGAAAATTCAAATTACCTGGCTTAAAACATTTATATCATGCTAGATCATTGTCCATTAAGATGTCCTTGGACATCTACTGTATTATATATAATCTCATATACCTTTTCCTCTAGTTTAGCTAATAGTCACTAGGGCCATCCAAAGATGCATGTTGCTGGTGGGCATGGTCGAAATTGTCAGGAGCTCAGTATTACTATTCCCAACATCCCTCTATTCCAAACTCTCAGTACATCTTTCAATCCGAGTTTCTGGGATGTTTTAGGAAAAATATATATCTATAAAAGTATGCATGATATGGTTTACTTTTATTACATAAATCCATACAATCCATATTAAGATTACGACTGTTCAAATCCAAAACACAACTTATCACTATCGATCCTCTGATATATATGATAAATGCACCAACAAACATTGATACAATAGCTCCATAGCCTCATAAAGCATACAAGATCTTTATAACATGAAAATTAATCATCCATAACAACCTAAGATGTAAGCCATCAATGCAATAGGCTGGTCTCATTTCTCCATAAGGTATAGGCACCTGCAAAACATGGCAGGTTTATTAGGCTCACCTTCACAATGTCCAAACAAAAACTTCCTATCTGTAAAGGATTCAAAGCAAAGTTTCAATTTCCATGAAAAAAAACAAAGTATTCAACCAAATAAATGCATTCAATGCACATCTATATGCATTTGTTTTGCATGGATATTTAAGCAGACGCTTTACCAATGCAACAATCAACATGCATGTATAACGTCATACTTTTACTTTTTGGAAACACAACTAAAGTAATAACACGAGAATAACCTAAAAGACAAACACTACAACAGAGAACCCATGCCCTCACACTACGCTATTTTATGTTATACAAGGAAAAACGCTCACATGATAGACACAGAGAGGAGAGAACCAAAGAAATCTGTATCATTGGCAACAAACTCAATAAAGGGCTGCATTTGTGGTACTTTACATTTAGCCAATACATCGCATTCCATATTGTTAATGTTATAGGAAGGGCTAATAGTTGACTAGTTATGGAAAATTGTATGTGGTTTGTGGTATCACACAACAACAAAAGGCTATAAGAGCAACAAAAACACAATGGAGTATGTAATATGTAGTGATGAAGAAGAAAGGTGGTGGCCTAAGGTAAATAATAGAGTGCAAAAAGGATCCAAGAGAATATGTATGATGGCGTGCAAAATCAAAACAGTTTTCAATCAGGTTTGTAAATTGATAGGTTACAGTATGTTTTTTTGTTTTAGGTCGTATATGACCGATAAAAATTAAATTATTTTTTTGGTTTTTGACCTTATATGATTGGTAAAAACTTTATAAAATTGTTGAACATTCTAGGCATAAAAATAAGAGATTGTATATTTTTTAATACACGTTCATTTGAATATATATATATATATATATATATATATATATATATATATATATCGAAAGGGTTGTAGTAAAATTGGTGAGGAAGATGGTTGTTTATATCCATTCACCAAAGTACAAATCCCTCTAAAAATATAAGAAGATGGTTTTTTATATGGAGAGTCAAGCCATTAAAACCATGTTTAAAATTCAATGATTCCATATAATACCTTCAGGCACACAATCAAAAAATATACATATATAAATATAAGAAGTCTTAACATTTATAAGAAAGCTTTGCATTTGACAGTTCCCTAAAAGAGGTAGCCGTCAACAAATTTTACATTGACAGGAAAGTTTTGTTGAAATTTCAGGCCTGGTTTCAACTCATGTTAGTTTTCCATTGGCGAATAAATCACACTCAATGTTATTAGTATTGTGATTAGGGTTAACGGCTGATTAACTAGAAGCAACCGCAAGGTTCTATAGCACAGGCAAAGATATTAAACGATTGTACCAGAAGTTTAAATCACAAGAAAGTGTCATATTATTGCAAAATGGTGGACCATGGACATAGATCTTGAAGATTGCATTTCATATTTGCTACAAATAAACATAACTTATAATAAACAAATGTTACACAGTTGGCATGTAAGAGACACAAAAGCCATTGAACACATTCTGCACCTGATTTCCCTTCTCTCCCCTACATGGCCCATTGAGAACCCCATGCCCCTTCACGCCTCAAACACCTCCATTAACATTTCCATGCTCTTTTCCATTAACACCGACCTCCCTGCCCTACAGAAAACTTCATTCTGCACCTGCCAAAGAGGACATGAACTCTTAACGCCTAAGTTTAGGTCCTCTTATGGCTGTATGGCACGTGCAGGGAATTTGCTTCCGGATAATGGGCATTGTGATCATTAAATTGTTGAAAAGTGATGCTGAAGTGCAGTTCACTCAGTTCTATTTTTAGACTATTAGTGTAAATTTAGTTTGCATGAACAGTTTTTTTGTGGAGCTAAATTTAGACAGTTAGTTAATTTTTAGTTAATATATTTTTTAGAAAAAATAAAGCCTTAGAAAGGCTAGAGTTAGTTTTAGTTGCTATTACATGCAAATTATTATTTAGATAAATTTAAAATATTTTATTCAATAATTAGAAAAGCATGTTCACATGCAATTCTATTAATACATTGTAATTGATCTTTATTTTTCAAGAAAAAGGAGAATGATTCCAATTTTTTGAAGAAGTAATTTTTATTTTTGCAACTCTTATCTCTTCTGTATTATGAATATTGCATATATTTGGCTATGATTTAATTTTATTTAAAAATTCTACATTTGGTATCAGAGCAGGTATTTTTCTTTTGGGCTAAAGATTTAGTAGTTGGAATTTTGCCAAAAAATTTATCATGTGAAATTCTAACTCCTTGCCCATTCCAGAATCTAATGGAAATGAGTATGATTATTGGTGTATCAAAATAATGAATTTTTTGATAGGAAAAGATTTGTGGAATATTATTGAATCAAGTTATGCAGAGCCAGCTGATTGGAATGCCCTCACAGTAAATGATAAAACAGCTAAGAAGGAGGCTAAGAAGAAGAATGCTCAAGCCTTATTTCATATTCAATTAGCTCTAGATAAGAGCCTATTTCCGTGAATTGCAGGAACAAAGACAGTAGAGGATGTTTGGAAGACTCTAAAATAAGCTTACCAAGGTAGTGATCAAGTCAAATTTGTCAAGTTAAAGACATTGAAGAGAGAATTCGATAATTTAAAGATGCAAAAAGCTGAAAGTGTGAGTACCTATTGTGTCAGAGTATAAGATGTGGTCAATAAGATGGCTACACTTGGTGAAATTGTGAACAATGAGGTTGTGATCAAAAAGGTGTTGAGGACTCTCACACCAAGGTGGAACCATGTTGCCATAATCATAGAAGAAAGCAAGAATTTGTCTACCCTTCAATTTGATCATCTAGTTGGATCTTTGATGTCTCATGAAGAAAGATTGAGAGATTCATTTGGAGAAAGTGATGAGAAAGCTTTTTCCTCCAAATTACAAATCACAAAGAATGAAGATGCCAATAGTAGCATCAAAAGTAATCAAGGCCAAGGTAGAGGTCAAAATCGGAATTATTCAAGAGGAAATAGAGGCAGAGGTGGTTTTCGAGGAAGAGGTGGTTTCAGAAGAAGGGGTAGAGGCCGATTTGATAAAACAAATATCCAGTATTATTATTGTAATAGGTATGGCCACTTTAATTATGCGTGTATATTAAAAGAAGGTAATAAAGATAAAAGCGTTCATTATGTTCAAGAAGGTGATGAGAATCCTCCAGATAATTTATTTTTATCTTATGACAAAGCTGAAAATATTTCTACACATGTTTGGTATTTAGATTTGGGATGTTCTAACCACATGTCAAGGAATGAAAAACTTTTTTCTATAATGGATAAAAGTTTTAAATTCAAGATCAAACTTGGTGATGACAAATCATTGGAGGTTGTTGCAAAAGGAGCTATGGAAGTCCATACAAAAGAAGGTATGAAAAGTGTTAAATGCATTTATTACACTTGAAATTTAAAGCATAATTTGTTGAGTGTTAGACAATTATGTGAGAAGAATTATAAAGTTGTATTTGAAAATCAACAATGTATAATTTATGATAAGAATCAAGGAAATAGGGTGGTAACAATTGTGCCTATGACAAAGAATAGGATGTTTCCATTGAAATTTGATGAACATAACAAGAACCTTGTCAATATGGCATATGAGAATACAAGTTGGTTGTGGCATCTCAGGTATGGGCATTTAAATTTTCATAGTTTGAAGATTCTAACAACAAAAGCATTAGTTTCTGGTTTACCTAAGGTTGAAGAGCACAAGAAAGTTTGTGAAGGATGTGCTAAAGGAAAACATGCAAGAGAGAAATTTTCAAAAGGCAATGCATGGAGGGCCCATTATCCACTCTAGTTAGTTCATTCAGACATTTGTGGTCCTATGCAGACAAAGAGTTTGGGTAAGTCATCATATTTCATTACTTTTATTGATGATTACTCATGACAATGTTGGGTTTATTTTTTGAAGACCAAAGGTGAAGCTCTTGAGACATTCAAGAGGTTTAGAACCCTTGTAGAAAATGACAAAGGGTGCAAAATCAAATGCTTAAGGACTGATCATGGAGGAGAATTTTGTTCAAAAGCCTTTCAAGGTTATTGTGATATGCATGGCATTAGAAGATAACTCACCACTTCATACATACCTCAAAAAAATGGTGTAGCTGAAAGGAAGAATCGTACAGTGGTGGAGATGGCATGAAGCATGCTACAAACAAAGGGATTAAGTAATTCTTTTTGGGGAGATGCAGTTGCTATAGCATTATATATTCTCAATCGGAGTCCCACTAGTGCACTTGACAGGATGACTCTGTATGAAGCTTGGTATGAGAAAAAGCTAAATGTTAATTATTTCAAAGTTTTTGGTTGCTTAGCCTATGTTCATGTTCTTGATCAAAAGAGGCAAAATTTAGATCCCAATAGTGAGTCATGTATTTTTGTTGGATATAGTGAGGAAAGTAAGGCTTATAGGTTATATAATCCTCTCACTAATAAGCTTATTGTGTCAAGAGATGTGATTTTTGATGAAAGGGGAGTTTATGGTCATCAAAAAGGCCATATGGAGAAGTCAAAATCTATTTTAAATGAAGTTATTATGGATGATATTGATCATGGGCAGCCCACTAATATTTCTATTCCAAGTGCTACAAATCCACCAAGTAACCCCTCATCTAGTTGTTCAATTCCAAGTGTAAGTCCAGATTCAAGTCCTAGTTCTGCAAAGAAGGTAAGAAGATTGAGTAACATTTATCAAAGGAGTTCAAATCAAGCACATGAAGAAAATCCAAGAGGTGAGACACTGAATTTTTATTTACTTACCAAGTATGATTTTGAACCATCATGTTTTGAAGATGCATATACTAATGGGGTTTGGATGCAATCAATGCAAGAAGAGATGGATTCTATTCACAGGAATGACACTTGGGAGCTTACAAAGCTTCCACATGACAAGAATAAGATTGGCACCAAATGGGTCTACAAGACTAAGTGTAAGAGTGATGGAAGTGTTGAAAGGCATAAGGCGAGATTAGTTGCTAAAGGCTTCACACAAAAGTATGGCATTGATCATGAAGAGACATTTGCACCAATAGCAAGACAAGAGACCATTAGAATGCTAATTTCATTAGCAGCTCAAAATAATTGCAGCATCCATCATATGGATGTGAAAAGTGCCTTCTTGAATGGGTACTTAGAAGAAGAAGTATATGTGGAACAGCCACAAGGTTTTGAAGTGCAAGGAAAAGAAAATCATGTCTACAAGTTAAAGAAGGCTTTGTATGGCCTCAAACAAGCACCAAGAGCATGGTATGCTAGGATTGATGGATATTTTCAAGAGTATAACTTTCAAAGAAGAATGAACCTACCCTTTACTACAAACAAGAAGGTAATGATATTCTGATTGTAAGTTTGTATGTTGATGACTTGTTGTATATGGGTAGCAGTTCTATGATGAAGGATGAATTCAAAGTTTTCATGATGAATGAATTTGAGATGAAAGATTTAGGCCTTATGAAATATTTTTTAGGAATGGAGGTTTATCAAAGGGAGAATAAAATTTTCATTTGTCAAACAAAGTATGCTAAAGATATGTTGAAGAAACTTGATATTGTTGATTGTAAACCAGTCTCCACTCCAGTTACTCATGGAATTGTGTTGTGTAGAGATGATGGTGCTGAAAGAGTTGATGAGACAGCCTATAGAAGTATTGTCAGAAGTTTAATGTTTCTAACTCACACAAGACCTGATATTGCTTATTCAGTTTCACTTATTTCAAGGTACATGACAGAGCCGTCAGAAATACATATGAAGGCAGCCAAGAGAATTTTGAGGTATGTGAAAGGCACTCTAGATTTTGGTATTCATTACTACACTTCTAAAAGGTTCAATCTTGTTGGTTTTAGTGATTCTGATTGGGGAGGTAGTTTGGATGACTGAAAGTCAACATCTGGGAATTATTTTTCTTTTGATTCTGGTTTGATTACTTGGAGCTCAAAGAAGCAAAGTATAGTTGCCCTTTCTTCTACAGAAGCAGAGTATGTTGCAGTCACTTCAGCAGGTACACAAGCATTATGGCTTAGAAAACTTCTTGAAGAAATTGAAGAGATTCAAGTTCAACCCACAGTTATTTTTTGTGATAATATTAGTGCTATTAAATTAGCCAAGAATCCAGTCTATCACAACACGACAAAACATTTTGATTTAAAGCATCATTTTATCTGAGATTTAGTGCAGATGAAGGTAGTAGAATTGAAATACATCAACACTAAAGAACAATTGGCAGATATCTTCATGAAAGCAGTTGCAACAGATCAATTTTTGACACTCAGAGATCAAATTGTGAGCCCGCTCAGCATCAAGGGGGAGTATGTTGAAAAGTGATGCTGAAGTGCAGTTCACTCAGTTCTATTTTTAGACTATTAGTGTAAATTTAGTTTGCATGAACAATTTTTTTGTGGAGCTAAATTTAGACAGTAAGTTAATTTTTAGTTAATATATTTTTTAGAAAAAATAAAGCCTTAGAGAGGCTAGAGTTAGTTTTAGTTGCTATTACATGCAAATTATTATTTAGATAAATTTAAAATATTTTATTCAATAATTAGAAAAGCATGTTCACATGCAATTCTATTAATACATTGTAATTGATCTTTATTTTTCAAGAAAAAGGAGAATGATTCCAATTTTTTGAAGAAGAAGTAATTTTTATTTTTGCAACTCTTATCTCATCTGTATTATGAATATTGCATATATTTGGCTATGATTTAATTTTATTTAAAAATTCTACATAAATGAGGTGGAGAATGGAATCATTAAGGGAGGTGTTTGCATGGGAAAAGGAGATTATTAACGAGGAAGAAAATTTCAGCATAGGTAATGCCATTATGCCACTGTAATAGTTCAGTACTTAGAAGTTTGTAAAAAATAAATAAAACAACGGCACAAATCACAACGTTCATAGGGAGAAAGAGTGAACTCAGGTGCAGGTACAGTTAATGGGTTCCATGAACTTCCATCCATCTACCTATGGAAAATCAAAACATTTTTTCTTTAAATAGGAATATGATTGATGCTTATTATCAAACAAGCATTACCAGCTACATAAAATCCACCACTAGTTTAACAACTTTAGGTGTTTGGAGCATGAATATTCTTAATCAAAACCATTTTTTTAATGACTTTTTTTTTAACCATTATAATTTGTTTTAGGAAAAAAGAACTTTTTTTCAGAAACAGAAAGTAAAATCTGATGGAACCCAGTCTTAACCTTTTTATTATTTAGTAAGATTTGTACCTTGATGGATGATGTGAAAACACATTTTTATCATCATTCCCATTCTTGAACAACAAACCATTTAATATACAACCCACTTTTTTATGACACATTATGTTTTTTTTCTAAAGAAATATATAACATGCTTTCAATCAAAAAATAAACCCTGATTCTTTGATCTCAAGGTTGGTCTGGATTTTACAACTGTTGAGCTTTTTGCTTTGGGATATGATGTATGTATTATGTTTTTAATGAAAAAATATGTGACATGCTTTCAATCAAAAAACCATTCAGTCATACCACTACAAATCTAACACCATGTATATAGGCTCAGTAAATGACTTCAAACGTAGGATTTAAAACCAAGATGCAGAAAAAACTTACACAACCATGCACCTTGTTACAGTGCAACCTTGTGTTCACAGCTTGCTTCCCTTAACATCACCATTAATCTTCGCAAGAACATTGTAAATGTTTCAAATAATGGAAACAGTTCATCTCGCTCAACAAATTTTCTTCCACCAATCTTGGAGATGAACTTATTAGCAGACAAAATCACATTGATCTCATGCCATTGATTGGCTTCGAGAGCATGCAATAGTAACTGAAATCAGCAATTTAATTGACCTAAAAATATTTCTACATTTGTTACCCATTTGTAAATTTTAACTACTAAAATGCGCACCTCTACTTACATTTGAAGTTCTAACCTTGCAAATCACATAAATCTTGGAAGTTTTGAATAAAATTTAAATGTGCATGCAAAAGCCTAAATAAGATGAAAAGGCTAAGTAGTCCATCCTTGTACTGGTATGGGTAGGCTGTTCGAGCTCGTTGGTAAGACAATTTTTTATAACCTGGGTTAGACTTGTTAAAAATATATACATTACAACAGCATCTCTGGTGATATTGAAAGGCAGAATTTAGAGAGTCAATGGCCAATTGACTTTTTAAATATCGTGTGTAAAATTTGTGATCCAGAATTTTGGATCAAACATTTTGTACATAATTTATTCAAAATATCATTTTTACAGATTGTGAAAACATAAAATCTTTTTAACTTAAAATATCGTCTATCAATTGTATAAAAATATGATAGTGTTAGTAATACACATGAGTTTTATACAAATATTTAAATTTTTTATTTTTTTAATTTTTTTTTACTAAATATAATGTGTCCATCTACAACACCTTAAAGGTTGTATAATGTACAAACACTTACTTTCAAATTAAGGTATTCGGATTTCTAAATTAGGGTATCACGGTTTGGTAATTATGAAATTCGTAAACCTAAATTTTGAAACCAGCACTTGGAATTTAATTGCATAAGCATCATGAATCATGAATATCTTCTAAAACTTGACATGTTCTAAATTAAAGAAAAATAAGGAAGCAGAAAGTACCCGCATCAAATTACCTACATCATATGAAGGCAATGAAAAAATTCAAAATTTCACCTTCATATACAAATTTAAGGTCACCTTGCAAATTCGATCACATGATGAGATTAGATAATTTTAACGGACTCTCGTGGCATATATGAACAAGTTCTATATGTGTATGCATATAGCAAAAACAGAAAGAAAAAAATATTTTAATGGTGACTAAAATAGGTTAATGGGACTAACTAGTAGTTGCCTCAAAGGTGCAAGTTATGTCGGAAGGGATGTAAGTTTTTATTTTGGTAAAGTGAGGATTTGTAAAGTGAAAAAATGTAAATCGGTAATCGTATCACACTTGAAACCCATGACTGTTGACCCTGGCTTACATTTTGTTCAAAAAATGTTAAGAAACAATAATTTGATATTTTTTTGGAGGTGATGGTGGAAAATGAGGTTGTGTTTCTTCATACGATGTGGCAATGAGCAGTGCAGAGAGGAGACGTTTTGTTTTACAATGAACTTGAGCAATAGCAAAGTGGCACTGGGGAAGAGCAAGGCCATACAGAACATGCAATTGGGGAAAGATTTCAATAGTTCATACATTTTTTTAGCCATAAAATACAATCTACTTTTTTAGGAGACTGTATTAGATGCAAGGTGAATTTTTAACTAGACCCTAAAAAGTTGTACGGATTATAATAAATAATATTGTCTCTATTATTTCTTTGTTCTGCTAGAAATTTTACTAGTATTTGAAAGGCAATGTTGAATAAATAACTATCATAAAAAATAATCGTGATAAATATGGTTGACCTTCAAATTTAAGCCTTGATTCGGGTAATTTTTGTGTGTAGGCACTTCACGTTTCATAGAGATGATTAAAAATAATAATAAATTGAGTACGATAACATCCTTTAAATAAAATTAATTAACTATTTTCATTTTTTAAACTTGGGCAAGTCCATCTTCAATCTTTAACATTGAAGTATTGATTAACATTTCAGTGTGTATGTAACATTCCGAAACTACATTCATTCAAATTGTAATTTAATATTTTTATTATTAATAATTTAGTATTAATTTACTATATAGAAAAGTTTTAAAACTATATAATTTTAATAGAGTTTGGTTTTTTAATGAAATTATTAATTAATTATAATTTATATATTGAAATATTAAAAATAAAATGAGAAATCTAAATAAAAAGATAGTGAGTTGCCCTAAAATTTATAAAGAGATTTTATTCTAAAATTGACTGGAAGAAAATATGAGATCTCCATATGAAATTTGAGTTGTGAAATGTATAGTGAAGAAAAAAGGCAGCAAAATTTGAACCATAATTTAGGATGTTAGACTTCGAAGAAACCACATAAACCCTCAAATTAGAGTCCACATAGAATTTGTAATTAGAGCAATCTTGACTTCTTTTTTCTTTGTCTCAACGGTAAGCTCATCAAAAGCAATATCCCTATTTATATCTAGTTGACTTTCCTTTTAATAGATCATACATCGAATATGATAAGCTTTCGATGTAAGTAAAAAATAATACACCATGGAAACATACAATTTGAGTACCAGCATTAGTCTGTACAACACAATTGATTCTATTTTATAGATTAAAGAAAATGCTTATAATAATGGGGTCTCTAAAATGAACATAATGGACCATATAATATAGCTAGCATGCATATGAACTCTCTCTCTCTCTCTCTCTCTCTATATATATATATATATATATATATATATATATATATATATATATATGATTCACGTGCCTATATGCATGATTGACATGTACCCATCTATATATATAGATGATTTGCATGCTTTGTGTGTGTGTCTATATATATATATATATTAATAAAATATTCTATTTTGGCGAAAATAAATAACTCCACAATTGTTTCACTTCGAAGGGGCTACCTCATTATCAAAGTATCTAATTTTTTATTGATATATTTGTTTGGATGCCCTTACAATGGCCTAAGCCCTCTTATTTATATCATTCTAATCTACCCAACTCCTTATTATTATGCATATAGTATTAACTACTATTCGTTACTCTATTATTTATGCTACTAATCTATCCCTTCCTATGTATATTACATTCCATCCCCCTAAAAAATGTTTCACCCTTGAAACATGATAAGAAATAGGAGGATGAAAGTTTAACCATACATATTAAAATAGGTTGAAGACCAGATAGAATCCCATCCATGCATCCTTTTTTTGCTTTCGCTTCTTCTTTCTATGTTGGGAGGTGATCATATACATCAACTTGGTGAATATGAGCACTATAACTAAAGATTGAAGTGTTCTCTTCAAAGTGAGTGCAAAGGTGCTCAAAATAGTCTGCCTTATGAACTAACTAAGGATACATGTCATCCCCTTTAACATTAATCTTGACATACATTTTTGTTGAAGTAACTAACCCCACCAAAGAATTCACTGATTTATGGAAATCATTAGGAGGAACCCATCCCCTTTAACATTAATTTTGACATACATTTTTGTTGAAGTAACTAACGCCACCAAAGAATTCACTGATTTGTGAAAATCATTAGGAGGAAGAAAAAAAGAAGTTTCTACCATATGTATGGAAGACTAAGTGAACAGAAAACCAAAATCACCCTCATCCAAGTGAAGGAGATCTTCATTCCATGCTCTGTAAATGTCCTCCAGTGCCATCCATGTAGTTATTTCCGCTTCATATTCTTCAACTATAGAAAAAAATCTACATACCATTTGTTATAGTTATGCTCCTAATCTAACTATGCATTAATTTTTGCATCATATTGTGTGGTTAAATAGAAGTGAAGCTTAATTCTATCGAAAATAACATGAATATTGTTTAATGAATGCATTGATCTAGATAAAATAGAAGGCTCCATGACCTTTTTTATTTTTTTTTACAAATAGCAGTTAGTAAAAATATGATAACTTCTACAATAATGAATGAAATTTAAAAATTCAAATTGTTCTGGAAAGTTGGAATAGATGCACACCAAACCCAAAAATTGTTTAACTCAATTTATAACTGTTTGTGAGCAATTTGAAGAACAACTGAATTTTTTTAAGACCAAAAATGTAGATTTGCACTTGAAACTGCAAAAAAATAAGAGATCTAGCTTCATATATCCAACTAGCTCCAAAAACCCTGCACTTTTACAAATATAATCTCCCAATAGATCTACAAAAATATCTCTGAGATCTGGCTTCATATGTCCAACTAGCTCCACAAAACCTACACTTTTACAAATATAATATCCCAATAGATCTACAAAAATATCTCTCTCGACCTTACAAAACAAGACCACTCACAAAACTCACTCTAAAATCTCTTACACAAATTGTAAATCACTCTCATACACATTTCTTATACAAATTGTAAATCAAATGATGGAAAACTACCTCTCTAATCTCACTGCAACGAAAAAAAAATTAGCCCAAAAGTTAAGAACTTCTATTAACTAATAAACAAAATATACACATAAACACTAAAAATATTAATAAAATGTTATTTTTTAACAGGGAGGAATAATTCCACAATCACTTGTCTTTTTGAAGGGCCTACCTCTTTATCAGAGTATCTAACTCTTGATTGATATATTTGCTTCGATGCCCTTGCAATGGCCTAAGTTCTCTTAGTTATACTATTCTAATCTACCCAACTCCTTATTCTTATGCATGTGATATTAAACTACTATTCACTACTATTCATAATTTTACTATTTATGCTACTAATCTATCCCTCCCTAAATATATTATAAAATCTGACCAGCGTCCGATATAAGTTAAAAACAATACACCATGGAAACATACAATTTGAATACCGACATTAGTCTCTACCAATATAATTAATTCTGTTTTACAAATTGAAGAAAATGCTTATAATAATAAGGTTTCTGAAATGGACATAATGAACCATATAATATAGCTAGCATGCATATGAAATATATATATGAGATTCACGTGCCTCTATGCATGATTGACATGTACCCATCTATATATATATAGATGATCCGCATGCTTTGTATATATATATGTGGCGGCCTTAAATTTGACCAGGGAACCATAAACAAGATTGAAATTTGGCAGTTACCTTTCATTTTATGTCCAAAGAAAATAAACATAGTGTCAATTTTTAATGCGTTGCAGAACATTTCAGTTTAGTTTTGAATTTGTGAGATTCCACAAGGAGGTCTGATACACCAAACATATATACTCAATTAGGAACAGAGGCGGGGTGTGGGGTGTGGGCTTTGAACTATATGAGTGTACTCTCATTTCCAATGACTATAGATATAGTTTTTAAGGGTTTTGGTGATAAGATTTTCTAAGGCATATTTCTTGATTAAGCCTTTAATTCTTCGGCTTAATATTCCATCAAATTTATATGGAAGCGAACCCAGCCTCAACCCACATTTGGGTTTTTATGACAGGATCAATTTTAACAATGAAGTTTAGAGAAGACATGCTAAACATTAGTCCCATGAAATTTAAAATGAATATGAAAATGACAAACAAAAAAATTTAAAATCTTTTCCTGAAAATAAGGAGCCCTGAGTTTACAGAGGACCACACCTGAATTTCTCAATTGGTAGTGCTGAGAAATTTGTGGAGTTATTCGCAGTTAAATTGTTCCATTGAAAACAAGTGTTTATCACCTTAGACCTAATTTTTAAGGATTATGGTTTAAAAGTGAAAATTTGAGGAAAAATTCACGACGTACATGTTAGTATTTGGCAACTCGGCTGCGGTGGAAATCATCTATAGCCGCTTCTCTTGAGCACCGTCAATAAGTTTCCTGCTAAAAACATGGCTGCTCTGCATTTTATGGAAAATATTATTTTTAACTCTGTTTCAGAATTCCAAACTTTTCATTAGCCACCTCCAGAGGATAACTAGGATCTGTAACCCCCTCAATGGACTGCAGATTCTTTTCTACCAGGCGACCACTTTGAGAGCACATTGTTCCTATAATTATTAGCAGCACCTACTGCCCCTGCTTCATGGAACCACTTCCTAAGCTATGGTCCCATTGACGGGCCAACAAAATTTTAGCGAAACTGGTGCTGCGAAAATTTAGAAGCCTTTTCCAATTTTAGTGGTTCAATGGATTTTAATTTTATTTGTGTCGAGAAATTTTAAGTGAGATACCATAAGTATTATATTTATATACAAACAGGTGGTCCAGATTTTTATCAAATTTCGAAAATAAATATTATGTGGACAAAAAGCTTGGGTAAACTTTGAACCCCACCCTTCAGCAGCCACTGAAAGTATGCTGGTTATAAATGCCGGGCTCCTATTATACAAGAAAAGATACATGACATTATGTACATGTAGTTATATTGTTTCAACCCCACAGGACCGAAAAATAGAAGCGCAAGCCCTTTCCATAGGACCGCATCTGTGTTTTAACATAATGAAATGATCTAGTCTGTGTCTAACTCTGTTTTATCATAATGAAATGATCTAGTCTGTGTGTAAAGAGTGCACACGAATTTACAGGGCTGCAGTTTCCATCTGAACCATGGAACTTTTATGATTAACTTCGATTAGAAATACCCTGGTTTTGTGAGTCTCCACTCTTTAGGTATAGACCAAAACGTGTAAACAGCAGCCAATTTAAAGCCTGCGATTGTTTTGAAGTTTGAAGTAAAGACTATTTATACTATTTTAATGTGATCAATTACTACAACGACACTTGTTCCCACAGTTAATATGACAAAATGGTTATGTTAAAAAAATTTGGATGATGGCTTGCGATGTCATCTATCAAAGTACAAATCTTTGATTGATTTTGATAGAATGGAGTCACTACCTTTTAATTGTGATTGTTTATTTGAAGGAGATTCTGATTTAGATACATGTTTATTCAAATTGTTGTAATCTACTAGTTAATAGGCAGAGATATATCAATATAACTTAAAGATCAGAAAACAAAAAAAAATTTGAAAGATTTTAAGTGTAAAAATTTTAAAAGATTTTAAGTAAAAACTTAAAAATATTTAAAACAGATTTAAAAATATATTAAAGTTAAACTGCTGTAGATTTTCAGACCCTACATTATGTTACAATTTCAAAATTTTATTGTTGATAATAATCCTAAACATACAGGGAAATTAAGAAATGATCTTTAATACATTAGCATTTTTTAGGGAAATAAATTCTTATAATAATATGCATGAATATAGAGAGACTGACAATGTAAGATGAATTTATTTGGAATGAAAAGGCTCATAGCCTAAACAAGGACTCGAACATATCCTCCCCTGCTTGAAATGTGATGTTATGCAGAGATTTTCCATGGCTATCTATTATACAACGTTCCACGTTTCATTGTGCCATGTTTGATGTGTCTTGCATCAAATTACTTTTGTCTATTTTTAATAAACCTTTTCCTTACATCATGAGGGATATAGATGAATGACTGTAAATAAAAAACAATATCATGAGGTTTTTAATTTGTTTGCATTGTTTTCCCATTTTTTAAACTTTTTTTATTTATATAGTCTACTTTGAAACACTAAACACAATATATATATTTATTATAATCCTTTACAATATTTCAATTCAAAATAATATTACATTGCGCATGTTTTTATAGAAATATGGGGTAAATATTTTTGAATGATAAGAAATTGCTCCACTCATGTCATTTTTTGTATTTTAAAGGCACTGTTAATTTCAAGGAGACAAAGTGAGGAAAGCATGCTTAAGAGAATACAAGGATAGAGACGTAAGAGATTAGAAGTTTATTACAGAATCATTATAAATGGATCTCATTTTCTCTACTTTTCACTAGTGCTTTTGTTCTTCAATAGTGGCCTCAGACATAGGTTTTAGTGTGAGATGGTGTTCATGTTCTCATGATCCTATTCTATTGAGGGAGAGGCAATAACATTTTTTAATCCTGGTCGATCAACAATATATCCTTTGGTGTATGCGAGAAGCATTTTAGCTACAAGTTCTATTTCTCCTTAGGTTGCAAGGTAAGTTGTATAAATTTTGTGGAAGACACGCCATTTTGAAGTTATTAATCATCACCGAGGTTGTTTTTTTGGTAGCACATGTGACCCCTCTGATTATGATACAAAGTTAAATAAAATAAATTTCTAAGACATGGGAGGTGTTAGCATGATTCTGGTCAAGGAAAAGGAGAAATAAATTTAAATGCACTACATCATTTTTTCATCCACTATAGTTAGTACTAAATCAGACTCATGCACAAATTCAGATTGCAAGTCCTTATTCTTGGTTTTTATGGATTTCATGGGTCTTCAGTGTTGAACTTTGGTGCATGAGATTGAAGAGTAGCATTGACGAGCTTGCTCCGGCTTTGTTGGAAACAATGTCAAGAGTTTAGGACTTGAGCTAAGCTCTGAACATAGCAGTTGACTGTATTTTCTTGCAATCACTACTTTCATGGCTTGAGGGCATTATAGGAGCACTGCTTATTTGTGGCATTCAACATGGTTACCTATTTGGTAAGGCAACGTTGTACTTAAGTTTTTATGGGGGCATCTAGTTATGAGATGTACTTTTAGGGAAAAAATTGACGTATGAGGTATGTGCGCGATCTATGAGCTAATTTTGATGGATGTATGACCATGTTTAGGCTTTTTTCCTTAAAATACATTGTAGCATATGCCAATCAAAATTTTAGACAGACTGTCAAAAATTTTATTATATATATATAGAGAGAGAGAGACTTTAATGTTTACCTTTTACAATTAACCGTCGTCAAAAAAATTTATGACAGGGATTTTTGATAGCTAAATTTATTTGTCTCTTTTAGGTTTTGCAATAGTATACAATAGATCAATAGTATATAATAGATTATTGAAATCAAATCAAATTGAAATAAACTATTGAATTACAAAAAACATTGATTTACTAGGTTTGTATTCATTTATATTCGCATTAAAAATAAACATGGTCATTGAAGGGCAAGAAAAATACATTGGTGAGAGCTTTTGATGTTATATGCAGTCAGTCAGTGACTTGAGATCCAATAGCTATGGTTGCATATTAAGTTACATTCAGGGGTCATTTAATGATGTCAATTAGCTCAAGGAGCAGAGGTGATTATTAAGGTCACTAACGGTAGTAAGAGGTTTAAGCTTCTTGTGTCAGTAGTTAAGACTTAGCATGACGATTCCCATTGTTTTATGCATTGACAGTTATATCAATGATCAAACACTATGAATTGTTTATACAAGTATTTTTTCATTTATTTAAAAATTAGCTCTAAATTATTTTATAAGCATTAAAAAAAACTAGCCATCAACTAATTTTTAATTGACATGCATGGTTAATTTGGATTTTCAGTGCTAATCTCTATAAATTGTTTGAAAGTTATCCTTCAACATTTTGTCAAATACTTTATACTCCTTCAATATGCTTCAACATTTTACACATTTCAAGATTGTATTTCATTGTCCATCATATACAATTTACTAAACAAAAAAATAATTCCATTATACTTTTTGAATGTTAATGAATGGCTCATGTCTGTAAAGGGGGTAACTCTTTTTCACCTAATTTCGTTAGATACAAATATTTTCTCCATGATAAATATCTTTAAACTTAATGGCAATTTTTTTTTTTAAAGTACTTAGAATAAAATTTAATTATATTCTAACCCCCACACGGACTTGGTGCATGGTGCCCTCATTATTTTATTATCGTGTGGAGAGGGGTAAGGTTATGAAAAAATAATAAATGAGCAAATCATTGGCCACATGCCTCTATATGTTTACACATAAATATTTATTAAGATTTTATTTTTTTAAATAGAAATGGATGTGATAGTTGTCAATTCTATGTGACTATAAAGGATCATATGCCCCTCTCACACTTTAATATGATTTTATTAGATTTTCCATTAGAAAAAAATATATTAATTAAATTATAATAAGATGATGGTGTGCTCGGGTTTAATTAAATTGCCTCTTTAGGGTCACGTGCATATCCATACATATTGACATATGGGGGATTTATATCCTAATCTTGTTCAATCCATCGAGTATGTTCATCAAGGATACAGTGCCATCTCTCTTTCATAGTACACATTTCAAGATTGTATTTCATTATCTATCATATATAATTTACAAAATGAAAAAAAAAATTGCATTCTAATTTTTGGATGTTAATGAATGGCTCATGTCTATAAAGTGGGGTAACTCTTTTTCAACTAATTTCGTTAGATACAAATGTTTTCTCCATGATAAGTATCTTTAAACTTAATGGCAAAAAAAGTTTTAAAAATGCTTAGAACAAAATTTAATTATATTGGGCAACCTACATAATAAAAAACTAGCATATTGAAAAATCACCGTATGGGGGGATGATGGTGCACGAGTGGGGGAAAAAGAAAAAATAGGAAGCCCTCACTTTCGCAGTAGAACTCGATCACAAACACACAAACGTTGGTCAATGGATTTCGAAAGAAGATCTGTGCACAGTAAAGAAATGGATTGGATTCTCAACGGGCAATAGAACAGAATGCAAAAATCCAACCGTAAGAAGGGACTTGGGAGGCTCTAGAAGGGATGGAAAAGAACTCTAAGTTTTAGCAGACTGAAAATCTTAGTTGCGGGGTGAAACCACAATCCCCAATACTCAAATTTGAAGACAATGAGGCGGACACCATGGTTACTGATTTTGAAGGGTTTGTTGATATTGAACCATGAGGTCAGGAAGGATTGATAATTGATAAAGATAAGGAGTTTATTTGGGAATATACTAAAAATGCCCAAGCTATTTCACTCGTAGAGGAAAGGGCTCTTATAGGCAAATTTCCTGGGAAATGGACAACCATCGACGAAGTTGAAGCCTGGGTGGAGGAAATTTGGGGAAGGGATATCGAGTTAAATTCCTACCAAAGGGTTTCTTCATAGCCATTTTATCTAATAGTGAGCTTAAAAATCATGTTCTCAATCAATCCTTTTGGGTCTTACACGGCTCTGGTCTTTAGCTTCAAAATTGGAAACCTAATTTTGATGCTCTTTTGGCTCAATAATGTAGTTACCCTATGTGGGTAAAATTTTATGGTCTCCCTATGGAATATTTGAGTTTTGATTGTCTTTCACCTTTGAGAAATTTACTCGATTCTTTTCTAGAATTACCGATTACTAAAGAAGGTTGTTTGGCCTCAACGCAAGAATTAGGGCTTTGATGGATCTAGATGATGCTATTCCAAAAAATATTCCAATTAAAACTCAAGGGAATTTGTGGACTCAATCAATTGATTTTGAAAATCTCTTTTTTAGATGCTTCAACTGTAGGGGTATTGCTTATACATAGAAGTTTTGCAAGAAAAGTGGGACAGTTTCAGATAACATTGAGGAAAAGACTTGAAAGGTTTGAAAACCTATTATTGCATCATCCAAGGCTTTCTGAATTCGTAATGTTGGGAATTATTGGTCTAAACAAGTGGGTAAATTTGTGGATCTTAAAGGTAAGAAGTGGATTTATGAGCAGTATTTTGAATACGCTAATACATCGTCTCTGGATCCCAAGGATGGTGATATTTCAAACCCTCAAGAAAGTCCTCTTGAAAATAAAAATCCTTCAAATACCCCTTGTGTTAAAATCACAAAAATAGAGGCTCTACTTGACAAATTAGGTAAAATTGATGAACTCTCTTTGAATATGATGATTAAAGGTTATGAATTTATTTTAGAGCAATCACAAACTACCAAAAATATTATTCAGAATTTAGATTTCAAATCAAAGGTAAATACTAACAACTTAAAAGATGATTGACACTTGAGAGAATACAAGCCTATGATTGAGGCTCTGGACAGTGATTCAGAGATTGACGAGTATGATTCGGAAGAAGAATTGAATTCCAAAGAATGTCCATATCTCAAACACAAAGTGCCTTACAGAAGCCAAACTATGGAAAACCTAAAAGAAAAAGTAGAAGAACTATCAATGAGCTTGTTGCAGGGGAAGTCTCTATAGGTAAGTAAGGCACTCTCTATAATACTTTGGACCTGAGAAGCGGGAGGTGGAAATCCTCCCTCAATCATCATGAAGATTGTTTCGTGGAATGTTAGGGGCCTCAATGCCCCTAACAAAAGATGTTTGGTTAGATGTTTATTCTTTGCTAAAAATCCCGATGTCATGTTAATTCAAAAAATAAAATTAAATCTAATGGAAGGTTCTAATTTGATGTGGCTCGATTGGAAAAGCTAGAATAGTTCTTTTATGGAAGTTGATGGGGCTTCAGAAGGTTTAGTTATTATTTGGGTTCCTTACAAAGTTCAAGTGGATATATTAGAAACTGGTAACTATTGTCATGTTTGTAAAATCACTTGTTTTAGGATGTACTTGAGCTTCTTCATTTGTAATGTTTATGGGCCTAATGATTCCAATAGTAAACTCCTTCTCTAGACTAAATTGGTTAACCTTTCTTCCCAGTTTGTGAACTTAAAGATTGTGACGGGTGGTGATTTGTATTCCATATTATCTTCTTCGAAAAAATGTGGTGGCAAAACTATAGTGACTTTAGGTAGTCATGATTTTATTTAGTTTATTTATAATATTGAGTTCCTAGATATAAATCCAAAGCAGGGATTATTTACATGGAGTAACAAAATATGTGGTGAACATAATATTTTGAAGAGTCTGGATATATTTTTAGTTTCTAATAACTGGTTGTCACAAAATTGGATTACAGAAAACTTCATCCTTCCATTCACAGGTTCTGATCACTTACCTATTATTTTATGTGTCAATATTGATCATAAACCCTTTCTTTGCCCTTTTAAATTTGAGAAAATGTGGCTCTGAAAATGTTCTCTTCCAAGACTTATGGAATATTGGTGGAAGAATTACCACATTCAGTCTTGCTCTCCCATGTTTAGAGTGGCAAAAAAGCTTCAATATATCAACGGTTGTCTTCAACAATGGAACATTAATTGTTTCAAAAACATCTTCCAGGAAAACATTCCGGTAGAAGTTAAGTTAGAAAATCTCAATCAAACTATCTATCAAATTGAAATGCATCAAATATCTTATGGCAAAGAAAAGTTTTTACTAGCAAAGTATGACGAATTGCTTTAGAGAGAGGAAATTTTTTGGAAACAAAAATCTAGAATAATTTGGTTAAAAGAGGAAGATAGAAACTCTACTTTTTCCCACAATTATGTAAAGATTAGGTGTAATTTCTCTCGCATTTCTCCAATTCTTTCTTCTAATGGTATTAATCTGGTCACTCAATCGAAGATTCGAAATGAGTCTTAAATTATTCAGTAATCTGCTTAATAGTGATAAGACCTCAAACTTTGAAGCTCAGAATCACAACCTCAGTTTTATCCTTTAGTTGGTCTCCCTTGATCAAAATGTGAAATTACTGGCTCCCTTCACCTTGGAGGAAATTCGAACTATGGTGTTTGATATGAAAAAAGATTATGCCCCTGGGCCAAATGGTTTTCCTATGGATTTTTTTCAAGCTTTTTGGGATTTGGTGGGGAAGAAGTCTTACAAATGGTGAAAGAATCCAGAAGGAAGAATAAAATCTTACCTGATCTCAATGTTACCTTTATTTCACTCATTCTGAAAGGGGATTCTCAATAAAGTTTTAGTTATTTCAGGCCTATCTCTCTTTGCAATACAATTTACAAAATCATATCTGAAGCAATGGTTGTAAGGCTCAGGCCTATCCTAGAACCTTTGGTTTCAGAGGAACAGGCCGGTTTTATTCTTGGAAGGAATATCCAAGAAGGCATCCTTATTGCCTATGAAATTTTCCACTATTTATCCATTACTCATCGGAAGCATATGATGCTCAAGATTGATATAAGTAAAGCATGCGATAGGGTTAGATGGCACTTTTTGATCAACATTTTGGAAAAAAATTGGGTTTGGTAAGAGATGGTGTGATTGGGTTTTCAGTTGTATCTCAAACCCTAAATATTCTCTCTTGGTCAACGAAAGTCTGATGGGCTTCTTTGATTCTTCTAAGGGCATTAGACAAGGAGATCCCCTCTCTCCCTTTCATTTTATTTTGTTGGCTGAAGCTTTGGGAAGGGTGGTGAAATATGCTAAAGAAACTTCATTGCTCCAAGGCATTCAAGCCACGAAAGGTATTGAAAATCTTACCCATCAATAATTTGTTGATGATACTTTCCTTTTTGGCCAAGCTTATGTGGGTGAAGCTCAAATACTCAATTCCATTCTGAATAGTTACAAGGTGGCTTCTGGACAAATCGTGAACACCAGAAAGTCTGAATTTTTTTCAAGAATTGTTCTGAATAAGAGCAACAGGTCATCTCTCCAGTTCTTGGTTTTAATATTGGAAAGTTTCCTTCCAATTATTTAGGTGTTCTACTCTTTTTGGGCTGACCAAAAATATTCATTGGGAAGGACTTGATAACTCTTTTAAAGCTCGACTGGCTTCATGGCAAGGTCGTTGGTTGACATTGGTTGGACGTATTATCACACTCATCAAATATATCTTGAGTTCTCTACCTATATATTATCTCTCGGTGCTTCAACCACCTTGTCATATAGTTAAGCAACTCAATCAAATCATGAAAGACTTTTTATGGTAAGGAAGACACAATTAGAAGAAAATTCCTTTAATGAAATGGGAAAGGGTTTGAAAAGCTAAAAAAATGGGAAAGGGTTTGTAAAGTTTGAGTCTTCAAAATAGAGCTCTCAAAGCAAAAATTATCTGGGCAATGCTCTCCAAGCCCAACTCTCTTTGGTCTAGGTTGTTGAGAAGTAAATACATTGATTTAGACAATCTTTCGAGCATGGTCTTTATTACTAACTCCCCTAAAGGTTCACACTTTTGAAATTTTTTGTTCAATTACAAGTCTTTGATTTTGGAGCATGTTTCTTAGACTATTGACAATGGATGGACAACGAAATTTTGGGAGGACTCTTGGAATGGGCATAAACCCACTACTGATTTACCACACATGGAAGAGGCCAAATGTATTCTTTCAATAGCATGGGGCATCTTGGTTGTGAACTATGTGGAACTTCATCAGTATAATGGTGTGTCTTTTGGGGGGTGGAAGAGCTTTGACGCTTTTGATATCCCAATGGAGTAACATTTGAGATTGTCTGAATGCTTAAAGAATTGGAAGGTCTTCCTAAATGATAAGGATGATACACTACATTGGATTGGCACCAAATTTGGTGTTTACACAGTTAATCTTGGTTATCAAATGGCAGATGTTACTGATGACATGATGAATTGGGCAAGATTCCTTTGTTGGGATAAGATCAGGCTTCAGAAAGCCGATACATTTTCATGGTTCGTTGTTCAAAACCGCATTCTAACCTAGGATAGGTTTTCCAAAATTAGTTTTTTTGGTCTATCACGGTGTTGTCTTTGCAAAGACAATGAATAAACTCCCGACCATCTTTTATATGAATGCCCCTTTGCCACTTGGTGTTGGGCATGGTTATGTTATAAATTGGAGTGGTCCTGGCCTTGGCCACCTTCTCTGTTCTCTGCATTCTCCTCCTGGTCAATCGGTGATTGCAAGAATTATATGTTTGGTCTATGGCGAGTCAGCGCTATTATCCTTGTCTTGACCTTATGGAAAGAGAGAAACCAATGATTTTTCAAATGTAAAGAAAAACCCCTTGATGTTATATTAAAATACCTCGAGGTGTCAAATTTAGAAGTTTTTTCATCTCAAATCAAACGTAGGAATGGTTATCTCTCACCCTGGGATATGAAGATGAGTGTGAAATGGAGGCTTATTGACCTTCCACCTATTAATGGGTCAATAGTAATTTCAGGGGAAAAAAAGAAAGGATAAGAGTTCTTGGATTCCTCCACCATCAGGGTGGTTCAAATTGAATTTTAATGGTGCTTTTAGGATAAATTTCGGTGCTTCTAGGGTTGGTTGTATCATCTGAGATTGTAGTGGATCTTTAATCAAGACAACTTCAAGAAAACTTGCAAATGGAACTAATAATGAAACGAAAGCCCAAGCATTGGTTACTAGGATTGACCTTGCCATTCATTGCAATATTGACAAGCTTATCATTGAAGGATATCTTCAGATTATAATTTTTGCACTTTTTAAAAAATCTGCTACCTCTTGGAAACTTAAAAATATTTTATCTAGTGTTTGGGTAAAATTGACCAATTTTTCCTCTTTAGAATGCAAGCATTATTTCCAAGAGGCTAATTATGTTGCCAATTTCCTTGCTAATTACGGAAGTGATCAACTTGAAGCAATCAAAATGGATAATAATATACATGATATTTGGGAAGATTTTCTGTCTTTAATAATCACACTATTGCTCAAACATGCATCCACGATCATTATAATTCTATTTATGTCATGTGTGCAACGTTGAATTCAAATTTGAGGTCATGTTTACAATATTTTGTGTGTCGTTTACTACTTATTTCAATAATAAATTACAATCAATACCCTTTACACACACACACACACACACAAATTGAAAGTATTTGATTACATCGAATGAGGAGTCATGATACGACCTTTATGTTATCTCATTCTACTGTACACATATTAGAATAAACAATAACATATAAACCTTTAAACCCTAAAAATTATAATGTAAAATTTTTTTTAAAAAAAAGAAACTAAAATAATAAAATATCTATAATTTATTTTAATAAAGCAATCTCTTAAATCTTGAAAATTATAATACAATTTTTTCTAATAAAACAGACAACAACTATAAAAAGAGGTGAGGATTAAATAATAATTCCCCGGAGAAATGCACGACCTCCATTAGTTCAATGGCCATAAAGAGTGCATTGTAATTTATATAATTTTGTCTTGCTGTTACCATCACTAAATTTATTGTCATTTGCTACCGTCCATTTATTTTTTGTTTTGCAAACTTTACCACCACCTACGACCTAAATGAAAAATATAATATTATAATAATATCTTTTATATGTTATAAATGTTAATAAATATTTATGATTTCATCAAAGAATATTTTCAAATAAAACTTAATATATCAATATTTTTATTAAAAACCTTTTTTTTCCGTTAAAATTATATATATATATATTTTTTTTTTAAAAATTGATTAGAATACTAGCTAATTATTTTTAAATCACCTCTATACAAGTGTAAAAACTATATAACTATAAATGCACCAACTTCGACAAGATATCCTGCGCCATAACATTCATTACACTATCTACTTGAGTTAGACGTACCACGTAATCCACTTATGATTAACAGGTTGATATGACATGCAGTTATCCAGATTCCCAAAATAACACCTTCACTTTAATTTTAAGTGCCGTAACTTCATTCCATTAATTACTTGAATGACGTGTATACTTCATGTCATTATTATAGTTGCAGTTGCCTTTCCCTTTTCTCAATTTTAATACTGTTTTTATCAGTATTAAGTCGTTAATTTCGTCTGCGAGGAAATGGATGTCTATTTATTTGGTGCCATTTTTGTTGTTTTAACCGCATGCCTTGGTAAGAGCAAACTTTGAAGCATGCTCTTAACCATTATCATTCCAAGACGCACTTACAGAGGAGCACTACAAAGATTCCATTTGCCTATTCTTTTCATGCACTGCAACTTTTCTTTCTGTAATTCATTTTTTTATTTGTTTTAATATAAACACGATTGGTTTTATTTTTAGTTCTGCTTAATTTTTGGATCTCTTTTTCCATACAGTAACGCGGCAGCCCGTTTATCACAGAAAGAATCAACGCTTCGTCAAATTTTAACATTGTCAGTGACGATGTTGTGGGGTTAAACAGTAACACTGCGAAGGAAAGAGAGTGGCGCAAAGCAGGTGAGGATATGTTTGAATCCTTGCTTAGGCTATGAACCTTTTCACACTCTAAACACATTCCTCCTGTTTTTCTGTTATTATTTTGCTTTAGGGTTTTATTAGTGAGAACATAAAAAAGTTGCAAATTTATGGTGTATGAAATGTGTAGATTCTTCCAAGGGTTTGAAATGAATATAGACCATTCATTAGACTGATTATTTGAGCAAATCTAGAGATGACGGTTGACTCTAACTGTTGGGTATTTTATGAGGGTTTTCTGTTCAACATCACCCTTCATAATAGAATGTATCACGTTAAACGACTGAAACATCAAAGAATATATATAACAAAGTGGTTTAATTATAATTGTTTAAATTAGTTCATATAACTGGTGTATGGGGCATTAAGTGTATATATATTAATGGCCCATACACCAGTTATATCAAGAAATCTGGGCAATTTTCATTGCACAATTCTTTTATATATATAAAATAAAATTGTGTAATGGAAATTGTTTTGATTACCTCATATAATTGGTGCATGGGACATTGAGTAACATACATATATAAACCTGCCATCCTCAAAACCTCCAAACATACTGGCAAGATGATTATTATTAGTATTACTGTTACTACTAATTACCCCGGCAACCATGAAATGTGGATGATCCTCCGTGTTACAAAACTGGTATTTCTGAAGTAGCGAAGCATAAGGAGGTGTTAATTGAGCCACAGGTTAGGCCGCTTAAAACGCTTCTCCCGAACAAGCGACCTACTGCAAACCAAAACATATTTCTAGTGGATGAACCTGCAGACAACTGTTTAGACTGATGATGATGATGCTGCCTGAGAAAAGAATATGCCCCAGGCGGCCTTCATTATCCATAGGACGAAACATACGCCATATGATTATACGTAGATGCAGTTGCCGCCGCCATTACCGTATCTTCCTCCAGTCGCTTCTTCTGCTTCTGCACTCTCAGCTTTTCAATCTGCGCCATGCCAAGCCCTCTCTGCGGCTGCGTCTTCTGCGCTGTGCCGTTGATCCTTGCCTTCTTCATAGCCATCACGCAATCGTTGTTATCACCACTTCCAGGGTTCGAACCTCTCAAAGCAGCCTTTTCGTCCAACAGCATTAACGTTGTTGTTATATCAAGTTCTGTTCTTTTCTTTTCTTTAACTCAGCCCAAGAGCAACACCGCCACCATTCTTTTTATCTCAGCTGTTTCAACTCAAGCAGAACCACATTCCATTTCAGTCAAGGATTTCAACGGACTCAGAAAGCCCCTCAGTGCTTTCAACAGACTACAAATATGCGCTTATCTCCATGTCTAGACATGACATATATATAATGTATATATACTGTGGTTGTGTTTCTTTCTGGGAGTGCGAGCTGCTTCACGTCTGTTTCCTGCGTTTAACAATTATATCCTACGTTACCAGATACACCCCCACAGGCCCTGGGAGCACGGGGAAACGCTCCCCAGATACGGGAGCGTTGGGGGAGCGCAGGGATACGCCCAGGGAGCGTCCCTGGGCTGTGGATATGCCCGGATACGTCTGGGTGACATATCCTGGCGTTTCCTGCATTCTTTTTTTTATTTTAATTTTGCTTAATAAAGAGTCAAACATGGACTTCAAAAAACAAAACAAAGTATGAAAACTTCTCTGCAGTTTTAATGGCTGGTTGTGTTTGGCTGTTTTCAAAGCGTGAGCCTTAGTTGATTAATCTGCATCTTCTTTATTAGGGCTGTATAGAACAGCTGTAAAGGTTGCCAGAACAAATCAGCAAGTCTTCCAGTTATTGGATTGCGTTTCAGCTTTGCCAAAATAAAGGAAATAAATGTCTGTAACATGATCAAGATGAGGGAGAGCTTGAAATCAATTATATCCTTTTTTTCGTTACCCTTTATGTCCCAAAAATATGGTTCTCCAGGACTCTTTCTGTGCAGTACATATGGTAAGATCATTTGCACATGTATAATACAAAAGCTCAACACGTGAATAACCTCAAAGAAGAGAGCAGGGCATACTCTTAAGTTGATTAACAACACGTGTATTTTCCTCGGTCTTTATTTTTGTCCATACTAGTAACTGGTAAGTTGTAACAATTGCATTATGTACTCTTAATAATAAATAAGACTAATCTAAGTTCAACAACCATTTTTGTACCTCATATAACGGTCTCTTTCATCCTTCCAATTGGTTGTCGGTTGTTTTGCTGGGATATTCACAACCACGTTTGGTCTTTGTTTATTGATCTAATCAATTTTCCATTAGCCTTTAGTTAGGATATATTGGAATTTCAGGGGGATTTTGTTTTGGCTGAAAATATTTATTCTTAAATTTTCTTATTTTGGAATTACAAATTTTGCTAATTGTTATGATTCTTAATTTTTGTTAAGATAATATTTATATATATTTGATATATTATATATTAATACATACTAGATATAATCGCAAAACGAAAATATATAATTCCTCCGACTTTCTTTGCACCTTTGGGGCAATTGCTAGTATACATAACCCTAGAGATAACCCTAGTGTTAGAGAGAACCCTGCTTAAGCTAGAGCAGTCTCCGCAAATAAAGCAGAGCAGACGGGAAAGTTACAAACACAGTTGCACTTCTTACCAATATGCTTCTAATACTCTGCTTTTTCGGAGTTTCAATCAATCCTTACGTGTACTGGGAAGAAGAAGCATTTTTTTTTCTTGAACATAGAAAACGTTTGCTAGCTCTTGGCTTTAATGTGGATTACTTATTGATATGTGAGAAACCATGGTGCAAGCCCTGGATTTTAGTTAGATGAACTGCAGTAAAATTTGGATTACTTAAACCATGCTTCAATGTGGACTATAATATATGACAGAATTGTGTAATGAAAATTGTCAAAATTACGTCATATAACTGGTGTATGCGGCATATATAACAGAATTGTAAAATTAAAATTGACTAAATTAACTCATATAACTGGGGTTATATAATAGAATTGTGTAATGAGAATTGTCTAAATTAGCTCATATAACTGGTCCATACATCAGTTATATGAGAGCTAATTTAAAAAATATATATAATAGAATTGTAAAATGAAAATTGTGTAAATTAGTTCATATAACTGGTGTATGGGGAATATATAACATAATTGTGTTATGAAATTTGTTTAAATTAGCTCATATAACTGGCTCCCATACGTCAGTGATATGAGCTAATTTAAACAGTTTTCATTTTACAATTCTGTAATGAAAATTGTCTAAATTAGTTCATATAACTGGACTATACATCAGTCATATAAGAGTTAATTTAAAAAATATATGTAACGGAATTGTAAAATGAAAATTGATCAAATTAGTTCATATAATTGGTGTATGGGGGATATATAACATAATTGTGTTATGAAATTTGTCTAAATTAGTTCATATAACTGGTCCCCCATACATCAGTTATATGAGCTAATTTAGACAATTTTCATTACAAAATTCTGTTATATATAATAGAATTATGTAATGAAAATTGTAAATCAAATACTCAATGCCAAATACACCTGTTATATGAGATAATTTAGACAATTTTTATTACACTTTTGTTGTGTATATATATATAAATATATAATATGCCCAATGCCACATACAACAGTTATCAATTCTGTTATATATATATATATAAAATCAATGCCTCGTATACCAGTTATATGAGCCAATTTAGACAATTTTTATTAAACATTCTGTTACACTCCACACAAAATGCTGAATATTTGAGCAACCTTATTGTTTCTCATTTTGGTTCTCCTCGCCTATATCCTACGTGAGCTATGCTTCGGTTCTTCTTTGATCTTGGTTAGACCAGATCTTAATATGGTACCATGCCCGTTGAAGGCGAGCTCTTAGTCTCGGTATTAACAAACCAATTGATAATATCCATATTATCTTTATTGAAAATACAGCCATTCATTTCAATCCAATGAATGAATCATTTGCCAAATTAGCGTAGATTGGTGAGGTTGAACTGGCTATTTTTGTACGCATTCCTTTATATTGTTAAAGGGTTGGATGCGGAAATACATCCAAATTAAATTTATATTGTTCAAGGGTTGGCTTCAATGTGGATTACTTACCGATATGTGATTAAAAAAGGCCTTAAAAGCATGCTGGAAGCCCTGGATTTTTGTTAGATGAACTGCAGTAAAATTTGGATTACTTAAACCATGCTTCAATGTGGATTACTTACTGATATAATATATAACACTATTGTGTAATGAAAATTGTCAAAATTACCTCATATAACTAGTGATGTGGAATTGTGTGTGCGTGTGCATGTGCATGTGTAACATTATGTTGCCAATACGGATATGGGTACAAGAATCGGATATGTGGATATGAGGATTTTTTTGGACTTGGATACGTTTTGATACAGCAATACAAAAATATATAAAAATCTAGACATATAAGCAAATTAACCACATAATATGCGTAGAGGAAACAAAATAAGTTATAAATAACTAGGGCATACTCATAATTCATTGCCAAATATTATAATATTCAATGGTTGAATGTAGATTTAGCGGAAATGTTACAATGTCTGGACAAAAATAAAAACAAATCAACATATTTTATGATTCATTATATTTATTTTCATCTTTGGTTGTGATCTCATCATCATCATGTAGTTCATTAGAACCACAAGCAGTAGCAGTGCCACTCCCACTAGCTCCACTATGCAGGGCATATGAAGCACTATTTACCTCTTATGAAAAAATGAAGATGAGAGAACAAATGTCTAATGAAAGTAAAAATGAAGACGAGAGAACAAATGTTCAATGAGAGTTAAAAATGTAATGAAAGGTAAATGTGTTGTTTCCTTTTGATAAAATGAGTGTGAACGCTGCGATCAGCATTGAGAATCCACTTTATAAAAGTAGATGTGTTGTTTCTTTTTGATAAAATGAGTGTGAAAGTTGCTATCAGGGTTGAGAATCCACTTTATTTTGTTTTTAATTGTTTTTTGAACTCCATGTTTGACATTTCATGAAGTGCAATTGAAAAAAAAAAAAGAGTTATTTCTAGGTGATTTGTTGTTGATATGATCAGCAAATGTCTCTAGGCTTGCGGATATGCAAGATGTATCCGTTGTTGATACGATCAGGGAATGTACTTGGCCTTATGGATACGCAAGATGTATATGTTGTTGATACGATCAGGGAATGTACTTGGCGTTGCAGATATGTAGGGACATATTCGCAGGTCCAAGGACATTCCCTTGTTGAATCTTTGGTGACTCTGTATCCCCAGGGGTTTTGTATTGTATCCGTAGGGCTAATATTTATTACGTATCCGCAGGGCCAAGGACGTTTCCTTGTTGAATCTCTGGCGAGGCCATATCCCTAGGAGTTTTGTATCGTATCCACAGGGCTAATATTTAGTATTCGCTAATGTGATGTATCCATAGGGCCAAGGACATTCCTTGGTTGAATCTTCGATGAGTTTGTATCCCTAGGAGTTTTACGTTCCTTGTTGAATCTCTGGTGAGTTCATATCCCTAGGAGATTCATATCGTATCCACAGGCCTAATATGTAGTATTCGCTAATGGGACGTATCCACAAGGTCAAGGACATTTCTTGGTTGAATCTTTAGTGAGTTTGCATCCCATGGAGCTCTGTATTGTATCGACAGGGCCAATATGTAGTATTCGCTAATGTAGATATAACAAAATTGTATAATGAAAATTGTCTAAATTAACTCATATAACTCATATAATTGGTGTGGGCATATATATGACAGCATTTTGGAATTAAAAGTGTTTACATTAACTTGTATAATTGGGGTATAATGGGCCATCCCTGAGTTATATAAACTAATTTAGACAATTTTTATTACACAATTCTGTTATATATATAAATACCCCATACCCCAGTTATATGAGGTGATTTAGATTACTTCATATAAATTGTTTATGGAGTATTGAAATATATATATATATATGAGGTAATTTAGACAATTTTAATTACACAATTGTATTTATATATATAAACAACGTTTAATGAAAGTTGTATAAATCACTATATAATTGGTGTATATGACATGGAGTATTTTGCATGTATATATAAAACTATAACAGAATTTTGTAAAGAAAATTGTTGAAATTTCCTTATATATTTCTCAGAATTGTGTATTGAAAATGTTATGAATTAGTTCATATAAATGTTGCATATGACATTGAATATTATGTAACAGAATTGTGTAATAAAAATCATCTAAATTCTTTTATATATAATTGAATTGTGTAATGATTTTTTTTAAATTATCTCATATAATTGAAATATACGGTATTGAGTTATATATGTGTGTGTGAGAGAGATAAGTAATTTAGACAATTTCAATTACACAATTTTATTTTATATATATATAATTGTATAATTAAAATAGTTTAAATTATCTCACACATATATATATAATTCAATATTGCATATTTAAATTATATAAAGTAATTTAAATATTTTTTGTTACACAATTTAGTTATATATATAAGGTAATTTAGATAATTTTTTTACACAATTTTGTTACATAATATTCAATCTCATATGCAACATTTATACGAATTAGTGCAGAATATTTTTATTGCACAATTTTGTGAGATATATAAAGTAATTTAGACATTTTTTTTACGCAGTTCTGTTATAATTTTATATATATATATATGCAAAATGTTCCATGTCATATACATCAGTTATATGAAGTGATTTATACAACTTTCATTAAACAGTTATGTTTATATATATATTATATACACATACACAGATACTGAATATTTGAACAACCTTCATGTTTCTCATTTTTTTGTGTTTTTGTAATGTGGTATTACAATATTGACTGCAATGTGGTATTACAATATATGGTTTTCAGAAACTGAACAGTGAAAACTTGATTCTTTTTTGACATTGATACTCTGAGACCATGAATCGTCTTGTAGTGTAAACCCTTGTTTATAGCTTGTTTCACTTAACATCACACACAATGTCCCCGAGAAGAATTTTCTTGTTTGAAATGATAGGAAATAGTTTGCATTTCTCACGACGATATCTCTTAAATAATTTTGGAGAAAAATTTGGTTGCATTAGAAGTCACCTTAACCATTGGTTCCATTGTAGTCCGCATATTTTGTTAAGGTTCTTGACAATTTTAAATAGATGTTACGTGGGATGTGTTTAACAACTCAAACGCATTTGCCAACTTCTTGTAAACCGCACACATGTAGGTGAGCCTAACACCTTTACCATATTTTGCAGGTACCTTGTCTCTTAGAGAAAGTTAGCCGTGCTGATTTGTTATATGGCTTGCGTCTTAGGAAGTTATGGGATCTTATAGTGGCATTCATCATGACTTGTAAATGGTGGCAGCGACTCTCATTTGTGTCATGCCCTCAGTTCTAGTACTTTTGGATTGTGTTAACATCCACCTTATCCCATTCATTGTAAAAGATTTTTTCAGTGTTTCAACCACTAGTCTAATTGTTTTTTTAAAACTCGGTATGCACATCTTAAAATTAGCTAATTGCAAAGGGTTGTGTACTATGGCAGCATGGCATGGCTATATATTTCTCATATTTGTCTTTTTTGCAGCAAGGCATGGCTATTTATTTCTATAATTTGTTGATTTTGCAGCAACTGATGGGTATGTTTATCTTTGTTATTTTTGCAGCACAGCTTGGGTATTAAATTTCTATTAATCTACGATAGGAAAATTTGAAACGTGGTCTTTATGATTGGTTTGGAGACATTCCAGCAGGAGGACATCTGCAGTAGTATACTAGGAATACCTATTCACTGTTAGAATTATTTTCAGCAAACTAATTTAAGGTTTTCTTTACCTCAAATATAATGTTTCGTTCTAAGATTTGTTTTTGTTTTTCTTTAACTGATTTAGATTTTCTTGTTTTTAATTTTAGAATTATGTTGACAGAGCTCCATTCAAAATAGTGTAGGTTTTTTGTTTTTAATTTTAGAATTATGTTGACAGGGCTCCATTCAAAATAGTGTAGGAACGAATAGGAAGTCATTGGCTTTTAGCAGTCTCCATCAATTGATCATGTACGGTCTTAAGAGAGAACTCTGGTTGTGAGTGGGTAGCATAAAGTGCCCTTGAGTAGCTGGGCTTATATTTTCAATCCTTGTTTAGGCCTTGAACCTTCATAATGTCTAAATAAGTTTATTGGTTGTAATGAAGACTAATTTCTAATTTATCTGTAGGTACGTTGTTTGATAGAATGTCATTGAAAGTAAGAATATGTACGCAGTCTAAATGTGGGAAACCTACAATGAATAAATCTGAGCAACATTTTCAACAATTAATCGCACATTTATATATAAGATAATACTAGGGAGTTGATTGTTAGAAATTTAGTTATCTTATATTTATTTATGAAATACACATTGAAAAGTCAAAAAATTGTGGGCTTAATAGTAGATAGTTATATATATTCGATGTTAAATAAAACTCACAACCATAGAATTAAAATATGACTAGAATATTAACATGAAAATATCACGAGGATGAAACATAAACCTTCATATCTTATGTAGAGACACGACTCATATAGGGGTGAGTAGGATACTCTTATTTTGTAGAACACATTAAAAAAATTGAAGTTCTATACAGAGTATATGTAGTGAAATGTTAAAAGTTATAGGAGTGAGTAGGATACTTTTATTTTGTAAGACACGTAATAAAAAAATTGAAGTTCTATACGAAGTGTATGTGGTGAAATGTTAAAAACCAAATGAAAAAAATAGCATAGAAGTTATATTTAGTTAAATTTAAATTTAAGCTTATAATTTTCAAATATTTTTTTGTATTTTATGTTATTATAAATTAAAAAGTTGTGAATGAATATCTATTGTAAATATATGATGGGCATCAAAATATTGCGCTCTTTTAATTGGTAGTGTAATGTTTGTATTGACTTGGGTATTGAAGTTGTGTATTAATATCTATTGTAGGTAAATTATGGGCATCACCACATTGCGCTCTTTTAAGCGGTAGTGTAAGTGTTGTTAAAAAAATGTGTATTTGGCATCTTGATATGTTCATGCTTGTCATTGTATATTGTGTTGTTTCATTTCCATCTATAATGTATCTCAAGTCATAATTCATTTTTAATAATTGATCAATTAAAAAAAAAAATCAAATATAAGTAATAAGTGGGGTTTTTCATTATTCTTCAAATATAAATTTGAGAATTACTAGAATATATTTTTGTTATTGCAATGTAGATAACTTACACAAAATATTCATTATTATAAATTATGATGTAATTATTAAGTGATTAGGTTGAGAGGTGTACGACACTCACGGTAGAGAGGATATTTATGTTGTGATCGTGTCATGGATGTTTTATAAACTTTTTTGAATATTAAATAGAAAATTTTATGAAACAAAAAAATGATAAACATGATATTTTAAAAATTATATTAAAAATATTAATATGTCAAAAAAAAAAATAAATAAATAAATAAAAGTAAGTGTAACAAAGATGGAAGTAGTGATTGATTGATATATATATGAAAAGAAAGATGCAAAGAATCAACCAACTAAATAAAGTACAAACATTTATCATATTCTAATTTTGAATGATTAAATGGTTTTTTGATTCTTTTGACACCATTTTTCCCTCCTATTTGCCTATTATAGATATAAGATAAATTGATATAAATATATGTTAACTTAATTGTTGTGTTCCATTGCCATTACACCTAGTTTGTTTTCACTGCGTGCTTTGTTTTTTTGTTGTTGCACATGGTAGTAATGTGTTCATACATTATGTTATTGTGTATATATTTGCGTACATCTATTCTTGCCATGTCTATGCCTATAATAGGGGTTGGATGTACAATAATTTTTTCACAAGTAAAATATTTATTGATGTTCATAGTTTAGAAGAGGGATCAATGTGGAACAAATTATAATTTTACTCTCAATAAAGAGTGATATGTAAAGTACTTAAATACAAAATAGAACTTTATTAAACTTGATTTTGATGAAAATGTATTTGATCTATTAAACTTTGTTTATATGCAATTTGATTTGATTTTGATGTAAATAAAGTTTTATTTGTAGGTCTAATAATGGAGAGGGATGAAAAAAGTATCATCAATCACATGAAATCAATGACCTTCAAACCGCCAAATGCTTCGTGAGAGATGAAATTAATTGATAATTTTAATGCAGATCTTGAAACATTAATTGATTGATTGGGGATTGGAGCATCTCTTATCAATGAGTATGTCATATTAAGTTTACTTGATATGACATTCTTAACATTATTTTTTGATGAAAGATGTGATTGATTAGAACCACAGTTGAGATGAGTACATTTGTATGAATTTGTTAAACATGTGTTTTGATATAGGGATTATTGTTTCGATTGACACCCATGATCTAGATATTATATGATGAACATGATTATGAGACATCATGTATAAATTTTTTTGTTATATCTCAATTTCACATTAAGTATTATAATTTTTGAATTTGTAGATTATTATGGTTATCATTTGATTATTATTACTTTGATTTGAGTTTTATGAAATATATTTTTTATGAGAATTAGTTTTTTTTTTTTTTAATTTTTTTACATTATGGATGTATATTTTATAGTTATGCATCATTAATTTTTGATATATATGATGATTCAGAGTAACTATTTACTTGTCATGAGGTGGATGTAGAATTGATCTTTCTCTCAAAGCATGACGGAGGGAGAGTATAATCGAAAAAAGATGACATAGATGGAATGATTGAAAGATGACAAAAGAATTGTTAGTAACTTAACATATATACCGCATAATAGAATAACTTGTTTAACTCTTTATTTGATTTAGGTAGTTTGTTTTTGAGTGTTAATAAATTTATGTTATGTCCATGTTTTGAGTGATGCTTATGATGATTTGAATTGTATAATATAATTTATAATTGTAAAGCATAGATTTGCATACAATCTTATATAATCATGTAATCGATGCTGACATAACTCTAATTGCCTAACACAGTGACAGGGCTAAATGATATTTGATAAGTATCATTGTCTAGATTTGATGTTTTTTCATATAAAAGTTTTTAAAAATGTTAAATTTTAATCGTAGAATACTTGATATATATATAAATATAGATAATTCATATACACTAGTATTTAATAAAAATAGTTATTTTGAAATAATTGGATTGTTAATTGATTTGTTTTATCTTTTACAGAGATAACTAATTGTTATATTTATGTTTAGAAATTTTAATTATAATATAATGATAATTTAAGTGTTAAACACCAATGCATGGATCTGTTAGGATTTGAAGGCAATTAATCATGACTTAAGAGGCTTTAAGTGGTAATTTACTTCACTTGAACAAAAAGAAAATAAACATGCATGCCTCGTGAAATAAATAAAACTCAAGTGAATATTTTAAAACAAAAAATAGTGAAATGACGATCTAAGCATGATAAAAGAATAAATGAAAGCTCAAGTGAAGTGTTGGCATTTGTATTGTAAACTAAATGTTAAATAAAAGAGATTTATGTATAAAGAGAAAAATAAAATAAAAATGAAGATATTTTAATATGAAGGAAAAAAGTATAGCAAAGCATAAGGAATAAAAGGTGGTGACTTTTGCATGAGGTGAATGGAAATGAAGAGAAGACTAAAGAAATATATAGCATAGGAAATAGGAGGAAGAAGAATATAGTGAAGTGAGAGTATGGAAGAGGAAATAAGAGGATGACGTGAAAGGCAAGAGAAGGATGGCGATTGAGATGAAGACAATGAAGGATAGAGAATAGAAAATGATGAGAGGCAAGAAAGAAGAGAATATACAGAAAGGAAATAAAAGCGTACATCAATAAAAAATGGAGAATGACATAAGAGAAAAGAGTACGACAATAGAGTTGAAAGGATGGTTTAGTTTTTAAGATTCTTATTTATATGGAATGTTGGATATGGGTCGAACCAGTGAGTTAAGAAATTAAATGGTATTAGTATTAAATAAATATAGACTTAGATAAGTATTTAAAACACTGAATTCTTCTTTTATTTTGTACATAGCATCAAAATATTCAAAATGGATATGTGGTTACATGCTCTGGGTATATAGAAATGGAATAAATACATTTTAGTTGAGCAATGAGTTGCATACCATTTGAGTCGATCCCTGTATATAAAAAATATAAGACCCAATACATACATACATGCCAAGTCATTTAGATGGCGTGTGCTAAATTTTGATAGTATAAATGTATAGGAAATTATAGATTGGTAAGTGTTTAAGAATCTGTGGAGTTTTTGATTTAATTCAGAAATATTTATTATTAAGCAATTGAGCAAGATTCTTTCTAGGAAAATAATGAAATAGATTTTCATGTAGATAAACATATATACACAAATATACAATATATTAAGTCTCATAAGATTCTAGCCAATGTTATGGGAAGCTCTATATAATCTGTGTGAAAAATAAACAGTAATGTAGGAAGGAAACTACATTTCCTTTCACTGTAAATCAATTTTAGGGTGGGACTTTATTATTGCCTCTGATTTTTGTATTGTGGTTTTAAATCACATTTATATTTATGTAAACACATCTTTAACATATTCTTTTTATTATAACTAGTCGATGGTCAAACTAGAAATTAAGCATGTTCACGTATTAGAGGTCTACATTATAAAATGACGAAGTATGCATATTATTTTGTCAATGATGAAGTCTTATAGTTGTGAATTGATCTAGTACTCCTTGTGTTAGACAAGGGCGAGTTATGTATTTAAAAATGAGTTGTGAACAACCCAATTCAATTAACTACTTATGTAGTGAATTTTAAAAATTAACTAATATAATATATCTATTGTTATATGATACTTTTGAAAATTGAGTGTTTAACATAGTAATCCATTGATGAGGTTTTCGCATATAAACTTGTAAGGAAATTCATTAACGTACTAGAAATACAATATATATGGAATAGTAAACCCTGTTACAAAAATGGAAACTATTATACTAAGTATAGTTATATACAACTTGTGGTAAGTTGAACATTACCAATTACAGAATGGTTATAGGGATGCATGTATTATTGTATAAATTTAGCTATGAGATATATATACTTGTGATTAAGAATTCATTGATTTCTTGTGATGATTACGTAATAATGAACTTGATATGATTCATGCGCAGAGGGTATGATTCTTGAATAAAAATGAGATATGTTCATTAGATTTGAAATATTTATGTGAAATTCATTTAATGTATTTGATAGAGTAAATGCATAGTTATGATTATTTCTCATGTTTAGCATGTTTGAATATTTGTTAAATAAGATTAATTTGTTTTAAATCATTGGTTTATATATTATGTTATATTTAATCAATCTTGCATTGATAATATCAAACAATTAGTGAGATATATTTCACTAGTTTGGTTGGCATCATGAATGCAAGATGAAAGTAATCCGATCAAATGGTGTGCATGAAATTGATTGATCTCAAATATCAATTGTTATTTAAAAAATTTAATCAAAGTAATGTTAAATAGACATTGTCATTTCATATGTTTGATTTACATGTTTGTGTGATATCATGTTAGAATGTATTTTCTTTATGATATACATCATGTAGTTGAAATTTTACAGCGCACGGAGTACTAATATGTCTATCTGGATTCTCACATCGTCAATATCTACTTATTCATGAAGGGAGGGCCACTACCTAATAAGAGATTATGTGGGGGATCGATGGTCCATTGTGGAAAAGTGTTTGAATGATGCTCTCCCTCTCCATTGCAGTACTAATTTGGAGACTACACTTGAAATTATTAGAGATACACGAGTTAGTTTAACTCGAGCTCTGTGGAACATAATATCTATTTATTTTATTAAGGCTAAATGCTTAATGAAAATATAATTATGTTATTTTGATATATTTCAATAAAAGTCGTATTATTGTACCAATCATCGTTAGATTTTAATGTGATTATTTTTCTTGTGGAAATGTTATGTTACATGAAATGTTAGTGATTGGAATTGTTAATGTTATAGGTTTGTGATAGTGTAATATGCTTAATTAAATGTGTTAAAATCACGAATTAGATTTTCATGGTGTAATTTAATGAAAGAATGAATGTTGAGTAATTAGTTTTAAACAATTACTGTATTATTTTAGTGCAATCTATGAGAGGTTGTGTGTGGTATCAAAACTTAGGTTCAAACTCTAGGACTTAAAGAGTTTGCTAACGTTTTTGTATTCTTCTATTCAGAGAAAAAGAAGAATGGTGTAAACAAGAGTATCAGGAGAGGGTCCATCGAATGTCAATGGCAATAACCCTCTAATTGATCCTAACTAATTTGCCACTGAATAATCAACAAAGTTGTATCAGAGTCTCGTAGTCATGAATGATACTAGGGATCGGATCACAACGTGAGAATAGGGAGTTCACATCCATAAAGGGGAAGAACATTGGTAGAACTTGTTGATCATTTCGTTAAACAGTGAAATCAACAGGGTGTGAGAGTTCAAGTAGCTATAGAGTTGTCTAGAGATGAAAAATGTGAGTTCACCTAAGTTTGATAAAACTGTTCTAAGTGATGGAGTTGAAGTATGACCGACAAAGATGAAAAAATATTTTAAGATTCAAAACTACTTCAAAGTCACCAAAGCAGTGTGAGGAACATACTAGTTGGCTAGTGAGGTAGTTATGTGGTGGGCCAACAAGAAGTTGAAAATGAACCTTAACTCGACCACCACTTTTTAAGATCAGTTTGTGACATTGTTCACATCACGGTAGTTTCTATAACTTTATTTTGATCAAAAATTTATACATTTTTAGAATCTAAAGCAAGGAGGTTTATTGGTGAATGAGTACTGGGAGTAGTTCACCAAATTTTTGAAAAACATATCTCAGTGCCTAACAAATGAGAGGTTCAAAATCAAAGAGTTTATCATAGGATTAAAACTCTAGATCGTTAGAGAGGTAGATGTTCATGGACCTTCTACCATGGACGAAGTCTTTTAGAAGGCAGTAAAACAAGAGCAAAATTTAAAGTCTCTTGCACATGATAGAGACAAATTCAAGAAAAACTTTGGAAGTTTTAAATTAACTTTCAAGAAGAACTGAAAACATAGGAGTGGAGATTCCAAGGGTCAGTTCAAGAATTAAAATGTCAATTTCAACTACGGATCTAGTAATAAAATAACATGTAGTGGTTTCAATGGTAGTTTCAAGGAAAATCCACTGACTAATAAGAAAGGTCCACATAGAGGTTGTTTCAATTGTGGAGGAGACCATTATGCTCATGAATGCACTTAGGATAAGTCAAAGAATAAAGATCCAAAATTTTAGGACAATTTTTAGCATCGTATTCATGTCGTAATTGATAACCAACAATCCAAATTTTAAGCATCACTTATAGAGTTGTCATCTATTTTGTTTGAACATCCAATTTTTATTTTGATAGATACAGGGTCTACTGAGTGTTTTATAGCTCCTAGAATGCTTAGTAAGTTTCTTAGAAGAGTTAAATTTATGACAAATGCATGGTTAGTACAATATGGGAATGACTCAAAAGTCATGGTTGATAAGTGTCTAGTTGAAGTAGAGATTAAGTTGTCAAAATTCACAATAGTAGTGGATCTATTTGTAGAACCACTAAGGTCATATGATGTGATCTTAGGAGTCAAGTAGATTGATAAACACAAGACCAATATTGATTGCTACTTGAAGAAGGTTGAGTGTCTGGATGATTTTAAAAATTAGACACAAATTCAGGGTGACAAGAGAGAGTTGAGGTTCAGGTAGATTTCTGCAATGCAAATTAAGAGGGCTCAAGGGAAATGGTGCCAAGCATTTATCATCAAGATAAATGAAATGGAGGAACCTAAAGAACCATCTCTCAAAGATTACCCATTTTTTAGAGATTTTCATTGTGTTTTCGAAAGAATTACCAAGATTGCCTCTTAAATATGAGTTTGATTTCTCTATCGATATTATCCCTGGATCAGAGCCACAGTCTAAGGCACCTTATAAGATGATAACCACTGAGTTGGTTGAATTAAAGGCTCAACTCCAAGAATTGTTATCAAATGGGTTGATCAAGCCTAATGTGTCACCATGGGGTGTATCGATTATTTTTATCAAAAAGGATGGTACTCTTCGACTTTGTATTAATTATAGGATGTTGAGCAAGATAACTATAAAAAATAGGTATCCGTTACTTTGTATAGATGAATTTTTTCTTTCAATTTTTTTCTAACCTCATTTATTTATACAGAGTACCTAATATGACTACACATTGTCAGGGCTCTTTTTTGCATAATCCTATCTAAGCTTCGTTTATGGGGGGTGTTGGTGCATTTATTTGTTTTATTGCATTTATTTATATTTGTTATTTAAATTGGTGCACTAATTACTTATTGTAATTATTTTATAATGTTTATTAATAATTTGCATCAGAGAGTATAAGCTTGCTTCGCTAGTACTTAATTTGGACACCTATCTTGTTATAGTAGAGTTTTACTCCACTATTCAGGGTAAGAGAGGATAAGATTGCTTAATTAGGAGTCAATTTGTGTTGATCATTTACACAAGTTGGACATCTATTTTATTAGTGTGGATTTGCACTTCACTATTCATGTAGTCAAATATCAGTTGAACTACACATGTTGTGTGAGTTCTTTGATCTTTATCTTGCACGTTTTGTTCTATCTAAGTAATGGCTATTTGTGTATTCTACATCAGATTAATATTGAATTATCAGAATAATTCATCATATTTGAGTTATTTATTCATTTATGTTATTGTCTCAGATATATAGTTATTGTTTATTACTATTACTATTTTATCTCTTGTTTATATTTTTATTAGATTCATTAGACCCTGTAGCTAATTCTAATAAAAAATGGTGGGTTGTTCAAGTGTATTTTCTATTATTCTTATGTATTGAGTCTCATCTATTTTAAGATCATGTAAAAAAGTATCAAAGTTGTCTGAAGCATTATACAATTTCGTGCTTAGTAGTAAGTAAATTTGATTTGACTTTTCAATTGCAAGTTCATTTTTTATTTCACATGGTTCAAGTATTGTTGTTTGTTTCATTGGTATTTGTGAGAAATTGTATCTACATTTTTTTTCTACAATTACTAGTATGATGATGTATATGCAATTTTGCTAAGTTATTTTATAGGATGTCAGTATTACAAGTTATGCATGTGTTTATAAATTGTGTAATTTTTTAATTTTGTTTATTTCCATATACTGGTGCATCTTTTGTCGATACTAGTCAATGATCATGAGCATTTCCTCTACATTAAGATTTTATCACATAAAAGTAATTTATGATTTTACCTAAAAATATTTTGTCTTTGCATAGCATTTGTTTTAATGCATTGATATGATGTCTATAATAACATGTACAAGTGACTGGATCTATTCTTGCAAGGAAACAAAAGTCAATTGATTTATTCAATTCATTAAGTTATGAATTTGACTTTATATAATGTTTTCGATACAATCCTTTCAATGCATTTATTAGTGGTTGGCAAGAATGTTCAACACTTGTGAAAGTCAAAAAAAATGTTGGAGGTCCTAATTGACGTATCATGACAAATATGTTTTTTTAGACTTTGCATGTAATTAGGTAAAATACATTTTTTTAAATCTACATATCCAATTTCTGACTTCAGTAACTTTTCTAAGTTTGGTTTATATTTGACATCTTTTTTCAAAAGTTTTCTTCCATTTAGTTGGACTTTTCTAATTCAAATCCACAATATTTCCAACTTAATCTATAATTATTTGTATTGCTTTAAAAAATAAATTGGTAAGATGATATACAAAATGACGATTAGTATGTAAGAGTTCTCATTGTGATATTTTTTGATATGATTATTTTGACATAATGTCATCATCTTGAGGATTGCCAAAGAAAAGTGTTGGAAAATTCATTTCTTCTAAGTGTTTGTCTTTAAAAATATCAGGTGGATGATTTTTTTAACTGATGCTATTACAATTAACTTGTCTTTTAATGCAGTAATACATGTTGAGTTTACAAAACCATGTACCAATGTGTCATTAGAATTGTTTGCATGTATATTAGAAGACAAATTATGTTCACTACCACTATCTATTTCATATTCACTGAGTATATTATTAATATTTGCATCTATAACATTAGTGGATATGAACGGTTTTCAATCAGGGATAATTTGCACATTATGAATAATGTACAATTTTTGTGTACATAGTTGTTGTAATGCATCCATAATAAGTTTGGAATGAACTCTTCCTTATTGATATGTATTTTTGTATTTCAACTGTCTTTTTAAAACTATTACAATTATTGTTCTTTCATCTATAGATCGAGGTAATACTTTTTGAATTTTATCAACAATTTATGGGACATTGATGATTGGGCCTATTAAGGAAACTTGTGATTTGTTGTATCCTAAGTTTCTTATTTGAGAAAATGCAATTCTAAGTGCAATAAGTCTTTCTTCAATATCTGATAGCATGCTTACAAATTGTAAGTGTTTGTTTAGTGCAATATTTAAAGGGATTGCAAATGCAGGAAGTTTTATATTTCTCAATGTTTCATTGCAATTTACACATATTCTTTTTTTAATAATAGATTTGTTGTTTGGAAATAATTTTTTGCATGTGTCCTTTTAAGATTTATTAAAATGTTTCATCCTATGTTTGAATTATAATTTTTAACAAATACCAAAAACATGTATGGGTGTATCTATAATTTTTTTGTTGAATCTTGTTATTGCTCTTGATCTTGATAGTTTTCCCTTAATTATATTTTTACTACATGCCATGTTCTTTAATCGATATAAAGAGATGTTGGGGACATGTGGCAATGTTTTTGTATTAAAAGTACAAGGGTCAAATTATGGATTTATATCTTTCTCTATTGTTAATGACTTATAGTCTACACGTTTTGTTATTTTTTTACGTGCAATGTTATTTACTTGGTGCAAAGAGAATTTATTTATTTTTTGTAATGTTTCTATGCAATTACTAGCATCATCACCTTCTACTTCAGTATGTTCTTGCATTATTAACGGTTTATAATGTATATGATCTGTATTCATTTTGAAAAAAAATGATGTTATATAAGGATTGTGTTTGAGTACAGTTATTGTAAGTTTTGATAATTTCTAAATTTGTTGATTACCATATGTAGATGTTTATGTTTAATAAATTTGAAAGCCATTGGATAGTGAACTTGTTTCCTTCTATTCCACCTTTGTCATAGGTATATCCCATTTTTACAATGTATGCTTGTCAATTTGTAGTAGTTGGTATATTTTTTATGACATTGTTTGTTAGATTATCTTTCAAACAAGTGTATGTTTTTATATCTCCAAAGACAAATGCATTATAAAAAGAGTATGTCAAATAATGACATATAGAATGTATGTCAAAAGCTTTTTTGGTCAAATGACAAATAGAACTAAATATGCTATCACCACAACAAGATGTGGTTTCTAATATTCTAAAAACTCCACATGATTTTAATTTTATAGCATTTGTTTCCCAAAAGAAGGAAAGAAAAGAACAACTTCTTGATAGAGGTGTTTGTGTTAAGGGGATTTGATAATTATTTAATTTCGTATAGTATAATGGTTACAAATAAGATTTTGATCATGAAATAGTATGTAATATGGAGGTGTAGGAGCATCTTCATTAAAATTAAAGTATTTTTATTTTCTTGTTAAAGCCCAAACATAAATGGAAATGTTTAGCCATTTTGAAAGCCAATTTATATAGAAATTGTCTTCCCATAAACCATGTTCTTCATTTGGTGTACACGAAGTTGCATAAATTTGCATTTTGCAAAAACATGTTTCAGTGTCTTGTACTTGGTTTAATCTATATAGTTCTTTAGGATTTAACTCTAATTCAAAAGACCTTAGTGCATGGGGGTCATTTTTTTAAATAGTTTTAAAAATGTTCTATAATTCCAACACCTGGTTCTATTTATATGTATCTAAAATGCAATAGCACTTGAAAAGCATCGAATAATCAATCACCTACATTGTATTTAAAAAAATGACTTCTAATGAAGTTCTTCCTTTGCAAAGTAGTGTCTATGTTACTGCATTGAGTTTTCAATAATTGCTTGTATTCTTCGACAGAAATGACTTGTCAATTGTTATGCATACGCATTGTTTTTTATTTTTTGTTTGTCAATTTCATCCTACAATGCTAAGTAAACTGAATGCAATAAAAAGACAAGATAATTAGAAATCTTGAAAATAATTATCGAAACTGTTATAGACTTGTTATCAAATAGCTTTTCCATTCTTTAATAAAATTGTATATGTCACCAAATTATATTTCCTCAAAGACTGGCACATAATTATGTATCTAAAGTGAGAACAAAATATCCTAATAACAAGTTCTTTTCTAAACATAATAACATTAGATATATATTCTTACTTCAAAGCTACATATTCAAAATGTTCAAGATGTGGGAGACCTTGAGACTGTTGTTAAAAAAATGCTTCTACTGCACATGCAAATTTATGAACTGTACAGGCACAGATGCGACTAAATATATTATGCATTCTTCACACCTAAAAAACTATTTTTTGTGTTGCTTTGTCACGATAATAAAATATAATGATGTTTAACTACCAAAATTAATAGTAACTACAAAATGATTATGTTGAGAGATTCTCACTTTCTGTTATTTTTATAACGTCAATCATCAAGTCAAGTTTTTATTTCAAGCTAACCTCATTTTGGTATGCTTGCATTTTTTGATTTAACTTGAGAATTTAAATTTAATTGCTAGGGAGGCAATGGCTTCATGAATCATGTGTTCTAGGATAAAATTAAAGGATTTAAATTCTGTTATCAATTGAGATTCAAAAAAAAATCTCGTAGGTAATGTGAGATGGTGAGATTACCCAGGCTGAAAGATATTATGATATATTAAAACCAAACACAAATTTTGAGGAATTAGTTGGTGCACATCAGAAAGCAATGAACTCCATTGATGCCATGGAGAATACTGAGATCCTATCATCAAAGGAATTTGTTGAAAAAACATGTTTTTTAAGCTGGTCAATAGATCATTATATTTTTAAAATGAAATTTTTAAACTAAGTTAGCCTATTTTGATTTTGTAAATTACTCGATAGTGGTTTGTCCAAAGTTACATCAACACCCATAAAGACATTATTTTTTTAGATTTATTTAGCTAATTTATAATTGATTTATATTTTATGAGGGAAACATATTTTTTGTTTGTCTGAAATTACATTAACAATCATAAAGGCATGATTCTCTGCATTTTGCTTTTGTCCATCTATAATTATATTTATATCTATGTGATTCAATTAAATTTATTTAATGAATATTTTTTAAAAAATTATTTATTTAATTTAAAATTAATTTATATTTTATAAGTGAAAAACATTTCTTATTAGTATGAATTTAATATATTGACTTTTAAAAAACAACATTTGAATCACCATGCTTAATGTAATTTGGGGCAATCTTTTGCAAATAATATTTCCAACTTTTCTAGGCATTCCATGTTTTTAAACTCATCAATAAATCATTGTTTTTTAAAATGAAATCTTTTAAATAAGTTAGTATGTTTTGATTTTATATTTCATATAATGAAATCATTGTGTAAATCATTGAATGTTGATTTGTTTTAAGTTACATAAATAACCATAAAAACATGATTCTTTGGCTCTTGCTTTTGTCCATCTATGTATATGTGGGTTTCATTTAAATCTATTTGATAATTGTTTTTATAAATTTATTTGCTTATTTTAAAATTAATTTATATCGATTTATATTTTATGAGTAAATTATATTTCTCATTAATATATATGGTATAAAACTCGACACTTCTTTTAATTATATAATTTTCATAAATATAAATAATTTATTCTATATTTATCTAAATAATATTTAATATATTTATTTATTTATAAAAAATTATTTAATTATATAGTTGTTAATATAAAATAAAATATATATATTATTTTAAGAGAAAATGTCCTAATAATTGATTGTGGTATAAATATGTTTATTTATTGTTTAATCTTTTTCCATTCTCTTCATAATTTTTATATTAATTAAGATTATATCACAATAAAAGAGACTTTTATTAATATAATTAATTAAAATAAGTATTTTTTTTCCTTTTCAGCGCTCTCCTTTATTCTCATGCAATGTCAACTCAAAAACAAAACCCATATAAATTTCTAAACCTGTTATAGTACTCAAATAGATTACGCTTAATCCATAAATCTTAAAATTATTTTTACAACTCTAAAATCTAGGTATTATATGTTTCCATGTTCTAATAGAATTTGATATTTTAAATCCAAGTATTTGGTGGATCCCTTTAATTGTATATGCTCAGGATCATAAAGTTTGCCTTCAGAAATGTCAGTTATTAGCACACAGTCATATTTTGGAAAAGGTGTGCCAAACCAACCGCCTAATAAAATATTATAGATTACCATTACAATAAATGTGTTTGACGTCGTAACAATTCCAATAGATCAGAGTCCTATTTATCATACTCTATGTATTGTTTCCTATTTTGTTGTACTCTATTTTTGTAAGATCATTTAGAGAAATAATTCAAGGATTGACATATTCAAAGTCCTTATGAACAATGTTCCTATGTCAGACTAGCTGTGTTTTGACTCAATTCTACAATGCCAAGTTGTACAAGGGAACTTATAACTTTACACAACTGACAACTTAAACTTAAGTTTCATTCCTTGGATTGTAACAAACCTGAAACCATTTATAAATGGATTAGAAACATACCACATATTAGACATGCCCAATATGACACATCCTCAAGATGGTATGTCTTTATATATTTGCTAGAATTTTACTTGAATAATTTAGTGCGTGGTGTATTCCTAGAATGATAGGATCCACCATATGTAAATGACATCCTAGCCTAACAATCTATGGAGTTAAATGGACACAGTTGAAGCTATTGGAAAAATAGCAGAGGTAAATAATGTTTCGGATGATTGGGTTGGAGGAGATCCTTGTTTGTCAGTGGTTTATTCATCCACTGGTATAAATTGTAGCCAAGACAACCCTCCATGGGTGATTATGCTTTAATTCTTTTCTAGTTTTATTAATGTTTGACATAGATAATTTAGTCATTTTATGCAAGAACTGAGAATGTATTTGTCTTCTCAGTGTGAGTAATGTTTTATGTCGTAACAAAATAAATTATAAACTCTACCCTACTACCTTTGATTTGTATGTTAACAACCAATCATTTAAAGTTGAAAACAGAATGTGGGGGCTCTTTAAGTTGTAGAAATATAAACATCATATATTATTTAAGTAATTTTATTAATTTTTAATCAATGAAATCATAAACATGTTTGATTACATAATATATTTTCACTATTGGAAAAACTAATATATAAATTATTAAATCTTCTTGCTAGAAATCTAACCGACATGAGTCTCACTAGCACCATATTAGCAGACATAGCCAACCTTAAAACATTAACTCAATTAGTAAGAATAAACAACCCATTCTTATCCTCATTAGATCTTGATGTATAAAAGAAGAGTTATAGAGTTCATTTATTCCTTAAATGCTTCATAACATGCGATTAAGATTATACGTCTATGTTAGCTACTAGGAAACAATAGGCTGTCAAGTTCTATTCCAAACCTCAGTTCACTAAAGCATCTTACTATACTGTAAGACATCTCTGACTTTATAAAATCTTCTCTGTATGTATTGACTGTGACAAAGGTGGTATTATATATTTTCTAATCTTAAGTTTTTTTGGGGCATGTGGAAGGCAATCAAAATAATACAAGAGGTATTCTAACATCACTAGAGAAGCTTCCCATGTTAAAGCAGTTGTAATTTCCATAATTATTTAATCTTATATTTTATATATATTATTGAATGCTTAAATTTCTAAACATTCGGACACAATAGTCAAAACTTGAACTAAATACTTTATTACACATATTAAATATGATTTCTATTAGTAGAGATCCATTACTAATCTGATGATTTTGTATTAAAAAAGATTTTTGCAGAACAATACATTGAGTGGAGATGTGCCACCATGTTTAATTAGGCTTGGCTTAGAACATCGATATACAAAAGCAAATCCTTACTTCTTAATGTTTTAAGGATTAATAGTTTAAAGCATAGATTAATTTGGTAAGTTAAACATACCTTTCTTTTTTGACAAATTCAAACCGTGTACCAAAATAATATACACCTGCAAGAAACCACGAATCACTATGAACTGCTACTAGTGCAAGCGAGTCCTTTTCCTACATACCATCCCCTTTAAAAGTCAATACACAACAAAAATATAAGTTATTCTCTAAACATAATGACATTGGATATATATTCTTATTTCAAAGCTGCATATTCAAAATGTTCAAGATGCGGGAAATTTGCTTCTAAAGCACATGCAAATTTGTGAATTGTACATGCACAAATACAACTATAAATCTCTACCAATAAAAATCTAATTAAATGTTTTTTTTATATTTTTTGGTAAAGAAAATAAAAATTAATTATTAGAAAATTTTAAATATTTCAATGTAAAAAAAACAAACATTATTGGTGGAGAAGCATGCGTATTATTATTTTTTAATACAATTATATGAAGACTTTTAGATCACAAAATAATTACAATATGAAAACAACGTTATATAAATAAAATACAAAGAAGTAACACGGTTTTCTCAAGCACACTCATGCATATGACTATCCAAGCTGATTGTAAATCTTTAAGAATGCAAATTGTATTAAATAACCCATCAGATGAAACTAAAACTTCATGTAAATAAATTCTAATCAAAACATCCATGATTAGACACATCCTACATTAAATAACTCTAGTAATCACACTAAATGTTAGAGTAGAAGACAACAGATAGACAATCAATAGTTCACATTGGTCTCGCATAGGTATTCAGGTTGAGGTAACTATATGTATCATTCCTTGCATGATCTAGTCTGAAGAATATAATTATTTCCTTCCATTGCCTTTAATACCTTATGGATAAATCTTTTTCATCTTAGAAATGTTATCCTCAAACAACATTCTAATATTATTTTCATTGATGCAATAGCTCCTTTGTTTTCACCTTGAATCCAAAAATATAAGAGCCTAAATGACAACTATGGGAACACAAAACTATTAAAATTTTCCTTAAACCACTCGTTTTCAATAATTTCTGGTATAGTTATTCTCTGCACGAAAACAAATCTATTAAATATTATGTTTATCAAATTTATTGATATGCTAAATCATCAAAATTTCATCATATTCAATTACCTTCTGATAAAGCACAACAAGATCCATGTTGTCAAATAGCAACCAACCAGTCAGTAGAACAAAAAGAATTACACCACAATACCAAAGATCTATGGAAGCACCATCATAGCTTCTGTTTGCATGCAAATTTTTGATACCTTAAAATATAACTCTCACCATTGCTTCCTTTGTAAAACCACTTTAAAAAAAATAGTAACACTCTACCTAAGGTAAAATCTATCACTATAATGAAATTTTAGTGGCATGCTACTTGAAACCCCTTGTGCTGGAGAAAGGGAGAATGACGGGCTGGGTCGAGCTCTGCAACTCGACGTCCAGCTAGGATAGTCGTGCCCTAGCTTTTAGGCTATTTTTTTTATGTGTTTGCGTGGATAGATAGGAGGAGCGTGGGGAGCATAGAGGTAACAGCTTGGTGTGAGGCGCAACTAGGTGCTAAAGCAGTTTTGTAGGGATGGCCCTGAGAGAGCACAATAAACTTAAAGGAGATAGGAGCTATAAGGATGTAATAAGTTGTGATTCCCAGCGACAGGAGGCCAGTTTGAAGGGGTGGTCTGAGGCAGGGCAGAATGCTGGATTGCAGGTCATTGGCACTGAGGGAGGTTCAAAAATTTCAAAAATTAATGGATGTTTGGAGCGGTGTGAGGAGAGACCTAAGCTTGTTATCCCTTTTGACTTGATTGCAGAAGATGTGGAATACTATTCCAAACATTCTTTATACTGTAAGTTTCTGGGGCTGAAAGTTTCTCTGCCTTTTCTGGAAACTGGGCAAAGAGGGTTTGGGAGCCAGAAGGGGAGATGGACGTAGTGTTGCTGGCCAACAGCTTCTTTATGGTCACTTTTAATTGTCTAGCTGATAGAAACTGGGTCTTTGAGGGAGGACCGTACTTCTATAACCAGGCTGGTCTCTTTGTGAAGCCGTGGCAAGCGGGATTCAATCCCTCATAGGAGCTGCCTTATCGGGTCCCAGTTTGGGTTTGGCTCCCTCGAATATCGATTGAGTGTTGCAGGGAGGATGTTTTGCAAATGATAGCTGTGAAGCTTGGTAAATTGGCGGGGTCATCTTCACAGACCTCAGGTAAGAGAATTATGTCCTTTGCTCATATTTGTGTTGAAATTGACTTGAGCAGGCCTATACCGGATGCAATATAAATCTGTGCAGGACCTTATTCCTGGGTTCAGCAGTTAGACTATGAAACTCTGCCCTTTAGATGCTGCATATGTCATGAGTACAGACATTTGGCCAGAAGCTGCCCAAAGGTGAAATTGGGAGGACAGCAAAACTCATCTTCACCACGTGAGTAGATTGTGGCGTCTGAAGACAGGAGGAAGAAAGGGGAGTCAGGGGATGATAAAGCTGTGGATGGTTTTGTACAGGTTAAGTCCCGAAATAAAAATAGAAGACTCAAGAGGACATTTCAGGAATGGCAGGAGGAGGAAATTTTTAACAGATTTGAGATTTTGGAAGAATTGGGTACACAAGAGATTCACCCTAGTCTCCCTGATGACGGGCAAGTAGGTGGTGATGTTGTAATGGATGGTACGGCATCCTCTACTCTAGCAAAACAAGTAGAGGAAACACCTTTGCCCATGATTCTGGAGACACAAGGTGAGGGGCAATTTCTGATAGAAGCGACTAGAGAGACAGGCCAGCTCTTGGAGGATGAACGGCTCTCTACACAACAGTCGACGACAGGAGGGGAGAAGAGAGGTAAGGCGGCCCCTTGTCTGGGAATTCTCCAAAAGGAAGGAAGAAAGGGTTCAGCAGATAAGGGAGCTAAGGCAGGCAGGAGAAAGGATTTGGAAGTGATTAAGATGATTAGGGAGAATTTGGTAGAATCTGGGTCAGTCAAGACCCTGGATCAGCACTTCTCGAACCCCATGAAATGATTATAATCTCATGGAATGTGAGGGGCTTGAATAGCGGTCCCAGACAAAAGGCTATTTAGGAATTGGTTAGAAATAATAGTCTAGATATCCTCTTTTTACAGGAGACCAAAGTTTTTGTGGAATTTATGATGAGTATAGCACCTAAGCTTTGGACGCAGGGTATATGCCAGTGTATTGGAGCTCAGGGAACGGCTGGAGGATTGGCCTGTTTATGGAATCCTCGTAGAGTTCGACCGATAGCTTCGATTGTCTTCAGATGTGTGATAGCTATGGTAGCTTTGTACATAGATTTTGGAGAATATGTTCTTCTGACAAATATATATGCTCCAAATGACTTACAAGGTAAGCAAATGGTGTGGAACAACTTGCAGGTGATTCGAAAGGAATATCCCTACCATCCTTGGATCATAGCAGGTGACTTCAATGCGATATTAGACCTTTCAAAAAAAAGAGGAGGTAATACTAGAGTGGAGCCGTCTTCTCTTCTATTCAGGGACAAGATTGTGGAATTCAACTTGGTGGACAATAAGCCAGGCATGGAAGATTCACATGGAATAATAGGCGTCTGGGAGAGGACTGTATTGCAGAGCGTATTGACAGATTTCTGACCTCCTGCTATTGGGTGGGCGGCCGATGGACTCTGAACTTTGAGATCTTATACTGGCGTGGGTCGGATCATTGGCCAATACAATTGACCATCTCCTCGGCACAAAGGCATCAGAAACCTCATTTCAAATTTCAGCTTATGTGGCTGAGAGACCAGGATTTGTTTAATTTAGTTGTTGATTGGTGGAAGGAGGGGCATCCAACGCATGGTATGGCAATGTATGTTTTTGCCAAACTCCTTCAATATGTGAAATACCAGCTCCAGAGATGGAATAGGCAGACTTTCGGTAACTTATTTCAAGAGAAGAAGGAGGCTCAGCAGGTGTTGAATGATATTACCAGGAAGATCAGAGAAGTGGGGTTGTTCGAGACTCTGCTGAAGGAAGAGGAGAAGGCTGCCCAAGCATTGGAGGAATGGGAGCTGAGAGAAGAAATTTTTGGGAAACAGAAGGCTAGGATCGATTGGCTGCGGGAGGGGGACAGGAACACGGCCTTCTTCTTTAATTCGGTCAAAGCAAGGCAGCATGGTAATGTTATTACTACTCTGAGCACAGAAAGAGGAGAGAGGATATTTTCCATCGAGAAAATTTGTAGGGAGACGGAGCAGTATTTCAGCTCACTCTTCCATGATGATGGGCAAAGAGATGAGGTAGTAGAGGAATTGATTTTATCTAGCATTCCTTCTATTGTCACGTCGGACATGAAGACACAGCTGATGAAGCCTATAACTATGGAGGAATTGAAGAAAATGGTATTTATGGTGAAGACAGGGAAAGCTCCTAGACCGGATGGTTTCTCAGTTGAATTTTATCAGGAGTTTTGGGAGATAATTAAAGAGGATTTATTGGTTGTAATCCAAGAGTCTTGGGAGAACAAGCAAATGCTGTGGGCCTTGAATTCCACTTTTCTGGCGCTTATCCCCAAGGAAGAAGGGGCTGATTGCTTTAGCAAGTTCCATCCCATCTCCCTATGTAACGTGATTTACAAAATTATCTCAAAATTGATTGCTAAATGGTTAAAGGGATGTTTGAAGGGGCTGATTTCAGAAGAGCAAAGTGGCTTCGTGGAGGGCTAGCAAATTTTGGACGGAATTGTTATGGCTACAGAAGCCATCCATTCTATGACCAAATCTAAGGAAAAGGCCATGTTTATTAAGTTGGATATGTGAAAGGCTTATGACAGGGTTCGCTGGTCTTTTCTTCGAAGGAGTCTGGAGGCGTTTGGCTTTGAAGAAGGATGGATCAGGTGGGTGATGAGTTGTATTACTTCTACCTCATTCTCTGTTTTGGTCAATGGTGAGCATTCAGACCTCTTCAGGGCAACTCAGGGAATGCGGTAGCGTGATCCTCTCTCCCCCTACTTGTTCCTTTTATTGGCAAAGCGGCTTGGGAGGCGAATGAAGGATTTTACCAGGGAGGATGTGATACATGGTTGGAGATGAGGAGGGGATCTTCCGGTTCTCTCTCATCTTCAGTTTGTTGATGATGTGTCTATGATGGGCTTGGCCACGCTACGAGAAGCCAATAATATCTGCAGGTGCCTAGATGCCTACTTGGCGGCTTCGGGTCAGATGATCAATGAGGGGAAGTCATCCATTTTCTTCTTCAACATGCCGCAAGCTATTCAGCAGAGAATTGGGGACATCCTTCGGTTTCAAGTTGGAAACCTTTCGGCTTTGTACCTAGGGATCCCCATTTCTACAGGGCGGTTGGCTAATGAGTCGTGGTAGGGGATTTTGAACAAATTCAGAACCATGGTTAATCATTGGACGCATAGGTGGTTGTCCTTTGCCGGTCAGGTTCAGCTGATCCAGGTTGTGGTTCAGGCCCTTCCCATCTATAGGTGTATGCTTCAGGTTGCACCTGTCAGTTTTGTTAAAGAGATTGACGCCATGGCCAGACAATTTTTGTGGGCCGGTAATTTGTCAATGAATAAGTGGAGCTTAATTCGATGGGATGTTGTCTGCACTCCGAAGAAGTTTGGTGGTCTGGGGCTTAGACAGTCGATGATGGCTGGCACAGCTATGACAGCTAAGCTATATTAGAGATGGTGTAATGAACAGAGCAGGACATGGGCCAATATTTTGACTCATAAGTATTCTCCTGGCACCTCACAGGAGGATCTTCCTAGGTGTGGTTTATTTGGGAGGGGGTCAGTGATTTGGGATACGCTCAAGAAGGGAGCTGCCCTGATTAAGCGTGGCTTGTTTTGGATTTGTCAGAACGGGAGGAGGGCAAAATTTTGGGATGATTCTTGGGATGGCAACACCCCTATAACTTCTCAATATCAGAATCTGACCGTTCTAGCTCAAAAATTCAAGGAGGCTGGCTGGAACAATGTTGTCGATTTTAAAGTTTACACACTCCAGGACCAGTTGACGATGGTGAAGTGGAAGGATAGAGAAGATTGGCCGATCACTGATATGGATGCGGAGTGCACTGAATTGGCTTCAATCTTGGCTGGGCATAATTGTTGTACCCTTGGTGGTGAGGACGAGTTGGCTTGGTTCCCGAACCCCAGAGGTAAATATACTGTCTCTTCAGGTTATCAGGTGTTAATTGAAGAAAATTTAACTGTGGAGGGGGAGGTTCCCTGGTGGCGTAGGGTGTGGAGCAGCTTTGGATGGCTGAAGTGCAATTGCTTTGCCTGGGCGCTGGCATGGAATCGTTGCCTGACGTGGGAGAACATCAGGAAGTGGGGTTTTGTTGGCCCCTCGAAATGTGTTCTGTGTGGGGAAGAGGAAGAGAATACGACTCACCTATTTTTTTGATGCCAGTATACCAGCCAACTGTGGCATGCTTGGTGGGGCATTTGGCGTAGCGGGTGTGTTCACGCCTCCTCTCTGGTGGAGTTCTGGACGAAGCAGGGGAGGCCTACCTCTGTTTTGCATTTTTTGCTAGAAACCTGGTATGTAGACCTGATTTTCTTACTCTGGCAGGTTTGGTTAGAGAGAAATCGAAGAATTTTTGCTGAGGTTAAGCTGGGGGTGCAGCAGGTGTGGAACCGAATTTTAAGAATGATTCAGGAAACTATTAAGGCCAAAAGTAGATTGTCCTCCCCATGAAGAAGGAGGACGTTGAGGTGGTCGGCAAGATGGGTTTGAAGGAAGTCGCACCAACTTCGGCTTGTGTGAGAAGAGGCGTTGGAGGTAAGAAGAGGATTCAGAGGGATAGTAGATGGCTGCCCCCCCAGAGAATTTCTTGAAAATTAATACTGATGGTTCTTCGAGGGGCAATCCAGGGCCGGCCAGTATCGGAGGCGTTGGACGTGATGCTTCGGGGATGGTTGTTTTCCTTTTCTCAGCCTATATGGGAGAGCAAACGGTAAACAAGATGGAGGGCCTGGCGATTTTATATGCCCTGAGGAAGGCTTATGAGCTTGGATGGCACATAGTGATTTGCGAGGCAGACTCACAGATTTTAATCGACATGATCGTGGAGAGGAGATTAACGGATGTTAGTTGGCAGCTTTATGTGGTTGTTCAGTAGGTGATTCAGATTTGCTCTCTCATGGAATCTGTGAGTTTTGTCCACATTCCGAGAGAATGGAATGGGGCAGCGGATTGTTTGGCTAAGTGGGCCTCCGAAGGCATGGCTGGGCGTGTTGTGGAGTTGTGGGAGCAGATACCTGAGGAGATTAGACAGAGATTGGATAGGATTCTGAGAGAGGACAGGAGTGGCACGGGACTGTGATGGTTCGTGGTTGTTTAAGCTATAAATCTTGGTTTTAGTTTGGGCTATGGCCTTTGCTGGCTTTGTATCTTGGTTTTCTATGATTAATAAAGTTTTTACCTCTTCTTATTTTTTTTATTTATTTTTTTTAAATCTATCATTGTAATAACAATCATAGCATGCAATTTGTAATGATATTAAACTCCTAATTAATAACAATTGTAGCAAGCAATTCATAATGATATTTAACTCTTAATTAATAATAAAAATTGTAATAGTATTATGTTGAGATATTCTCACGCCGATCATGGGCAATAAGTACCAATGTTACTCTTCATGACATCATCAATCTACACGTTAATAACATCCCAACGATTTTCACCAATCAAAACATTGTTAAATGATCTTTTTAATATTTTTTGTTAATAAATATGCAATTTAAATATTAGAAGTTTTTAAATATTATAATATATAAAAGATAAATATTTTTTATTGGTGAACAATGCAGAGTTTAATCAGACTATAGTTATCCCTTCAGAACTAATAAAGCTCACATGTATATACACCTCTTTTATATTCCCACTTGCTCAATTATAAGATCTTTACGAGGAGTATGGTATCATGAAAATTCATTTAAAAATGAAATGAAATTATTAATCGGAGGCTTATATGATGTGGCACTCATTTTAGTTTCATTTCATATAAGATAAAAAAAGAATATGTTGTTTATGTTCATTCAATGGATGGCATCATTTACCAAGACTTGTAATATATGTTAAGTTAGACGAAAGGAAGGTAGGGAACCTACTACTGGGGGCAGAGATGTGGCAAGGGCCCATCACAAGAGGGATTTGATGACTATCCCCCAATTATCCATTAATATTCAATAATCTTCAATTTTTTGGTGAGAGAGAAAAGGGAAGGAAAATAACGTTACAATGAGGTTTTGTTTGTAAATTGAAGTTTTCCTCTTCCACTCATTTTTTTCCATGACATTTTTGCAAGGCAAAAACTCTATGATAAAGGGGCCAATATTTAACGAATTGGCCTGTACCATTTTGATTTTTTGAGATTTATGAAAAATCGAGGTCTATAGGAAATTTTTTAATTGAGTGAGGGTTTTGCAGTTTTATTTCATTTTTTGTGGTGATGAAACAATTTTTTCCTTATTGCGGGACATGAGCTCTCACCATACACGAGATAAGAATTTTGGCTATGGTAGAGGCTTTGTTTTAACTTCAGATGAAGGGAGGTAAGCTTTTTTCCCAACCACCTAGAAAAATGGTTTAGAGATGCAGATATTTGGGCCACCCTTTATTTCACTATCTGTAGTTTCAATCACCACCTTTTTCAACTCCATCGTCTACTAGTGTTTGTTTGTTTTACTTGATATAAAAATTAATTAAGGGCAGGTTGAAAAACAATGTTATGGTTGGGGAAAAGAGCAAAGATGGGTTTATTTGGATGTTTTGTGGAGCTATTGTCTGGTTTGATTTGATTTACTTGTGGAGTAACCTAAAGGAAGAAGCCATAACTCCTCTCTCAACAATGTTGGGGGAAACCTCTTTCTTTCCCAATTACCTTTTTTTCTTTTCACCTCGGATACTTGTTCTGTTGTATGACCATCTGTCATAAGCGACATCATTGCACTCCAGGGTGCGATCTATAAGCAACCAAGATGAGGTACTCGAACTTGCTAGATTATTATGGTAGCCATTGATTATTCTGTAATTGATTTGTGGCCTTCTAAAGACATGATAGGCATTACAACTCCATCCCCAACTCATATGACCAACAATAAATATGCGAGAAATGTGCCCTACATGGTATCTTTTATCCAATAATGTAGGACCCTATAAAATATATGGCATTTCAAAGCTAGGGTTTGGAGCAGCATTTGTCAAGGGGCTACATTAAGGTTTGAGGACTATAGGGGTGCATTTGAGCTTGACACGACCCAAAGTTACCTAAGACTAAGCAAGTAACAAAAGAAAATGTAGATTTTGTTGGTTAATGTTCTTTTTCTAAAAAAATTTACTTTTACAACTTCTTTATTTTTTGACAAAATAACCAATTGGCGAAAAGAAAGGGCTCTAAAGACATTATTTGGTCTCAAGATAACTAAAATAATTAGTAAGGCTTGCTAGCTTAAATGTTCTAGTAGAATATCATCAACAAACAGTAAATTTGTAAGTTGAAAAGTCCTGTCAATTTGATACCTTTAATGTTGCATCTTCTTTTGTAATCAATAAAAGTTTGGTAAAAATGTAATACCATAGGTGTCAAGGCATTAATTAAACTTTAAATGTACATTTTTGTTTAGTGTATTCTTATATGTTATATTAAAGGGTCATTATTTCTACATGTTTATAAATATGTAATATTGTATATTTTTGTTTCATGTTTACTTCTTTAGTATATTTCAAGGGTTTTTATTTTTTTAAGTATTTAATATCATACAAATTTAATATGTATTTGGTATATTACAAGGTTTCTATATTTTTATAATTATTGAACATTCTTTTTGTGTATACTTAATCACACTAAATAAGAGGTATGTCATGAACCTAGAACAATAAACATGCTCTAATACCACGTGTCAGGATCTTGCTCCAACAATAGAGCACATATGATTACTTCTTGTATTAGCAACTAAACACGGAATTTACCCAGAATCAACAAGTAACTAGAAATATGAAACAACACAGGAATATGAGAGACAATACACAATTGTATTAATAATCACTCAGAAGAATATACAATAAGGAAGATGCCACTTCTTCCTCCACCTCAAAGGTTCGCCACACCTCAAGACCTTCTTCCCTCTCTCTCTTGGTCCCAACAATCAACTCCAATATAGAATTGATGTTCACCTCTCCAACTAGTCAGTAACACGCTGCCAGTACGTCAAGTACACAACCGTACTCCAAGTAGATCTCCTGTTCTCTGCTGCTACCTACAAATCACTAAACCTTACTCACCATTGTAGATCTCCAAAAGAAGCCATGCTAATCTGCTGACTAAGATCATACAAATATGAAGAACCCTGTTGATTCTCCAATCCAGTACCCACCTTGGTACTGTGGCACTAGGAGGAACACACCATTGCTCTCTTCTCTCAGAAGGAGCTTATTGCTCTCTTACTCTCTAGCTACAAGTTTACACTACAGCCTATGAGTCTATTATATAGATCTCATGCATACAATAATTAGACTATCCTAATTACAATAATTAGACACGCAACTCAAGACCAAAAATATCATTTGCATGTAAACACTCGGTTCAATGAACTAACTGTCCGTGGAACAAGCAGTTCTAGAACTGCCACAGGCGACTGACATCAGTCCTTGTCTGCCTGGAGGTGACCGACATCGGCCGACCTCCTGCCGATGTCGGTTTCCTTCCTGTCCATCCTGCCATCGTCGGTTGCCTTGTGCACTGCACTCTGCCGACGCTGGTCTCCCTGGAACTCAGCAACCTCCTCCCTGTTTGCACCAGTTACAGCTTTTAGCTCCACATCATAACAATCTCCCACTTGGAGATAAATAGCTGCAACTGTACCTGTAATTGTACACTATCTAATTTGTACCCTAGCTTGTATCCCTCTTCAAGATCAATCTTGAAGACTAACCACCACACCCTGTGATGCTCTAACCTTTGTGCCTTTGTCATCCAAGTAACCTGCCACATCCGCATCTACAAACTTGTGTAGAAAATAACTTGACCCTGCATAGCATGTCGACCTGCTGCTAATCCCTGTAAGAATCCACTGAACTGCCCTTCAGTACCTCTTCCTCGAATTGGCTCCATACTTTCTGAAAACTCCCACTGCTTGGGAAAACTCAGGTCTACACTAGACCTCATATGATTTCGAACACTTGTTCTAAGCTCTGCTTGAACTGTCCAGCCCTTGGTGTGCTTTCTGATTCTGCATCCTGCATCATGAACCCCACCAACACTATCTTCACATCAGCTCCCATTGGAGATAAAATCTCCATGTCTCTTATGCCAAATAATTTCGCTGCTCTAAATTCTTCCTGACATACTTCTGAACTAACCTTACCCTTAGCTCAGCAAAACCCTGTATCTCTGAACCTATAACTAGTATATCATTCACATATAATAATTGGATAATGTCGCGACTCATCATCCACCTGGTAAGACAAAACCACAATAGTTACACTGACATTGACTAAAGCCATACTTAGTCATCCACCTGTCAAAACCTGTACCACTGTCCTGCAGCTACCTCAAGACCATGTACCTTGGCCTTCTGTCTCACTTATCCATTCACTCTCTTCTCTAATAAGGGAATCCACTCCTCTCCCAGTGCTCTCTCTTAGCTGACAAATCTACCAAATCTCCTGCTTGGTTCTCTTCTGAAGAATTCATGCCATGCTCCCACTGTTTCTGGATTCTACCTACATTGTCTCTATACATCTTCCTAGTTCTCAACCATCAGTAAGCAATAATAAAGAATGTGAATAATGAATATGAGGTTCACTTACCCTTTCTGACCTCGAATGAGCATTTGAGACTTGTTGACAGCTTGTTGTCCACCCAACATTCGTTCCAGTGATCGATCTCGGCCATCTCCCAGCCTGCACCCGATCGATGTCGGTTCCCTGCGACTGCTTCCTCACCGACGTCGGTCCTCGTGACCAACGTCAGTTTTTACCTGTCCCTGTTTTACTGACATCGGTCTGCACATAGCCGACTTCGGTCACTGTGAGGACGCCGACGTCGATTTTCTAACCATCGTCGGTTTCTGTGTTTTCCTTGTGAGTGACAACTTTTACCCGCAAACTCCTTTTGGGTCAAAACCTTGTTAAAATTAACACATCCCTACTCAGAATAAATCAATTTCCTCACCTGATCTCTATCCGTTATCTCCTCCATGAAAACCAAGGCTTTCTAGTTCTTTAGCTTGTCAAAGACATCTGACTTCTGCTTCAAAACCTGCATTCTCCTTTTACATATGTGACTAAGCCTACGAAACCACATCTCTGTAACAAAAGGTGAATCAGTAATATAAGTAGATAGATAAAGGATACCTACTTTCTTACCACCATCTAATTCAAGTGTATCCGCTGTGAGAGTTACAGTGCATCTCCCATCACCCAAATTTCTTGAAGAAATTAGACTCATCTCCAAGACTGGTACCTGCATGACTTCCTTCAACCACTGTGTGTCATCTGTCTGTAATTTCAGCTTCACTTCTCCTTTGTCAATAATCTGACAAGGCTCTCCAACCCCTAAATAAATCTCTCCAAAGTCTCCAAAGACATACCCATGAAAAGATGCTCTATTTTGGGCTGCATGGAAAGAGGCAAAAGAATCTATAAACAAAGATTCTACTTTATCCAAAGCAACCTGTGCATCGTCACCTGCAACATTTGCTTCTACACGTTGATCTTCTGTCTACCAACAATCTCTTTTTACCTACTCTTTCTTTCCATCAATCAGACCATTCATGCTATTCAGTTTCTCCATTCATAGCTTACTATCTTCTGCCATTGCTATACTCCCACTCAATCTGAAACCCCTGTGAGTGACCTGTAATCAAAAACACTACCAGATCTGAAACCACCATTAGTCAACCGAACCAAAAGCTCTGATACCACTTGTCAGGAACCTAGAACAATAAACATGCTCTGATACCACGTGTCAGGATCTTGCTCCAACAATAGAGCACATATGATTACTTCTTGTATTAGCAACTAAACACGGAATTTACCCAGAATCAACAAGTAACTAGAAATATGAAACAACACAAGAATATGAGAGACAATACACAATTGTATTAATAATCACTCAGAAGAATATACAATAAGGAAGATGCCACTTCTTCCTACACCTCAAATGTTCACCACACCTCAAGACCTTCTTCCCTCTCTCTCTTGGTCCCAACAATCAACTCCAATATAGAATTGATGTTCACCTCTCCAACTAGTCAGTAACACACTGCCAGTACGTCAAGTACACAACCGTACTCCAAGTAGATCTCCTGCTCTCTGCTGCTACCTGCAAATCACTAGACCTTACTCACCATTGTAGATCTCCAAAAGAAGCCATGCTAACCTACTGACTAAGATCATACAAATATGAAGAACCCTGTTGATTCTCCAATCCAGTACCCACCTTAGTAATGTGGCACTAGGAGGAACACACCATTGCTCTCTTCTCTCAGAAGGAGCTTATTGCTCTCTTACTCTCTAGCTACAAGTTTACACTACAGCCTATGAGTCTCTTATATAGATCTCATGCATACAATAATTAGACTATCCTAATTACAATAATTAGACACGCAACTCAAGACCAAAAATAGCCTTTGCATGTAAACACTCAGTTCAACGAACTAACTGTCCGTGGAACAAGCAGTTCTGGAACTGCCACAGGCGACCGACGTCGGTCCCTGTCTACCTGGAGGTGACCGACGTTGGCCGACCTCCTGCCGATGTCGGTTTCCTTCCTGTCCATCCTGCCATCGTCGGTTGCCTTGTGCACTGCACTCTGCCGACGTCGGTCTCCCTAGAACTCAGCAACCTCCTCCCTGTTTGCACCAGTTGAAGCTTTTAGCTCCACATCCTAACAAGGTAATTTATCGAATAATTTATGTTTCTATACATAGTCTATTCAAAATATCTGGTAAATCAATCTGAGTCTTGGAATCTCTTAGTGACAATAATACAGGGTTTATCTATAGGTCTCGTTGACTGCATCACAAAGTTATGAATTTAAGTCCTCTTATTTCAATATAACAATGTTATATACATATATATATATATATATATATATATATAAAAGTAATAATGCACGTGTTTATTTTTTTGGTACTTATTTGGTATATTACAAGGGATGTTATTTTTATATTTCCTACATATTTTTTATTCTTGTATATTTTTTAGTGTGCTATAGGTACCTATATCAAGACATTGTGTGCCTTGGTTTCATAAAAATTTAGATTAATTAGATTGAAAAAATGCATACAGTCCAATGGTTAGTGTATGATAGTAAAAACAAATTCGAGCTACAATGAGATAGTTAGATATTAGAAGAAATATTAAAATTTTCTAAAACGTATAAAAGAATAAGAAAGAGAGAATTTCCACAGTTGAATGGTGTACAGTGAGTTATTTTTGGATACTTTAGGACAGGCCCTGAAACTAGTGCCTTGTACCAACTCGGCCATCTTTACATTCTACAAGATTCATTTGAGAACAACGGTGAACACAAACTTAAATAGACTTAGAAATTTATATGAACTCTACTAACCATTTTCAATTTTTTATATTATTTATTTATGTTTATGGTTTTTTTTAACAGGCATTGATATTGTCACCTGGTTGTACATACAGTCTTTAAAAAATATTAGTAAAAATGTTGGAAAATTTGTGTAAACGGGTAAAAATTCGTACACAATTTTTTATTTTTTTTCTCTTTCTAAATTATTATTGTTTTTGATAAAATTAATAAAATAAATATGATATTATAAAAAATCATTTTGTTTATAGTATCAGACATGATCATTTCATTTTCTTATGCATTTCTATGTATTTTATGAGTTTATATATTAGACAACTTAAACATATTTATGAATGTGAATTGTTTTCTTTACAATCATTCTTCTACATTCATTTCATTTTCTTATGTATTTGTGTATTTTTTGAATTTGTATATTAGACATATTTCTAACTAGCAAAGTTGTGACATAGACAATGTAACCACTGGTGTAAAACAACTCAACAAGGATTGTGCAAGCAACTCAATAGGTGTTGTATGATTAGCTCAACAAGTGTTGTGCGAGCAGATCAATAGTTGTAGGGCCATTACAATTCATAATGTTTATTGTGTTGTATAACAGACACTTGCAAGTTGGGTTTTTATCACATTTAGAGTGTTGATAGATGTTGTATGTTAATATTCATTTTATGAGTTATTTAATTTAGTTGTGAATCATTTGACAAAATGCCTCGAAAGGAATTATAGATTATATAATACTTAATATTTGGCTTCCCTTGCATCTTCAGGGCAACTGCTAGTTTTAATTACATTTATGAGACTATTTAGTCTATGAGATCATCGATTGTATATTGATTATTTCTCATAAATAATTTTATTACAAAATTAATTTTTAACATTTTTTCATATTTGGTTTGAATGTCTATACCCTTTAAACATTTTAAGGATGAAATGCTCTTCCATTTTGATTGTCCCTATGGTGCATAAAACACAAGTCCTCTCTTTCAATTGTTCCTTAGGTGTTGTTTATCTACATGGCTCACATCTAACCCTATGGGAGCTAGTCCTTAATTGAGCAATGAGGATCTTTTCCCTCCACTTAATTTCAGCCCCTATATATGCTTTTTCACAATGTTCATAATTTGTATTGAACTATGTATTATAGTGTTATCATTTCCTACTTATTTTTTTCCTTCACATCATTATATTAAAATTTTCATTCACATTATTTTTAATGTGTTTATTGAGATTCAAGCATTCATTTACATTAATATCCCATCCACTCATCCATTTTGTGGTTATATTTCATTCACGTATTTTTCATTTATGCAACTCTTTGTCTCTTGCAACCCCAGGCTACTTGTCAGTCTTCATGTTTTTATTGTTTAAAAGTGACATAGAACTCTTATCATAGTAGTTGCTTCTAAAGAGAAAGTTCCTATTACAACAAGGATGATCTCATAGGGAACCGAAGCTTTGATTCTAAAATTGTTTGGTATTAGACACTTTTGGATCCTTTCTATTGTCTCCATTTCAAACTCATTGTATTAACCCATACCTAACAACCATACAATACCACCAATGTGACACATAACGTGAATAAGACCCTAATGATCTTCCAATCCCATAACATAACATTCATGCCTTTAGTTTGGAGTGCATAAACCTTGTATTATTTTCATCCAAAAAGTATCTGAACTGAGTTTACTATGAAATTTGAGGCTGAGATACTTGTATTCTTATACCACTTTAAGAGACTCTCCTACAAAGTGAAAGTCGAGAGGTTGCTTCTTCCTTTTCATTAAGAAAATCATAATTTTGGTTTTATCAATTTTTACTTTCATCCCTACTTCTCTAGAGAGTGTTGGTGGTCTTTTGGATCTTGGATTATTTTTGTCATTACAATTAGGTTGAATCGGCATAGAGTAGGAATTTCACCACATGTTTGACTAAGTGGACCCCTTCCCCTCTAAATTTGTCTATCCAATTTTCTAACTTATCCATGTATAGGCCAAATAAATTCGGGGGTAGAGATCAGGTTTGTTTGATGCATATATCACTCTCGAAACACTCAAACAACCTTACCTCAATTTTGATTTAGCCTTGACTTTTTCATACAATATGTGAATTATTAACATGTAGTGCTATGGGACCCCAAGTTCCTTAATTTTACTTCATTATTTGTTCATTGACACCATGTCAAATGCCTTTTTGAAATCTACAAAGCAAAAATATGCATCCCCTTTTTAATCCCAAATTGTTCCAACTAAGTGTCTGAGTGTGACACAATGATCGATAGTTATGTGTTTGGATATAAAACCTACTTGCCTGTTTACTCGCTTCCTTCTTTCCTCTACCCAACTGTTATTCTTATGTTTTATCATACTCCCAAACATCTTTGTAAAAAATGAATTAACCATTATAGTTTGATAGATTAAGGGATTATTAACATCTTTGCTTTTAAACAAATATATGGTTAGGTTGGTTGTCCACTTTGTTGGGAAGCCATTTTGGATGACCTCATTGAAAATTTATTTGATTTGAGGTGTTAGGGTCTTTGTTCCTCATTTCAAATGCTCCACTTGGAGGTTTTATATGTTTTGGGCTTTACCCAATACTAGATTTTTAATCCATTGTATGATGTCTTCATTTGTGAAAATTTATTTATTAATAATGATTCTGTGAGGTGTAACTTGTTCATTTTCACACTCATACAAGTTTTTTGAATATTCCAACCACTAACTTGTTTTTATATTTTTATATGTTTATGTTTATGTTTTTTCCTTGTAGAGCTCCCTCCAAAATCTCTTTGGTTCATGTTTCCCTAAGTAAATCAACTCCTTCTTCCTAGTTATTGTATACCCTTTTTTTTTGTCCTCACCAGTTGCTCACATATTTTTTGGTTTGCCTTTGTTCTATTTGCTAGTTCCTTTAATGGTTTTTGAGTTACCTTGCATTCTTCATAGTACACAAAGTTTGTTGATAAGCTATTTATTTCCTTATTTTTAGGTTTATCTATCTTTCACATGCTTAGATTACCTTGAATGATCTGCATTAGCCTCTCCTCATCGTGTAATCTATACCAATATCAATTGTTTCTTTACTTTCTCCTTCTTGTAATTTTCTATACAACGTCGCCCTGAAGGCTTGTTAAATTTCCTCTATCAAGAGGATGTTTCCTTTTAATGGAAGTTTACTTTGGTAGACCCTAGTGTTCTCATCATGATGTTTGTCTCCTTATAACTGGAGCTTCATCAAAATTGGGTTGTGACCTTGAGATCCACAAGAGATTCTTCTGATTCTAGTTCTTCTATTCCAGGTATATGATTTTGTGAGAATATAATGTAGTCGATTACACTCTACACATTATAAGTCTTGCAAGTATAATTTCTTGGTTTTTCCCATTAACTCAAACCATTTCATATAATCAAGTTATGTATGTTACACAAGCCTAATAACTCTTCTTTAAATTAGCATGCCAAGAGTAAAAGAAAAGTTGGGGAAACTAAAGGGAAAAAAATGATGATAAGTAGCATAATAATCTCAAAGATCTTTGGGTGGAAATTGATTTACACAAAGCTTTCCTAAGTTGGTTCCAAAAGGATCAGTGTTTAATCAAAGAGTCCATTAAAAAAGGCTTGAGCACCAAAGAAGTAGCTGGTAACAGACAAGAATTTAAAGATTTGGTTGACTAGGTGAGAGGCTTAGAAGAGAGGGTCAACAGATCAAAAGAGGAGAACATATCACGCAAACATAAACTTGAAGCCCTAATAGGTCATAGTAAGGCCACAAATAGTAATTCTCTTGCTAGTATGGGAGCTTATCAAGGTGGAATAGACCTTGAAATAAATGTTGGACAATTGGAATGTAGCCCTTAGAGGGTAAGATCCATTGATTCATGGTTGTTTGTGATGTCTATCTGTTGTTGGCCTTTGTTGTTTTTGTTATGATGTTGTTATGAGTTAGCAGTGACCCAACCTTTGGTTTGTTTCTATTTCATTGTATTGTCCTTTATTAAACATTCTAATACTTTTAGCCTAGACTGTGGTTGTTGTATAAAAGGGTAGAGTCCCTTTCGAAAACTCCACTTTACCCTTAATTAAAAATAAAACCTCCAAAGTGCATGATAGCCCCATTTTCATCATCTAATGTTGTGGTCCAATGTTAATTTTCTTCTTTTTCCATCTAAAGATTATTCATATCTTGATCCTCGTTAGTTCCTAAAATGTTTTCTTGCATGTTTTTTATCCTTGCATTAAAGTCCCCTATTAATAAAATCTCCCCAATCTTATTGTAGATTGAAATGTCCCTCTTTAGGGATGAGTGCGGGTCTTTGTGGTCCAAATTGCACTTATTATAAAATTTAGAATTCATAAGTGCAAAATAACATGCAACTCTACTAATATTTATGTAATCTTCTATTATTCTTATCCAGACGTACTATTTATTTGCATCTTATTTTTATATTATGTGACACAATTACACTCCCATGTCACTTGCCATTCTTTGTTGCTTTATTCCATATTATTGCATTTTTGTATCCTTCAAACTTAGGGATGCATGCCAAATTTGATGAAAACTAATTATGTGTGGAATTGACCATTTGTCTCACAAGTTTATGGATAGCTTGGAAATAATAACTATATCAACCCAAACTCAATTGGTGTTACTAAGTACAGTCCTCCAAATCTCACACTATATAATACTATTGGTGACACTAAATCCTATAATATATGCAATTTCACTTTGGCATCCTAAAACTAAAGCTAGAAACATTATTTCTCATGTATACTAAGTGCAATACCCCTTGAATATATTCTCTCTTATGATACAGGCAGCATATTGAAGGGAGGTCCTTTGAAAGGTACACTAAGGTAAGTATAGGATAAAATAACTTCAATAAAACTTGTTTTATAAATTATATTAGTTCTTGTGATTTTTGTTTAGCTATGTTGAAAATCATGACCTTTGTTTTACTCAATTTCACTTGTAAACCATGGGTATCACAAAATGATCTTAAATACTAAATAATTAAAACTAAACCTAATAATTTATGATGGAAAATATCAATTATTGTAAGCACACTTTAATTTCAAACAAGAAAATATTTCTATATAAAATCCATACCCTACCCTGCCTTAAATGAAAAATGAAACAATGCTATAAAGTACCATCTGTATCCAAAATTATATCAAAATATATACTTTAGTAAAGCAATGAAAAATTGTACTAAGTAGTGATGCTCCAAAGGTAAAACTCTAAACAGTTCATGATGACGTTGAAGGCAAAGAATGCAATCATAGAAGTTGGAAACATAGTAAGAATGGAGGACACAACATCCATAGAGCTCTCACTTACCTTGGGCATAGCATTTGGTGTTGCAACATCCACCACACTTGCAACGCCAAACAATATAAAGATGAGCATTACAAATATAAAAATGACTAATAAATAAATATTAAAAAATATATAATGAAATTCAAATTTAATTTATAAATATTGATGCCACGTATCTCTATTCATTTTAGATATCTAAATTCAAGTTTTATTGATGCTAAATATTTTGTTTGTGTATACAAAATGTTAAAAAAATGGACATGTTATTATTCTATCACCCTACTACTGTGAATCTTGAGGCGTCCATTTGTTGGAAGGATACTTTGTTTTAACATTAATCCCAAGAATTAAAACTTAACTTAAAATTTCCAATTACAATTAAAGATCAATGTTTTAGGTTTAAAGAACATGAGAAGTAAAGGTTTGTTTAACGGAAAAAGGATTTCACTTCTGCACCAAAAGATTTAGATAAAATAATGGTACAATGGTCATAGTTACAAACCTACAATATGTTGATCATGACGAAGCATGGATAAAGATAATTTCTTACCATTGCATATCTATATGCAATTTGTATTAAATATTGTCATACATTTTTGTATAATCATTCAATGATCAAAATTGAACCTTTACGAGCCCTTCCTAGGGGTTGAAACACATCCTAAAATTGTAATTTAAAAATCACCTTAAAAATATAAAAAAAATCACTTATCATTTATGAAGGGAAGCAAATTCGTTAAATTTTCAAAATAAGGTCAACAACTAAGAAAGAGATGTCACACTATCTCCAGGTTTTCATTGATTGGAAACTAATATCCCTTAAGATTTGGCCTAAAACTAACCTGGTAATATTATATTTTTTTATCTATTTATTGTTTAATGTGTGTACTCAAAATTATTTAATTTCACTACAATCAATGTGAATGTGAAGAGCTACAAATAAAAACTACCCTCTTCCTCCATCATTCCTGAATGAAAATCTCAATTCAACCATCTTTCTATTATTTAGAGTCAACCAAAATAAGGTTTTTTTGCATCTTGTTGCCCTCCTCCTCTTCCTCTTTATTTATAATATGAAATATCTTTGTATTTTGTCAGCATTCTAGTTCATAGATTATATTAGTACCAAGTTAATTAGCATTTGCATGTTGTTTTGTGACTTCATATCATTATTTTTGGAGGGGGGTTGTGTTTATACTATGATGATTACATTAAAAAATGAAAACACTTGGGTCTCCGTATCCAACTAAGTATTTGCAAGCCACTTCTCGCCAATGGTAGATTTTGTATAATGTCTTGACAAGGCTTGAAAATTACCATTCCCTTGATATGGTAAAGATGAATATGGGGCCACTATGGTTGCTCATTTTTAGTTGTTGCTTTGTAGAGATGTTCGGGTTTAATTTGGGTTCATAGGTGACTACATAAGCTAAGTCTCATATAATAATGCCAAAGGCATACCACCCACCATGTTTTTTTGTTCACATTTGATGCCATACCCTTTAAATCATGTGGATGGATACAATCTTCCTAAATCCCATCATTATATCTCCCTATAGAGGTTCAATTAAATTCATGTATGTGACTTGCATTAATGATTTGAATGTGATGTTCCTGTTGGGTGAATATTTTGTCGACCAGCTAACTAGTGAGCAAAATAGTTCCTATCACCACAGCATAGGGAGATTGGTCATCCAAGTGTGCAGTTTTACTACATCAACAGGGGACAAATCTCTCCTCTCATCAAAGGGAGGTTCCCTATTAAATATACGGAGGCTATATACTATATATATAAGCAGAAAGTAAGACACAGGGGTAGGGTATCACCATCCATCTCTCTTTTTTCAAAGATGATGCTAACAAACAGAGGAGAAATCCTAGGTGATTGGTGAAGGTACTTCTCTTCTTTCAAAAGTAACATTCAGCCAAGAGCTAGATCCCTTCCTGACTAGTAGAAATCTTGGTGAAATGATAGAAGGCACTTCTCTTCTTTCAGAAGTGCTTATTCTTGCAAACAATAGGAATCTTTCTGGTAAATAACTGGGAACCAAAGGTGCAGAGTAACCAGCAGCCTGAAATGTAGCGCAAAGTCTCCACCTCAACTGCCCAAGAGTGAAATACAAAGAATGATGGAGGCACAAAGTCGTCCCAAGCTCCTTTACACAGAAATAAAAAATAAACACACACTGAAGACAACTATGACAGCACAAAGTCTGAAAGTAGTTGGCTTCAGGACACCTTCCTTATCACTTCCACTAGCTCTGCTTGTTAAATTAAATAAACAAGAACACTTTCAGAAGACATACATAAGAACAATCTCCTAAAATGATATAAGATATACAGCACAAAGTCTGTGAATCACTTGCTTTCTCATTCAGATAAAATAATATGAAATACAATATGAGCTCAAAGTCTCAGTATTCGCCTTTCAATTTGGGTAGAGTTTTACTTCTATGGTCAAAAAGATCTCTCTAAAATGATACAAGAGATTACAATATATAGCTGCCCAAAAAAGACTGGCATGCTTTTCCATGGAGCGACCCATGTTGCCTTTAATGCTTTGAATGCGTCTCCAGGTTTGTCAAAGGATTGCATTGAAAATAGGGCAATTGTCTTAACTATGGCATGCCATTTCATCCCATATGTCTTCTCTTGAGCCTGGATCATCTGGTCTATCCCCTCTGACGTCTGTGCAGCTATCCATTTTGTCTTTACTCTAAAGGAGATCAACAGGCCACGCCTTCAATGTTTGTAAGCTCAAAAATCTACTTTACAAACTGTCCCAACTACCGAAATAACTTCTACGTAGATATTTTTGGTCTTCTCATCTTTCTGCTTTCGTCCTTTCCAGCTTTGTCTCTTCCTAGAATTTAAGTGCCTGGGCTATTTTTTCCCCTTTTTGGTTTGTCTTTTCCTGGAATCTAATCCCTTGGGGCTATATTCTTAGCTTTGCCAGCTCTTTCGGCTCCTTTAGCTGGTTGCTGAGTTTGTTTTTAGGTTCTGTGCCACATTTGAAACTTAGTGGATATTTCATTACCTTAAATTTGACATCCACGAGGACATCATTGGTTGACTGTTTCAACAGTTCGAGCGGCCTTCTCAGCTCCTTGGTTTAATCACTTTCTTGCTTCAATCGCTTTATTGGTTCAATCGCTTTCCCACTCCTTAGTTAAACCATCCATTGAACCACCTATTTTCTACTTCTTTCCTTGACTGAGGCCACGTTTGAACTTTTGAACCCATGAACCATTGAACTTTGAACTCTTTTGGTTCAAGGTTCAATCGGTTCATTGGTTCATCCTTTGTCTATCACTTCATTATTCTTTCTAAGCTCTTTGATCTTCTTCGCATTGGTTGAACCTGTGAACTCGTTGAACCTTTTGGTTCAAGGTTCAATGGTTCAATCAGTTCATTCTTTTTATTTGGCTAGGTCCTTTTGATCTTTTTGAACCAAACGCGTTGAACCATTTGGTCATTGAACCTGTTGAACCATTGAACCCGTTGAACCTTTGAACCAAAGTGGTTCAATGGTTCAACAGTTTAATGGTTCAAGACTTCTTCTCTTTGATAAGTGTTTTGAAGCTGTTGAACCTTGAAGCAGTTAAACTTTGAACCTTGACAAATGCACTTAAGTGTTGAGAGCTTGCTTCTTTCCTGCAGAGTCTATAGAAATCAACCTGCGAAGCCCGTAGAACTTGGCCTGTAGAGTCTATAGATTCAAGCCTGCATAGTCCATAGACTCAAGCCTCCAAAGTCTGTAGATTTTTGAGAAGCTTGAAAAATGAGGAATTTGAATACTTAGAACAAATTTTGAAAAGGGAAGAGACAATTTTGGTCTTGCAGGGCCCAAAATAGTTCATATGTTGTCCCAAAAATGAGTGATATTTTTGGGGGACAACAGCTAGCCCCAGTTGGGGAACTTCCCTTAGTTAAAATTTTGAAATAACTAAGGGGAGTAGAAACTAGAATCTCCAGTGCCTTGAAGTATGCCATTGGGCTATGGAGTCATGCTACCCAAAAAGAAAGGCTCCAAAAAATGAAAACAAAAATGAAAAGCACAAAACAGAACCAAAGACTATACAAATGTACATATGTACATGTGAACTTATTTGATACTTCAAGAATTTGAAGTGAATCAGATGCTGCCCATTGTGAGACAATGAAAATGACGTTCTGGTCATGATAAACCAGTAAGAAACCATTTTATCCCTAGAAACGGTGACGGGCAAATGGAACTCTCCACCAGAAAACCAATTTTATGTGTCTTCCTCTTGGCTCTTTCTTCTTCTTGCCCCATGGTAGGACGTGGTCTTCAAACTAAAAACCATAACTCCTTGCTCTCTTGGTGAAGAGTTCCTTTTGCTGACTTTGGAGTACAACAGTATTGTCTACCACCATAGCTTGTTATTCTATTGGTCCAGTCCATCACATGCTTTGATTGTCAGCATCAAACTCCTGACAAACCATTAGCTCAACATCTCCTTTGGTGTGAAGGAGTTTGATATCTTCATCCTGAGCAATCTTCAATCTGAGCAATAGAGATTTGCATCCAGCTGTGTTGTTGATGTTTCTAAACTGCAACTTACATGAAGGAAAAATATCTCCTTAAGGAGATATCAACACAGTGTCGACTCCAGTATTAGTGGAAGAATTGTTGCCATCAGATTCCAGGATCCAAGCATCATCAGAAGTTGATCTTCTATCAGATTTCTCTTCATTGGAGATGAAAGATCCTTCTTGATTTGTACTACACCCTACCAACTCTTTTGATATCTTATTTGGATCAAATCATGGATTGCCAGCTATAGGACTTTCATCAGCTGAGACATGAGCATCATCTGTGGTCAAGAAGTAATTACCCTTGCCTAATGACTCAAACAGAATTTGATCTGCAGGGGCCGACATTTGGTTGACCACAAATTTTGCCTTAGACAGGTCCATACTTAGTTCTCCACCAATGTCCAACTGCTCAGGATTGGCTTGCAGGAATTCAAATTCAGTCATTTGAATTTTAGATTTCTTGACATGATCAATTATGTCAGATGACTGAAATGGACTAGAAAAAGAGGATGGGAGTTCATCCTTTTGGTTTTTGGGAGGGGGAGGACTGGCCTGCGAATTTGAAGTTGAAGGTGCAAAAATGTTTGGGGTACTTACTTTTTTGGCAATCACCGGGTCCTTTGGCTGGAAAGGTAGAGTGGTTCCCCACTTAGCAATTGAGGTTACTGGTTGAGGTCACTCCTCTGTCTTCTCTTTGTCGGCCTACTGGGCTGACTGATTCTCAGACTGGGTGAATACTGCATATGATCCTTTGACTGCTTCACCTTCACTTCTGGGTTCATCCTGATAATTCAAGAAACCAATGTGGGAGTCGCCAGCTGATTCTTCTTGATCCTCCCTAAAGAGATCAGCATCATTTTCTTGCTCAAACTCAAGTTAGAAAGAGGAAACATGTTTTGTTTGTAGATATCCAACTACTGAGTTGTTTGGAGGTGCTTCAAGGGCAAGGTTCCTATGTGGGGGAGGAAGATGATTTGGTTGCCTTTGACTTCTGGCAACATTGCCTTAGACTTCTGGCAACATTGCCTTAATATTGTTGATTGGTAAATGTCCTCCTTGGTATATCCCAATTAGGAGGAGCAAACATACTTTGGTCCATTTGCCTTTTCAAGGCTAGCAATTCATTTGCCAGCTTTTGCACCATCTGATCAGTGGTGGCTGAAGGTGGATACTCAGAAGATGAAGAGGATTTACCTTTGTTAAGATCTCTCTTTATATTTTCTGCCAAGATAAGGTCATTTTCTAGCTCAGTAGCCAAGTCCTGAGCAGCAACAAGGTCTATGTGTCTAGTCCGTCTCAACAAGAAACTCACTTTAGGCAGCTATGAGTTGATGAAGAAACACTTGAGATTCTGAGGTGTCAGTTGGGTGATCATGGGAATCATGTGCCTCAGCTTGTCGAACCTAGCAATGAAGTCCCTCATAGGTTCATGGGGCTCCTTCTTCATCTATGTGAGCTGGGCTAGTAAGGCATGTACATCTTCTGCAGGCTTGAACCTTGCTTTGAACTTAGCTTTAAGTGTGTTCCAGTCAGTCACTGATCTAGCTTATAAATGGTAGAACCAGTCTACAGCAGCACCTTGTAGTGTTTTCACAAAAACCCTGACTGCCACATCTTCAAATTCCACCCCTATCACACAACAGGCTATGCTAAAGGCTATAATGTTCTCATCAGGGTGAACTCTCCCATCTCCATATAATTTGGGAAAGTTCTTTCTTAAGTTGCGTGGAAGTTCATGAAGAGGTGGAGTCAAGTTGAGTGGCCCAAAAGAGTTATCCCAGGGGCCTCAAACTGCCATGATTTAATTATGAAAAATAGGGATGAAAAATCTGGGTGGAGTGGCCAGATTGCAAAATAAAAATGGAAAAGAACTAGCCCTACTTGAGCTTGAGACTTGAGGCTTCAAACTGCGCACTCTTTTCCAGCAGCTCTGGTTTTGTAGACCAAATAAAATGACGGAGATGGAGGAAGATGGTAAGGCTATAATGATAATGGGTAAGACATGGAACAAAGTCACTAGAGTCTATATAATGGATAAGGGAAAGAACTACTTTAATTTGAAACTTGAGGCTTCAAACTGCATGTTCATCCCCAATGGAGTTGCCAAAAGAGTTGCATGAGGCTGGGGAGGAAAAATTGACAATGGGAAAGCAGTGGAGCAGTTCATTCTTTCACAGCAAAATGCATGGATAAGGTTATAATGATAATGGGTAAGACACAGGTGATGTTTCAATATGAAACTTGAGGTTCTAAATTGCACAAAATTACTGTGTCCCTAGTAGAGTCGACAAAAATTGTTGGGTGAATATTTTGTCGACCAGCTAACTGGTGAGGAAAATAGTTTCTATCACCACAGCATAGGGAGATTAGTCATCCATGTGTGCAGTTTTACTACATCAACAGGGGACAAATCTCTCCTCTCATTAAGGGGAGGTACCCTATTAAATATACGGAGGCTATATACTATATACATATATATATATATATATATATATATATATAAGCAGAAAGTAAGACACAGGGGTAGGGTATCACCATCCATCTCTCTTTTTTCAGAGATGATGCTAAAAAATAGAGGAGAAATCCTGGGTGATTGGTGAAGGTACTTCTCTTAAACATTCAGCCAAGAGCTAGATCCCTTCCTGAATAGTAGAAATCCTAGTGAAATGACAGAAGGTGCTTTTCTTCTTTCAAAAGTGCTTGTTCTTGCAAACAACAAGAATCTTTCTGGTAAATAACCGGTAACCAAAGGTGTAGAGTAACCAGCAGCCTGAAATGTATCGCAAAGTCTCCACCTTGACTGCCCAAGAGTGAAATATGAAGAATAATGGGGGCACAAAGTCGTCCCAAGGGCCTTTACACAGAAACAAAAAATAAACACACACTGAAGACAACTATGACATCACAAAGTTTGAAAGTAGTTGGCTTCAGGACACCTTCCTTATCACTTCCACTAGTTCTACTTGTTAAATTAAATAAATAAGAACACATTCAGAAGATAGACATAAGAACAATTTTCTAAAATGATACAAGCTATACAGCACAAAGTCTGTGAATCACTTGCTTTCTCATTCAGATAAAATAATATGAAATACAATTTGAGCTCAAAGTCTCAGTATTTGCCTTTCAATTTGGGTAGAGTTTTGCTTATGTGGTCAAAAAGATCTCTCTAAAATGATACAAGAGATTACAATATATAGCCACCCAAAAAAGACTGGTGCGCTTTTCCTTAGAGCGACCCATGTTGCCTTCAATGCTTTGAATGCGTCTCCAAGTTTGTCAAAGGACTACATTAAAAATAGGGTAGTTGTCTTAATTATAGTGTGCCATTTCATCCCATATGTCTTCTCCTAAGCCTAGATCATCTGGTCTATCCCCTCTAACGTCTGTGCAGCTGTCCATTTTGTCTTTACTCCAAAGGAGATCAACAGGTCGCGCCTTCAATGTTTGTAAGCTCGAAAATATACTTTGCAGACTGTCCCAACTACCAGAATAACTTCTACATAGATATTTTTGGTCTTCTCATCTTTCTGCTTTTGTCCTTTCCAACTTTGTCTCTTCTTGGAATTTAAGCACCCAGGCTATCTTTTCCTCTTTCCAATTTTGTCTTTTCCTGGAATCTAAGCCCTCGAGGCTATATTCTTAGCTTTGTCGGCTCTTTCGGCTCCTTCAGCCGGTCACTGAGTTTGTTTTTAGGTTCCATGCCACATTTGAAACTTCGCAGATATTTCATTATCTTAAATTTGATGTCCATGGGGACGTCCTTGGTTGACTGTTTCAACAGTTTGGGCGGCCTTCTCAGCTCCTTGGTTCAATCGCTTTCTTGCTTCAATCGCTTTATTGGTTCAATCGCTTTCCCGCTCCTTGGTTGAACCATCCATTGAACCACCTGTTTACTGCTTCTTTCCTTGACTGAGGCTGCCTTTGAACCTTTAAACCCATGAACCATTGAAATTTGAACTCTTTTGGTTCAAGGTTCAATCAGTTCATTGGTTCATCCTTTGTCCGTCACTTCATTGTTCTTTCTAAGCTCTTTGATCTTCATTGCATTGGTTGAACCTTTGAACCTGTGAACTCGTTGAGCCTTTTGGTTCAAGGTTCAATGGTTCAATTAGTTCATTCTTTTTATTTGGCTAAGTCTTTTTGATCTTTTTGAACCAAACGCGTTGAACCATTTGGTCATTGAACCTGTTGAACCATTGAACCCTTTGAACCAAAGTGGTTCAATGGTTCAACGGTTCAATGGTTAAATCCTTCTTCTCTTTGATAAGTGTTTTGAAGCTGTTGAACCTTGAAGGGGTTGAACTTTGAACCTTGACAAATGCGCTTAAGTGTTGAGAGCTTGCTTCTTTCTTGCAAAGTCTATAGAAATCAACCTGCGAAGCCTGTAGAACTTGGCTTGTAGAGTCCGTAGATTCAACCTTGCAGAGTCCATAGATTCAAACCTGCAGAGTCCATAGATTCAAGCCTATAGAGTCCATAGATTTCTGAGAAGCTTGAAAAATGAGGAATTTGAATGCTCAAAACAAATTTTGAAAAGGGAAGAGACAATTTTGGTCTTGCAGGGCCCAAAATAGTTCATATGTTGTCCCAAAAATGAGTGATATTTTTGGGGGACAACAGTTCTCACCATCTCTTCACATGAATAACAAACTTGGCATGTCATGGCTTATAAGAACACATGTTTTTCCTATTAACATACCACAACATTGTTACATGGGCTCCTATAGAAATCATTAGATGTGCCAACACAATAATTTCTCTTGCCTCTCTAAGAATGATTGTTCTAGATCTTACAATTACACCTACAAAGATCCTACCAACATCATTACATGTTATAAAGCTGCCAATCTCATTAATTTTTGCTCTCATTGATAAAAATGAAGACTTGTTTTATTATACATCTCCAGAAGTAAAATACATTTGGGATTTACACTCTTGTAATATTTAAGATTAGAAAGAATTAAATTTTAGTTATAACTTATAGATCGTAGTCTTTGTGGCAACATGTGCATTACTTCTTGTTATATTATCAGATACACAATAACATTTGATATGTATTTCAATTGCATTGCAACATGACTAGTGTTAACCTAGATGAAGGTATTTTGTAGGCTATGCTCGACAATAATCTTTTTTTGGTCGATTTAAATATTAAAATTATTTGATGTGTTATGTTAGATGTGTGATTTTTCATGCTAAATTATGTTTGTGAAAAAAATTGTTTTTTATTTAATATTGGATGGTAGCAATTAGGAAGGGAAATAACTTAACAATGACACTTCACTTGGGAAAGATAATATTCTTACAATGTTTATGGGTCGGAGTTACTAGTAGCCATTGGGACTTAGACTATAGGAGTTATTAGGCCTTCAAAGAGTTCAATGGTATCACATTTTTTATAAGTAAAAAAATGGGTTATTACCCATCTATTAAATATTTAGAAAAACCTTAAAAAGGTTAAATTACAAAGCATACAAGCCTTACAATTATAGACATAGAAGTTTTCAACTAGAAATAGACTAAATATATAACAATGCCCTTAGGCTCCAAAAAGAATAGTAACAAATCACTAGCCATTCTTTGTTTCACTGACATCAGAAATCATCACAATTAATTCTTTTTTGAGTTAGTCATCCTCCAAAGCCAAGATAGCCACAGATTCCACCAACTAAGACTTTATCAACTAGGAGCTGTCAATACTGAGTTTTCCACAAATTGCATCCCAATTATACCATTTTGTAACTTCATATTGAGAAAAGGCCTTAAAAAGTGCCCAAATTTTGTCAAACCTATTCTCTAAGTAGAACCCCAACCGATCAATATCTTTATGAATTGCATGAGAATTGTTGGCACTATATAAAATTGTATGTGCATCAATAAGTTGAGCCAATTTTAAGGTCTCAAGCCTCAACATTAACTACCTAGGATATCTCATAGCCTACAAGATGTTATCAAAATAGCCTCTTTCCCCATTTTGGCAATAAGTTATGCCTGAAATGAGTTAGTAACCATCCACTTACAAAAATCATCGTTGACTCCTTCAAGCAAGGTAAATTTCTATAAATTCAAAGCTTCCTTAACATTATTTCCAATTTTTTTTATCGATAAATGCCCCATTATTTAGAAGCTACTTCAATTTAAGGTCATTTGCCAAAGCATGAAAAGAGTTATGGACGTCTTCTAGGGAGTATCTATTTATCATATTTGCATTCATTTCTTTAACTGGATCGATCAATGTTTCTTTACAATTACTTTTCCTAGTAAACCTTGAAGAGCCAGCTCTAGCCATACATGCATACAAGAAAATATTTGTAGAGAGATAAACATTTCAAGCCTTAGCAGTATGTCAGAGTCACAAAGAGTGGGGAAAAACAAACAAAAAATTAAAAAACTCACACTGCAAGTCTTCCAATCAATCTTTATAAAGGAGAAACCATATAACTAGAAAAAAAGGCAATGAAAATCTCAAGAAATTCCAATAATCTCTATAAATTAAGAGAGGATTGGTAAGTATATCCAATAGGCTAAGGAAGAGTCTCTTCTCAAAACTCCTAACCTAACCTACAAAATCTGATAAAAAATCAAACAAAGTACCAACAATAATGTCATCACAAAGTATAATCCACATTGAGAGGCTTTCAAAATGGCTTTACTTTTTGAATTAGATATGCAAAGAATCCAATCGAGAAAACATATTCACTAAAATTGAAGAACTTTCATTAATATTTTGAACACTATCAATCTTTTGAACACACCAAATAAAGTGCATGCAAATTAGAAAGTAGAGGATTGGGAATATTTGTGGGAGAGCCTTGAGTCCACCATGCCATCTATCACTTACCAAGAATGACAAGACAGGAAACGTGTTGTAAACCTTAAGTCTCCCTAGATGTGCCACATTCCATGTCTTGCATGATGTAGACATCCCTATTGATCTATAGGCAAATATTATCATTGAGACAATAAATTAGCAATTTATCTCGCCATACAACATTATAATTAATATTATGATTACCAATTTAGGGATGCATATCATGATCAAGTAAAGTTTTAATTCTTCCCCCAAGGTTGGGGAGCACATCAAATTAAAAAAAATGCATTGAGAGTTAAGCCCCACTCCCATATTATCAATAAGGTTTGTGACATGTTTTCCTTCACAATAGATGTGTAAGAGAGTGAAGTTACTGAAGTTAGTTATAAGGGTCATGTAATATTTAACTATATTTGAAATATGATAGTTTCAATGCTTCCCTTTTTCAAGGATTCCAAAATCAAGTGACGGTCTCCTTATATAACTATATTACTCTAATTTGTGTTACCAACAATAGGTAAGCCTCTTCAAAGAGCCTTTACTTCAACAAAAATATTTGTACCTTTTTCTATGGCTCCACTGAAGTCCATAGTCGGTGCACCTTTGTCATAACAAAATATGCCACTGGCTCCAACCCAACCAAGGCCAATGTCTAGGGATGGATCTATCCTGCATTCATTTCATGACAAAGAAGGTAGTTAGCCCATAATATTATCATATATTCATAAATACTTTTGTATAAACTAATAACAGGATCATAATGAAAAGCATATACAAATACAACTAACTCATAGTAATTTTAATCATGCAATCTAAGCAACATACAACTATCCCATTAACAACACATGACATAAAGCTTAATTAAATAGTAGCTAATCAATTTAACAACCATAACAATCCACAAATAAAAGGTTATTAAGCATAGAAAGAAATCGGGATGTGACATCTTTCCCCCCTAAAGTTGGTCATCATCTTGATGACATTTATTCAAACACTAGTTCTAAAAATTAACTTTAATCAATAGAAAAATAAAAATAATATCCAATAATGCATCAAGTAAATAAATGTGGAAAAAGTTTGTATAACTCATCATAGTCCTTCAAAGTGGCACTATCCTCAAAATATTTGTCCCACATGATCTTGCACTATAACACTTCTTTATTATGCAAACAAAGTTTATGAGTTTCAATTACTCTTATTAGTTCTACCATGACCACCCTGAGATCCAGTACCTACAAAGCATTCTAATCTAACACATGTGAAGGATCAACTATATACTTTTTAAGATAAGACGCATGGAAGACATTATGCAAAACAGTTAGAGTTAGTGGAAATGTAAGCCTATACGCTACAGGGTTGACCACTTCCAAAACTTCGAAGGGTCCCACATATCTTAGTGAAAGTTTTACTAACTTCCTGAATTTAACCAATCTTTTATGAGGCTTAACCTAAAAAAACACTTTATCATCTACTGAAAACTACCTAGTTGTTTTATTCATATCAACATAACTCTTTTGTCTATCATTAGCCTCAACCAACCTTTACATTATTGTCCTAATTTGCTCTTCCATTTATGAAAGCATCTCAAGTCTAAAGACTACCCTGTCTTCCAACATGTCCCAATTGATTGGTGTTCTACACCTTATTCCATACAACAACTCAAATGGAGCCATATTCAATGCTGACTGATATGAGTTATTATAAGAAAACTCAAACAATGAAAGGTACTCCTCCCACTTGTATTGTTGATCCATGTACTATATACGAATGAGATCCTCTAAAACCTGATTAATTTGCTCCATCTAACCATTAGTTTGTGGTGATATGTAGTGTTGAAGTTTATTTGTGTACCCAAAATTGAATTCAGAGTCAACCAAAATCTATAAGTCATCCTTAGATCATGATCCAAAATGGTCTTCTCTATAAAACCATGTAATCGATACACTTTATTTACAAATCTCTTCATAAGAGTAGGTGCATCATCGATCAAGTTGCTTGGTATGAAGTGAGCTACCTTGGTTAGTTTGTCAACTACTACCAAGATCATGTCATGTTTATTTTGTGGCAATGGTAAACCTTAGATAAAGTCCATACTGAATGCCTACCACTTCCATTCTAGTATGTCATGTAGATACAAAAATCCATCTGGACATACATGTTTAGCTTTCACACGCTGACATTTCAAAAAAAGAGACACAAAATACATTGCATCTTTCTTTATTCTTTTCCAGAAATAGACTAGTCTAAGCTCATCCATGAGCTTTGTTACTCTTGGGTGCCCTGAATATGGAACATTGTGCAATTTTTTTATCACCATGTTCCTTATATTCTCTCTATTTGGTACATAAATCCTACCATTATATCACAAAATACCATCATTCTTTATTTTGAATCCTTTATACTTAAGATTTTGAGCATATAGTAGAATTCATCTATTGGTTGATCACTTGATCCCTAAAAGTACTCCTAATAGTAGCAATGACATCTATGTACCTCCTACGGCTTAGGGCACCAACTACTCTATTTTCCTTACCTTTAATATAGTTAATATCAAAATCATAATTAGAAAAAAAATCTAACCATCATCTTTGATGAATATTTGGATTTGGTCGGGTGAAGATGTACTTGAGTCCCAAGTTATTAGTTTTGAGCTCAAACAATTTTCCTAACAAATAATGCCTCTAAACTTTCAAAGCATGCATAATTAATGCAAGTTCTAGGTCACGAGGGGCATAATCACCTCATATAGCTTCAAATTTTTAGAGTCATATGCAACAACTGAACCATTTTGCATAATAACTCCTCTAATTCTATCCCTAGATGCATTGGTGATCACCAAGAATTAACCATTAGGATCAGGTACTCTTAGCATTAGTGCTAAAGTAAGCCTCTTTTTTAGTTCCTAAAAGGCTATTTCTCACTTATCTGACTAGATAAATCTTTTATTCTTCCACTACAGGGAGGTAATTGGATTAGCCATCTTAGAAAAATTTAGAATGAATTTCTTGTAATAACCCACTAAGCCCATGGAACTTCTTACCTCATGTATATTCTTTGGTGTCAACCACTCCATAATGGATCTTATCTTTATTGGATCTATTGAAATACTATCTACAAAGATAGTATGTCTTAGATACTACACTTTTTCTTGGAAAAATGCACATGTAGACAACTTGCCATACAACTTGTGTTTCCACAAACATTGCAAAACCAACTCTAGATTTTGAAGATGCTTCTTTTCATCCTTGGAATATATGAGGATGGCATCTAGAAAAATGAAGATGAATTGATCCAAATAATCTCTAAACACATTATTCATGAGATTCATAAATGTTTCAGAATTATTTTTCAACCCAAAAGGTAACACTATGAACTCATAGTCCCCATATCGAGTTCTAAATGTTGTTTTTGGAATATCCTCATCTTTTATCCTTAGTTTATGATACCTTGCTCTAAGATCAATCTTAGAAAAGACCGTTTCCCCTTGCATCGGATCGAAAAGATCATCAATATGAGGTATCGAATATTTTTTCTTGATTGTCACCTTATTCAACATTGTGTAATCAATACAAAGACAAAGAGTACCATCCTTCTTCTTGATGTAGACAACTAATACACCTAATGGTAACAATTGAATCAACCCTTTTGATAACAACTCCTAAAGTTAAGCTTTCAATTCAACCAATTTGATGGTTGTCATCCTCTGTGGTGCCTTAAACTACGGTTATGATCTAGTATGATATCAATTGAGAAATCAAATTCATGTTTGGGAGGCAATTTTATAAATTCCTTTGGAAACACATCATGAAAATTCCTATGAAAAAGATTATCTTAAATAGATGGTTCCTTAGATTCTTCTATCTCATTTAACTTAACAATAAATGATGTACACACTTTCCTCTGAGCCTTCTTAAGTTGCATTGTATAAATATTTATAAGCTTCAACTCTCTTTTCTCACCCTAAATTTTTGTTTGATTTCCAAAATCATCTTGACACTCAACCTCTTTCAGATAACAATCGGCCTTGTAGTTATGCTTTGTACGCTAATTAACTCCTAGAATCACATCATATGACCCTAGAAATATTGCATGAAGATGCACTACCATTTTGAATTCAGGCAACCTGATCTCAGCTTCAACTAAACACTTGTCAACTTTGACCTTTAACTCATTCCCATATTATACTGACCATGCATTTGACATAACTTCAACTTCTCTAGATAACTTATTAAGCATTCTAGAAGCAATAAAACATTTTGTAGCCCTCATATCTATCAAAATAAAAATTAGATGATCAAATAAAATACCTGATAATTTTATAGGTGAAGCTTCAAATTTGGTTTAGCAATTATCAACTGCTACATGAATCCATTGCTAAAAAGTTTCCTGTTACTTAGCAGAACCCTTGTTCTTTGACTTATTCTAGGTACACTCACTAGAAAAATGGTCACCTCCACAAATGAAGTAACCTCTAGATGGTCCTTTCCTATCAGAGTATTGGTTTCCCTTTAAACCACCTTTGAAACCAATACTAGGTTTCTAATTTCATGTGCCACTATTGAATTTAGCATTCTAACTCTTGAACTGACTCTTGGAGTCTTCACTCCTCCACTTCTAGTTCTTATTTTTAAAATTTGGTTTAGAACTTCCAAACCTTTTCTTGAACTTATCTCTAACCTAAGCAAGAGATTTTAGCTTCTATTCCTACTTGACTACCTTTTTTAAGACCTGATCTATGGTAGATGGCCCATGCACATCCACCTCATCACCAATATGGGGTTTTAATCCCATGATGAACTTCTTAATTATGAACCTCTTATCTGCCTGATACTGAGGTATATACTCTAGAAGTTTGGTAAATTATTCTCAATATGCATTCACCATAGGTCTCCTTGCTTAAGATTTTGAAAATTTGTAAGCTTTTGATCAAAGTACAACTGTAGAATCTATCGTGACCTAAACAATGTCATAAACTTCTCCCAATTGGTGGTGGTAGAGTTAAGATTCATTTCTAATTTTTTATTGCCCACCACATAGCTAATTCACCGACCAACTAGTAAGCTTCCCAAACTACTTTAGTGACTTCAGAGTAGTTTTGAATCTTGAAATACTTCTCCATATCTATCAACCATTCTTCATATCCATCTTCCAAAATAGTTCCATCAAACTTGAGTGGATTCACCTTTTTCATATCCCTAGCCAATTTTGCAACTAAATGAGCTCTCGCATCCTAAGGCACTTCCTCATGCCTCTGATCTAGAGAATTTTTTTGCTCAATAAGATGATCTTTAGGTACATACTCATGGGCTTCCTCTTTATGACCATGAACTTCATGTTCTAGGGCTGCAATTCAGTCCTTAGTCTCATTAATGGCTTTGAGAATCTAATCTAACTTTGTTGTTTGATCAATGATAAATTAATTAGGATCAAATGGAGGGTTATTGTTATTGACATTTAAAGGACCCTCACCGATGCTCTAGCTTGCACCATTCTCCTTTTTGGTTAAACAAAATGATAAAAAAATGTTAGTGAACTCATTAAGTCCAAGAGTTTGAGTCGTAGCTTTGATACCATAATGAAACTTCCCCACTGGGATTTACTAGAATAACGTATATTTATTTTAATTAATTACACATATTCATACATCAGACTTCACCATGAGAAATCTAACTAGTGATCCAAATTAAAATCACTAAGTAGGTTAACCATAAATAGACATGTAACAAGACATTTAGTTGTTGATCACCATGGTAATAGATAAGCAATACAAGTATAATGCTAATTTACTCAATTCAACTGTATATATTCCAAAAGGTAAATATAAAATTTTAACCATAGATGATACAATGTTACAACCATTGTTGTCAATGTATAGATGAATAAATATTATAATTTCATAAAGAATAATGTCACCATAATAAATATAATACAAGATATAAGGATCCATGGAGCATGAGTCTCAACGAACTCAAGTATCCTTTGGTAATCTCAAGTGTAGTCTCCAATGAAGTACTATTGTGGGGAGGGAGAGCATCATCTAAGTATTTTTCCACACCAGCCACAAACCATTGATCCCCTGCATAGTTTTCCAACTAGGGAATGGCCCTCCCTTCATGGATGGGTAGATAATGATGGTGCAAGAATCTAGAAAGATAAGCTAGTACATATGTGCAGTAAGATAGCTAATACATGATGTGTACCATAAATAAAAGTTTTTGTAAGATGATATTCCACAAACATGTAAATATGATGCATGGGCATCTTAGAATCTCAATACAAGGTCTAAAATGTGTCTTAAGTATGTTCAAATTTGAATTTGATTTCAAATAGGTTTTCCCTCTAAAAAGGGGATTTCAAATTTGCATGATGTATTTGTGGTCTAGGTGAGATATGAGGATGTGTAATGGATGAAAACATATTTTAAATGAAATTTTGTGGTCTCTTGATGGTGTTAGAATGAAAATAAATGTATAAGTCATGTTTGTGTGAGGTGGTAGTCCACCACCCCACATAGGTCTAGAAGGTTTTTTGCAAATATTGTTTAAGATTTAGTTATGAATCTTGTTTTAAAGGTCTTTGGTATTAATATAAGTTTTAGTTAGTGTGGAGAAGTATTGAGAGGAGAACCTCTCATTCCATTCAGAGGACAGAGGATGATCATGTAATCAAAGAAAGATGATGAACAAAGGACTGAGTCATGAAATTTTGAGTGCATTGTTATTGCATGGCTAAGAATTGCGTTGATGAGGTGTGTTTGGATCCTCCAGTGGTAAGAGATTTAATATTGTGATTGATTTTGATTAAGATTTGTCATATTCACTAATTTGATTCAAATTACATTGTTAATAAGTTGTAAACAATCTCATTTGTAGATACAAACAGGTCTGCTGACAAAGAGCAAACAATCACAACCTTGTGTAAACAAATTATTTTAGCATTGAATCCTTTGGATACTAAAACCCTATGGAAATTGGAAAGGGGACACACATTTGAATACAATTATTGGTCTTGTTTCAACTTACGTAGTGATATAGTGATTAAAATTGATCTAGTTATAACCAGGTTTGTTTATTGAAGTCTACAGTTCACTCATATCCAGGCATGTGCTTAGTATTCCCATTTCTATTGAATCTTGTTTGGTTGAAAAAGGGACTTTGGAAAAGGTTAAGGTATTCCTATAATTTGGTGAATGATTTTATCAAGCCTATAGAGTTTGTGGATGTCAAAAGGATAAGAAAACCCTGAGTACCCTATTTGGTAAAGGGCAACATACAATCATAAGGACTGAGTAATGAGGTATTAAGACTTGTCTTGGATTCCAAAGGGATTGTAAAAGGTTTATATGAGCCATGGAAGGTGAGGATAACTTCATGTAATGTTTTTGGGAGTCTTTAGGGAATGAAAAAACAAAACCTTGTGCATATCCCTATTTCCTATCATGGAGTACAAACAAATGAAGCTGAGATCTTTGTGTTTGTGAATGCCCTGTAGGTTATGGGAGTTTTCATATTGAAGGAGAAAGTTGGTAGCAACCTATATATATCTATTCCAAATATTATTTTGTCTTGAAAGTATTTCTATAAGAATATATGCCTTTCTTTACCCCTTAGGCCTTGACAGTCACATGAAACCTTGGTTTTTAGGATTTTGCTCATATAAGGAGATTTAACTGTTGGAATTTTATGAAAATTGGTAATCTTCTATAAAATAATGATAACTAACTAATGGAGGTGGTTGAATATTTTTTAGGTATGTACAAGTATATAAATAGGGTTATATGCTTGTGATAAGGCTTAGAGAAGGGTTCAAGAAGTTAGGGTGATATAGAAACAGTAAATTTGTCCAAAGAAGGAGCTCAAAAAATGTTTGATTTAGCTAAAAGAGTGTAATGGGTATCTAGGAAATTCAATAGTTTGTAGATAAAGTCTGTACATGGTTTAGGAGAAGGAGAATTGCTCATATGGAGGGTTAATTGGTGAGAGGCTTAAAGAAAGAAGTATAATTTGCCTTGGGATTTGTGTCAAAAGGTTTAGGTGGTAGTTGAATGGGCCAAATGGGTCCCTAAATATATATTTATTTTCTAGTGAAAGTTTGTTAGATGCTCCCAACAATGAACTTTGCCCATAAATAGGGCTAGTAGAAGAACAAAGCTAGGAAAGATGCTTGATTGGAGTAAAATAAATTGATAGTTGAATTTGATGATTTGAGCAGGGATAAGAGAGAGTGTTAAAGAGAAAAAAGGAGTTTTATGAGATTTAAATCATCATATATCTTGAATGAACTATTGAGAGACCATATTGGCATTGCCAATGAAGAGTGAAATATGGAGGTAAAGGTGTGTTTATGAACAAGGATTGTTTTCAGGTTGTTAAATGTTAATTGAATGGTTGGTTGTTAATGGAAATGTCATTTGAAATGAGTATAGATTTATGGAACATTGTGAAGGTTCATTATAACCATTATTGCATGATTACCCTATGCGAATGTGTGAATGAACAAAAGATAATTCTTGCATAGAAGGAAAAGGAAGAGTTTGGAAAAAGAAGTTGGATAATGCTCTGCATCAAAATCAAACATATGAAATGACAATGTTTAACTAAAATATTACTTTGGCCAAAGTTTTTAAATAGTTAATGATCTATCAGATCAATCAAATTCATACACACCACTTGATCAGATTACCCTCATCTTGCATTGATGATGCTAACTAAGCAAATGAAGTCTATCTCACTACTTATTTAGTACCATAAATGAGATATTTGGTTAATTAAAACATAACCAATAGATTCAATCGGAATACTTCCTATCAGTAGGCATAAAACATTTTAAGAATGAAAATAATCAAAGTACATACATTTAATCCATCAAAATTATGCATTGAATCTCAAATCATATTATTTATTACATAAATAATAAATGTAAATAAGTAAAATTATTAATAGAACATACCATCTGAGTATATTTTATACTTAGTCTACAAGTTACTAAATCTCAAAAGTAACTCATATGTAGTACCATATATGACAAACAACATTTACCATAGTTTATTTCCATGTACATACTTCAAAAATTACAACAACACAGTCATAAATAATTTCAAGGCTTATATTAAACAATAATTAAACTTTCATCTTGATTGTTTGTACATTCAATGAGTTGTATGAATATAATCAAGGATGTTACATCACAGATTATATAAATTGATTAACAGTCATAACTATATACCATATTTACAAGCATACTTCTCATACATATAAATATATGGTATATATGTGTATATGTACATATTGAGTTCATACATATATATACCATATATATGTATAAGTAAATATCAAATTCATACAAAATATATACTATATACACGTATCTGCACACATATTAAAAATATTGTACTGTCATAAACTAACAGTGTATCCATTATGCTCAAAGTATTCGACTATCATACCTTTAGATTATAATGTATATAACTGTTAGACATTCAACTTCTATTTTTGATTTGGAACTACATATAGTCCAAACAAAACTAATATAAATATCTATTTTAGAAATTGCATACAAAATCAAACATAATATTTCTAATCACACGAACCCATGTGCTCTATTTCTTTATATTTTCTTGCAAGACATAATCCATTTTCAATAGATATTATTCAAAACCCATTTTCTCTCATTCACCCATAATCTGGGTTTATTTAAAATAGGTATACCATTCCATGATGTTTGACAAACAAGTTTCTAAATTAACTGTCAAGCTCAGATTTCATAGTCAGTCCCCTTCTACTCGTTTTAAGATTGTGTTTCACCCTAGTCTCACAATCATAGATGAAAGCCAAGTCGACATTCAACTCAAATTTAAAAGAACTATTTAATAAACAATTCCAACACACAACTAAACATAATAATTTCCTTCAAATAGTTTATGCATAGTTAACCTTATATATAAATATTTCATGTTCAGTTTAAGGTTCAACTCAGTCTACTAAGTTTATGAAATATATTAAATACACCATGTGATTTTATAACATGTTACAGGTGTCCAAACATAAAAAGGGCTTGAATTGATTACCTAAATCACATAAACATTATACAATCATATATAATGATTGTATGCATGTATGTGTCTAAAAATCCAAAATACATATATCCATCTCGTCCAAAATATCAACAACATAAATATATTGCTCGTACTCTAAAGGGGTATAACAGTCTCTTATAATAAAAGAATTACATATAAATATGTAACTCAAAGTTTATATGGAACAAAATCACTTACATAATTTACCCTATAATGGCATTATTTGATCATTCATTCCGTTCATAAAACAACTTACTAAAACCTAAAAAAATTATCTCAGGGTAATCAACAACATATACACAGTCTATTATATATATAATATGAGGGTTTCTAAAATATATTCCTAGATAGTTTTATATAAGCTCAAGGTTTCTAACAATATACACAGTCAGTCTATATATGTTAAAACCCGACTGTATAAATCCTAATTTCATGGCTCGAGTGTTATAGTAATCACACCAAAACTAAAACCTATTCCATCCGTATTAATTACACATGGTCTTGGTCCTCAAATCTTAATGAATTTGGGGATATAGATTTAGTTATGTGGATGGCCGAGCCATCCACAAGGCTGAATCTGTATCTATTAAAATATATAACAAGGAACTACCTAAAACCTTATTAAGACATATATGCATAGAATTTACTGTATTCAAACAACCATAATGGAATTACATCACCAACCTCAAAATAACTTCCAATTTTGTAATTTCTTACACTAGAATATTTTGCCACCCCTTCTCTTTGCTCACTTTTTCTTCTCCTTATCGTGTCATCTCATGCCCTTCTTTTTGCCTCCTTATTATCATCATTTCTACGAAAACATCTCTCTCATTCTTTCAATGCATGTAACTATAACCATCAAAACTCATAATTTGCCATAGTTTCCATCATGCAAAAACCCTATTATCCATAAATTTGTTTGCTTAATCCATGTTAACTCGAGTTTGAGCCAAGCAAAAATCCTTAATTATCTCGAGTGTTCCAAACAACTAAACAATCATTATTTCAATCCTTTAGATATTTGCATGGTCTTTTGACTTAATATGATTGTGTATCGACTTTACAAAGTCCACTTATATTATCAATTCAAATGATGTTGATAACTATAAAGTATACCAAACCAATAAATCCATAAACTTGTATACTAATGCCAATAAATTTGACCCCCTTCGCGAAGGTTAGATCATAGGATTTCAACAATAATTATTGGCATATCTTAATAAAGGTTATCAACAAACACAAAGATGTCTCATTCAACTATTTAACAATGAACTATCCATATTAGCTTTGCATATAATCATAACTATTGTCTAAGCATAAAGGCTTTATAACAATTATTAGTCGATGACATGCTTAAACTACTATCCTTATGCTATTAACAAAGAACCTCTAACTTGTTAATGGCTTTATACATGTTATTTAGCTTATTATAAATGATAATAATAACCTTCTAATCAATAATGATCACTCAACATATCGATTAAGCAAGGTAATAAAATTTGTATATAACCATAAATTCCAAAATAACACTAATCATACAATACTTAGCCAAATCAAAGATAATGGTAATTCTAGTATAGATTCACTCAATCAATCCAAGCAATAACATCAACTATTATTAATGTAGTCACACAACTAAATCTACATAATCCTCAAATAGAAAATAAGCTTATAACATGCACATTTATCAAAAATGAAAGACATACCACAACTATCTCAAACAAGCAATAATCACAAAACATGTTATACTAATGTGGTGTGTGCATAGGTATCTAGATTTTTTTTTTGCCATCCCCCAACATCTCCATCTATGCCACCCTCTCCGATGATGCTCTCCCTCCGTCACAATCTAAGGGATGGATCTATCCTACATCCAACTCACGAAAAATAAGGTAGTTAACCCATAATATCATCATATATCCATAAATATTATTCTATAAACTAACAACATGATCATAATGTAAAGAATATATAAATACAACTAAGTCATATCAATTTTAATCATGTAATCTAAGAAACATACAACTGTCCCATAAATAACACATGACACAAAAAATAATTAAACATTAGTTAATCAATTTAACAACCATAATAATCCATGCATAAAAGGTTATTAAGCTTGGAGAGAAATCAGGATGTGACAAAGTGGGTTCCAAGTATTACAAAGATGGCCATTTAGAAAAAGCTCGAGTAGTTAAACTTGTAATTGCTTGAGAGCAAGCAATTTTGGGAAGGGTAGACTATAATGTCCCCTTTTCTATATTAAAATAATTAATAATATTATTTTATTTAAGCTGGGCCCAATCATTTCTAATCTTTTAGGCAACTTAATAATAATATTATTATTAAAGTAAAAATTATTCTTAAAACTTTAAAGTAAACTTAATAATATGTCTAAGTGGCCAAAACTTAATTTCACCAACTTGTGTTTTATTATTAAAATAAAGTAACTTTGGAGTTTGAGTGGGGAAAAGAGATAAAAGAAGATGGAGGGATTCATTTGGAGGATCTATCATTCATTTATTACTTGATATTTTATAAGTTGACCAGTTTGCTTATGCTTTTAGTCCTAGAGGACAAAAACTCTCTTTGGTATTTGGATATTGAGGGAAACCATTCAATGTTCAGTAGGTGACTTCATTCAGAGCTCATGAGTAGGAATTGGTAGATTTTAGGTCTAAGGCATATTTCCAAGTGAAGCACAGTAGTTGGGTAGCTTGTTGAGGTGGTGTTCAGTTGTAATCAGTGTTTACAAGGGCAATGACTCAATTGGAAGCTATCTCCTAGGGCAACGACCCCCTTTGAGGGTTTGAGATTGAGTTTTTGGGGTAATTTGAGGTTCGTTTCAGTGTTTGACCATACACTCCTTCAACTCCAGTATTTTATAATAATTTTTAACTATATATTTGGTTCAAAAATTTAGATCTTGAGGTATTTTGTATGGATGTACTTCATTTAATTTTTGCAAGGGTTTGTGGTAATTAAATATTGAATTTTGATCTAAAATAAGTGTTTCTAAAATTTTGACTTTTTGTGTGGTTAGGATTTGATAAAAAAATATAATTTGCATTTTATTTCAAGGGTTTGTAGTCAATTCCATAATTGTATAAATTTGCCCTAAAAGGGACATTATATATGTGTGTGTGTGTGTGTGTGTGTGTGTGTGTGTGTGTGTGTGTGTGTGTGTGTGTGTGTGTGTGTGTGTGTGTGTGTGTGTGTGTGTGTGTGTGTGTGTGTGTGTTTGAAATGTGATAGGGAAATCCTTATCAATAAATTACCATGAATCCCCAAAATATCAAAGGATTTTATCTTTTAATGTGATTCTCTTGCAAAATTCTTTCAATTTCTTTTGTTGAAATGAAAAGAGATCTAAGATTTGGATTACAAAAATCTAAAAATATTTGAACCACCCAATATCTAAGATATATAAGAAGTATAACTTGTGTTTGAAGGAGTTTGTGACAATTTTATTTATGTTGCACACAATCTTAAATTTATTGGACTCTTTATTTTTTAGGTCGATATTGAGGGAAAGGCCCCTCACCCATGAAAAAAGAGTCAAAACAAATAAAAGGGAGGGATTCTGAACATGATAGAGTCAACCATCCCAGTGCAAGTCCCAAAGGGAGAGCGACCAAACATCAAGGAACAAACTTAGAAACACAAAGCAAAAAAAAACCCTGATAATAAAAATGACCAACTAAGAAACAACAAAAGAGAAACATGATCATTAACCAAGAGAGCCCAAAATGTCCTGTTCTATGAGCATACATCTTCCAATGCCGTAAACACCATCTAAACCAATAGTCTCCACCATAGTATGTAGCCTACTCTGCATTAAGTGAGAAGCCACAACCCTAGAGTCTTTCACACGACCACCAACAAAACCCCTAACAACTTCCACTTCCAAAGTTGTTGCCACACCATGACTTGAGTAGAAACCAGCTGCGTAGCATGCAACAACTTGAATGGCCTCATAATCAAAGAACTTTGTGAATGAATGAAGGGATGGTAATGGTTGAAACCAGTACTATGCTAGAGGGAAACTAGACTGCGAGCCATCCAAACATGCCATGAATGAATCATGCAATTATACAAAACAAGATTCTAATTCCCAAAAAGCACTCAAGGGGACCAAACCCAAAAAATAAGAATTGAATAAAGGTAAGACTAGACCAGTCATTACCTCGAAATGATTCAACTAGCCCATGAAAATGCCATGAAGCTCCTTCCACACCTGTGCCTCCACCACCAGTCTGGCCTCTTCTTAGTTTGAACCACCTGAAGCAAATTCTCAATAAAACATGATGTCACCTCTGAATTTGTTTTGTTGCAACATTAAGACTATAAATGCACGTCACCAATGATGACCCAAATGGCCTCCAAGAGTTCTACTGAAGGAATCCAAAAAATCAACTTGAGCCTTTGATTAGAAACAAACTCCTAGAAATCCATCTCTCTCCTTCGTGCATGTAGCGAAAGGAAAGGGGAAGAGATAGCCATATTCAATTCCACATAAAACCTTCATGAGATTTCTATAGAAATTGAGAAATAAAATTGGAGATGCAAAGCAAATTACACCCAGGTAGAGTTATAAACACACCTGTAGGCATGTAAACCATAATGGTGAAGAGATACCATGGCCAAAAATTAAATGAACACTTAGTCAGGGGTTCAAATCACACATGCCAAGTCTTTGGTGAATCCAATCATGAAATAAAAATAACACGTAGACAAGAATAGAACCCCCAACAGGTCAAGGATGTATTAAGTGTTCATAATTTCAAGACCCAACCAAGTGTTAATACACATTATCAATCACCACTTTATTAAGTTGGTCGACCCCATAATTGGTGAGGAAATCAACTTGTTTGTTGGCTTCTCGAAAACAATGGGAGACAGACCAAAATTCCATGTTATCAAGGAGAGGCCAAATAGGATTGAGAATGTTTTTCAAATGCCAGGTCTTTGTATGATGATTCTAATAGCCTCCACAATGAGTTTTGAATCTCCCTCAATTTATAAAGAGTCAATGCCATATTGACTTTCAAGTTGAATGCCCAAAATAGTTGCCTGAGCTTCAGCCTCGTTGTTAGTACCATCTTGGAGACTCACTGAAGAGGCATGAATGAGAGACACAAAGCAATTCTAAATGTTGCAACCAACCCCTGAGGCTCCTAAGTTCCCATGCATAGCTCCAACAAAATTTAATTTGAAAGAACACAACACAAGCATGAGAAGTGCCACCATTTACTCTAAACCCATTAATGGGAAAATTCATTTGACTCTTTTTTTAGATCAATGCTTAGCTTTTGACCAAAGCTATAACATGTTTTGGGGCACAAATCAAGGGCCCAGTCCTCAAGAGAACTATAGAACCATTAACACTTGATCACATTGAAACCATGGAATAAATGACCACATTTAGCGTATAAATGCCCTCTGAGATTCGAACTTGGGTGGGGTTGGGCATAACCATACCACTTCACCAATCCTTCTACATTTCATTGGCTAAATTCGTTGGACTCTTATTCTTCACCAATCAATGACATTATTTATTCTCTCTTATTTTTTAATAACGCATCATTATTTACATTTACATTCTAGTTATGACTTATTAGATAAGGATGACTCGATTTTTTTTCTTAAAAGTGTTTTAACTAAAGGTAAGATATTTATGACAATAATACCGCTACAACTACAATTGATCTCACAAAAAGCTGAAAATTTTTAAATTTTAATATAAAAACTTAAACAAATATTATAGAGAGGGGTTTAGGTCAGTAGTGTGAAAAATGAGTTTCACAAAGGAAAACTAAAATCCAAATAAACAATGCAATACTATAAATGAAAATGTGCATGGCAAACAACATCTACACCTACACCCGGTGAAGGGTGTAAAGGAAATGTGGTTAAAAGTTTTCCCTATAAAAATCAAAGTGAGTGCTTGAGTTATGAGTGTAGTGATGAGAAAGGGAGCGTAAGTGCTTTATGACAGTCAAAAGCCCACAATAGAAGATGCATGTATTTGCAATTGCATCTAAAAGTCAACCACCATATTTTTTCATAATATGCTAAAATACGAGTGAGAGTGCGGGTGTGACTTTATCTATTCGAGTGCCATTATGGTTAAACATCTAACTTGGCATAAATTTGGTCTAGTTTGGCCTCGCAAAGTGTGTTCAAATGTGTGAAACAAAATATGAGATTAAAGAAAAATCTATATAAGTAGTTACAATTTGTAAGAGGTTGAGGAAGGCAAGAAAGAAGAAAGTTACAGTACTTATAGAAACAATGTCATATCCATTTTTGGCATGATGCAATGATTGCACCATTGATATGAGAGTTGAGTGGGCATCTCCTTGTTCGTACACACTCGTTAAACAAGCATGGTTGAATTTTAGTGCAATTAAGGCACAATTGCCACCTAGTTAGATATTTATATAAAATATCATATTCCCGTTTCAATCTTCTTTTTCATTATTTTTCCAGTCGAGTTTATTTTTAACAAATATGTTATCTTAATAAGACAGATTTGGCATTTTCAAGGCTTGGGAGTATAGTGGCTTCAAGTTTTTTTATAGTTCCTCTTCCTTTTAAGCTCTTTTATTTGCTCTTCTATACTTATATTTCTCAAACTTTTGAAATGACACGGTATAATAATGTTCATTGAGTTTATTTTTTATTTTTTAAAAAATGACAATCAAATGACTATTTAATTTAAAGTTGGAATTAAAAGTAAGCACACTCACCTCATTATAGCCCACTACCACCCTCAAATATCACTGTAGAATGCTTCTTGACATAATAATATATTACCATAAATACATGTAGAAAATATCATTTTAGATAGTGACTATTTATGAAAGTCATTTTAGTAATGGCTAAAACATACACAAATAGAAATCCCACAAAATATTTATATATTACCATAAATACATGCAGAAAATGTCATTTGAGAAAAAATATCATTTTAAACAATGACTATTCATGAAAATCATTTGAATAATAACTAAAACATACACGAATAGAAATCCTACAAAAATTAATATCTAATATATAATAGATATTATATGATATCATTAGAATGTATAAATATTAACCTACAATGCTATATGTAAGTAAATTATAAAATATATTAATATAAGTATATATTATAATATAATGTGTTATAAATATATTAATGTGTTATATATATTATATTATAAAATATATTAATATAATATGTTATATATATATATATATATATATATATATATATATATATTAATTATAATATATATCTATATTAATATATTTTATAATTTATTTACATATAGCATTGCAGATTAATATTTATGCATTCTAATGATATTATATAATATCTATTATATATATATATATATATATATATATATATATATATATATATATATATATAAAAGTAAATAAATATAATATATTATATTAGTATTTATTATTTTTAGAGTCGTTTAGTTTGGTTTTATATAGTTAAGATAATTAGTGTTTTCATTTATTTAATTTTAGACTAGTGTAAATTGACACAAAGTGTATTCTCTATGTTTTTAGAATAGCGATTGGATATCTAACACTTATTTTTATTGAGATGAATCTTATTGCAATCATGTATTGGGTAATTAAAATATTCAAATGAAAGTTACATATTGTATTTACACATGTGATATCATGGATTTCGAGCAAGGTACGATTGTCAATTTATAAAACCATTCTTTCACCAAAACATTAATAAACACCCCTCGCAGTATAACTTGCATTTTTGGGGTATTTCAAGTATATTATGTTTTTCCTTTTACAATTTTTGGTATACTTTTAATTTGTAAGTTTTACATTTAAACCAAGTGAAATATATTTGTTGTAATGAAAATGAGATTTCGTTTGATTTTTATATCGAGAAGTATTTTACAATAATATCTGGCTACAGTGGTGGGATATAATGTAATGGATGGGTTATAATGTAATAAGCAAGTTCACCTTTAATTCCAACTTTAATTGTTATTTAATTTATTTATTTTTCCTTCTAAAAATTAATCAAAAAATTTGTAAAACCTTAATTATACAATAAATTTTGAAACTCTCATATATAAAATATCTATAATAATAATTATACTTTATACTTATTTATATTAAATTATACTTTATATTTATTTATATTAATATAGACATACTCTTCAATCTTTGAAAAAAAACAAAAATTCTATACTAATGAAAAACGACAATAATATTTTAAAATCATCTTTAGACATATGGAACAACTATATAACAAGGGCGCTATGAGCCAAGCCCCTGCAGGAGCTTAGTATAGTTTTGAAATTTAATTTAAATATTGATCATAGAGCGAACATTTTTATCAAACAAAACACCGTTGAACTGCCATGATAAATTGTTCCACGGTGACAATATTTATTGTTAACACCACCCACATTTTCCACACCATGGTATAGTAAAGAAACATTGTTGGATTGAAAGAAAACTTAGTTTTTTAAAATAGTTGTGTTTGTTTTTGGTATTGGTTTTTCCCCTTTCTTACAAAATTGAAAAATAAGTATTACAATCAACTAGGATTATTCTGACAATATTAAGATATTTCTTTAAGAGATATGTCATTGTTGTGCACACTTCAATTTTTGCCCATTACCAAACAATTAGACAAAAATTAGTTATAGATAATAAATCCCTATAGCATTCGTTTCATCATTTTATATGTTATGAATGACCTTAAAAAACAATTTCAACCTAAAATATTTTGTACATTATTTTGACTCAAAACAATTCAAAAATTAGAAACTTGTTTGTTTTCTTTTATGAATTTATGGTAAAAACTATACATCGAAAACTCTTGTAATAAATATAAGAGTATTAAAATATTGATATCATGTCATACCTAGGAGGAGTTCAATATCTATTACCATTAAAATATCTTTACAAATTTAATAATAATTAACTTTTAAAATTTTAATAACAATTTAAATTTTAAATTTTGGTAATTTTAAAATTTTAAAAATTCGATAATAATTAAAACTGAACTTAATAAAAAGGTCCTTCAAACTTTCACACAAAATTGAAAAAAATTGATTATATATATACACAAATAAAAAAATAATTAATATTTTAGTATAAATATTAAGATATTCTTCTAATCAAACACTAAAGCGGTGAAAAAAATTCGTCACGGCGTAGAAGAAATCAACATCTAACATTAATTTTGGCAATTCGGTTATTTTGTTGTGTCAGTTATCCAATTGCCTTTTAAAATATTGAACATCCACTCCTTATTTACATTTTTAAAGATCATCAAATATTCCTAATGTCCTTTACATTAGGACTATTATATTTATTCCATATGGATCATAATTGTTGACAATTTTGACCCTACAGGTCAAAATTGCAACCTCTACCATTCAAAACTTTGTTGTTTGTCTTGTGAATAAGTTTTGGGTCTTGAATAGTCCGAAGGAATTGTTCAAGTCTACATGGTCTCTTTCTTTCGGGTGAATTGTCCAAACAAAAATCCCAAGGGGCATCTTTAAAAGCACTGGCAAAAGAACTAATTCCTTCAAACTTTTTGTTCGAAGGAAATGAATGAAGGCAAAAGGTGCTTTCAATTTTTCCGAAGGTCTTTTGCATGTTCTTGAAGGTTCTTTTCAGTTTTGCTGAAGGGTAATGATCCCTTCAGAAAAGATCATCGGTAAAAATCCTGAAGGGTAGAATCCCTTAGGGAAAGTTCTCTTTAAGAAGATCCGAAGGGCACTTGGAAAAGTTTGAGGGGCAACTTGAAACTCTCAAAATGTTCTCTTTAAGGAAACGGTCCATTTGGAACCTCCCAAAGGGTCACTTTCCCTTTGGGAAAGTTTGTTTCAAGGAATTCAGAAGGGTATGTGCCCTTTGGGAAAGTCACTTTGCAATAATTCTGAAAGGGTTGGTTTGAACTTTTGAAGGGTCACTTGGAGAAATGTCGAAGGACAATTTCAAGGCTTTCGAAGGAATTGTCCATTGCAAAAATTTTGATAGAAAAGTCTAAGGCAAAAAGGGCTTCAAACAAATTGTCCACGAGAAAGAGACCTTTATAGAAAATCCTAAGGGTTATTAGCCCTTCAAAAAAGGATCAATTACAAAAATCTTGAAGGGTATCTACCCTTCGAGAAAGTTTGAAACAAAAATCTAAAGGGTTATTAGCCTTTAGAAAAGGACTTTACAAAGAATGCCAAGGAACATTTTGAATTCTGAAGGGCAATTTACAAAAATCTTAAGGGCAGGTGGACCATATAATTTTGCCAAAAGGATCTTTTTCTTATCAAAAGACCATTTACAACAATCTCGAAGGGCTTGTCAAAAAGCCCAAAGGGCAATTTTGAAAGACCGAGGGGTAACTTACATACGGCTGAAGGAAATGTACATTGAAAGGGAAACAAAGATATATTTCCTTCAAACTTTTTGTTCGAAGGAGATAACTTGCAAAGAGATAGAAAAAGTCTAAAAGAATTCTTTTGAAAGATTTACCCTCAAAAAAGGTAAAGGAGAGAGACAATTCCTGTAGACTTTTTGTTTGTGGGAAAGTGAAAAGCCAAAAACCCAAAGACATAGAATTCCTTCAAGGTTTTTTTTTGAAGGGAATACAAAAGAACAAAGCCATGGGCAACAAGCCCAAAGATAAAAAGTTCACAGAAATAAACAATCAGAGGCAGGAAGGAATAAGCCTAAGACAAATACATGCAAAAGAAAAATCCATGAAAAAGACATACAAAAACAAAAAGAATATAATAGACAGAGATGAAGAACCAAAAAATATAAGAGATTTCAACAGCCAATGAACAAACTAACGCGTTCTACAGCATGCAAAGTGGTCTAAATATGGTTAGACACACCCAAGATGTGTAATCGTTTCAAATACAATACCTTCAGTTTTAAAAATGGAAACTTGTTTGCATTGAAGGACTCAAGGAGCTTAATGTTGAAGATCTTAACATAAATTTCATGCATGCACTCTTGTTAATTTTATCCTTTCAAACATTCCAGCAGTTCAAGAGGAGTTCTAAATTTGATTTTGGCATTGATTTCATGCAAAGGGAAGCCTTTCAAATGTCCCAACAACTCAAGAGGAGTTCCATATTTGAAGGTGGGCGTAGATTTCATGCATGTTAAAAGAATAGCCCAATATAAGCCCACTATCCATTTTCAATGCCAAAGGGTTTTTCATTCAAGATAAAAGACAAAAAGGTATTTTTAAAAGGATTTTTTATCTTGGTATAACATAAATTAGACTTGGGTTGAAGTGGGAGTTGTCATATTCTTCTATTTTCAATGCCAAACTCTTGGCTATTGTATTTTTCTATATTAGTTAGCTTTTCAACCTTGAATTGTATCCCTCTTTTGGCAAGACAAAATTATGCTAAAGATTGAGTTGTAACCTTTTTCAGATTAATAGGACTATTTTTTTATTTTCGAGATGCTAGTATAATGTATCTATGTCCATGATTTTCACATGTGATAGAAATTTCTCTTCCTTGTCAAGTCTTGGTTCTTACCTAGTTACTAGCTGGTCAGTTTATGCAGGTCATGTTTTGTGTTTGACATCTTTTAGCTAAAGTTTACAGTGGATTTAAGTGGCTGGATAGTGCCTTCAATCGGGCCTATTCTTTCATTTCCCTCAAGATTTGATCACCAAATAGAACCTTCTTGTGAAATACTTATGCATATTAGTCAATTAGAGTTGAAAGTTCAGCCTTCTTGTCTAAATCAGTGTTTTTAAGAGATCTAATTGAGTGGATCAATAAAAAATATAGGTGTATCACCATCATTAGATAGGATTTTCGTTCAATTTTATCTCTCTTTTCTCAGTAGTTTGTAGCGTAGAGCAAAGATCCTAATTGATACACCAAAGGGAGCTAGCCCTTATAATCTAGAGATTCAATCCAATGATTAGGTCACCCACATCCTAGGATTGTTTCCATGTTTTAGCAGACTGTGAAGGCCTGAAACTACCTTCACAGGAGTGTAAGTCTGATTGACAACAATTTTTGGCACATCCGGTGGGACACATTGGAATTGGTCTTGATGAAATTGTAGTTGTAGTAGTGTTCTTCAAGAAGTATTTAGTGATTCCAAGCTCAAGTAATTGCTTCTAATAATCCAGGCATAGTTTTCATGTAAGTCTATTCTTATTGCATTATCACGAACGAGTTTCGATGGTTGTATATGAAGATAATTCCTATGTTATGTTTCCTTATCATCCCAATGATGGGTCATACTAGCCTTGTCATGATACCTATGAGCCTTTTTATGAGCCTAATCAGCCTTATCGGGAGCATTTTCAAAGTTACGTTGAGCCTTATCAAGTTTCTCATGATTCTTATTATCAAGAGCATGACTCTTACCTTCTTTGTGAGCCATATCAGTCTCAAGATCAATTTTCACCCTTCCCATATGGATATGATGGTGCCTATGAGCAGCCTTGACTCTGAGAAAGAATGGATGAAATAGAGCTCATAATACTAGCATATGCAAAAAAAGTGTATTTGAACTCTCAGTATAAAGAAGTGAATGATCTATTTCAAAATGTGTCCAATGATCCAGAAGAGATAAATGGCCTGTGTATTCTTGTATTGGAGAAGATGGAGGCTTGGAAGAGGCAGAAAATCATGTTAAACCACTTGTCTACAAAGGGTTCTTGTATTCCTTATTCTCATGAAGTTCTTAACCATGTTGAGGAAGCTTCCTAGTTGGAGTCAAGAGCCTATTCAAGAGATTATTCATGAGACTAAACCTTCTTATAGTCCCCTTTCCTCACCAATCTTCCTTCAAGTTTAAGTGGTCCATGAGGACAAGGAGATTTCAGACTTTGATGAGGTAATGGCCAAGTGGAAGGAATATAATACAGAGGTCTTTAAGAGTTTCTCTTTCCCTCCTCTCTAAAACTCCCTAAATAATTCCATTGCCCTCAAGATTCCATATTCTGATCATAATCAACCTCCCATGCTTCATTTTCCCTCTCAGACAAATGGATTTCATCACCCTCCCACCATCTCCCTTCTTTAAGAGGACCCTGTTCTCTGGAAGATTGAGAAAGGGGTTGCAGCTATAGGTCAAGTTCTTGTAAAGTGTGAAGAGGATGTTTCAAGTGTGTTTGTGGAAGAGTTTCACATTGATACTTCACTTAAGGTTATAGTTGAGAATCCAATTATAGTTGAGAGTGAGAAGGCTGATCTTGATGACAAAGAACTCCAAGAGGGGTTGGTACAAATTGAAGTCATAACTGAGTTAAAGATATCTCCTATCGAGAAGGATCCAAATAACTTTCAAGCTGATCCTATTCAAATTGATCAAAATAAGGAACTAAAAGATGATTGGTAGTTGTACCTTGCATCTCTACAAGAGATAGAAGAACTTTGTATATATATGTTGTCTATTGAAGAGCATGTTTATGAGAAATCTAATCAAGAATCACCTATTCAATATCATAATATAGTTTGGGTTGCCTATTCAAAGCTCCTTGAAGAGTTGAATAAACTTGTAGAAGTCAATAAGAAGGATGTGGTCAATCAAGAAAAATGCATAGATGAGATATCACTTGACAAGGTTGTAGATGACAAGCAGTATGAAAAAGATTAGATAGTACTTGATGAGTTTGTCTTTATTGGTGATTGGTTTATTGTTGTTGACTCGTTTGAGAAGATGCCAATACAATTGGTGGACAACAAAAATGTCTCATCAAAGGTTATGATTAATAAACGTCATACCCTACAAATTGTACCATCTCTTAGAGTGAATGAGGTTATGAATTTCTCTTTTGATCCAAATGGATCATGCTTTGTCATGGTTAACTAGGTTCTTTGTTAGTTTGGTTTTCCTCCAAGTGTTGTTCAAGCACAATAGTTTCATTCTGTTTTGTCCCAAATAAGTGCTTGTTTACACATTTGCTTTGTTTAGTTAGTTTCATGTTTTGTGTGTTCCCTTTCTTGTTTTGAAGGATGAAGGTTATCTCATGCCAAAAGAAAGTTTGCAGTCATGGATCAGATCTGTCATTTCTTTATGTATTCAAATATCATGCATATGGCCAGGTTCTCAGCCATAGCAAGCATGCTTCCCAATTGAGTCGCCAAAATGTTGATAATTTTGACCCTACAGGTCAAAATTGCAACCTCTACCATTTGAAACTTTGTTGTTTTTTTTGTGAATCAGTTTTGGGTCCTGAATAGTCTGAAAGAATTATTCAAGTCTACATGGTCTCTTTCTTTCGAGTTAATTTTGTTAGGATTGTGGAGCTAAAAGCTTCACTGATGCAGACATGGGGGAGGTTGCAGAATGAGTTGCTGAGTGTCAGAAGTGTTTGGCGTTGGTCTGGCCAACCGGCGTCGGCAGGGAAAGACAGGAAGGCAACCGACGTCGGTCATATATCGGCCGGCGTCGGCGACCCCAGGCGGACAGGGACCGACGTCGGTCGCCTGTGTAGTTCGACTGTGAGTTATTTACGGGCAGTGAACTAACGAACCGAGAGTTTGCATGATGAGCGCTAATTTTAGACTCATAGCTGCGGATCTAATTATGGTAATTAGATGTCTAATCATTGTTTGGATGAGATCTATATAATAGACTCATGGTTGTATTGTAAAAGTGTGCTAGGGAGTAAGAGAGCATAATTATAAGCTCCTTCTGTGTGTGAGGTAGAGCTATGGTGCGTTCCTCCTAGTGCCACAGTACCAGGTGTGTTGGTGCTGGATTGGAGAGCCAGCTGGGTTCTTCAATAAGTAAGATCGTTGATCTGCAGGTGTATGTGTGTGCAAGGTCGAGGTTCACAGGTGATTGGAACCATTGCTTGATTTGCAGGTGTGCAAGGTCATACAGACAGCAACACAACAGGGAGCAGTATCAGGCAGGATCTACTTGGAGTACAGGTGTGTACTCGGATAGAGCAAGAGGAAGGCAAGGGAGTTCCTTCCATAAGTATGGTCTGTTGAATTGCAGGTTGTTGCAGATTCATGGGAGATCTACTTGAAGTACCTTGAGTACTTGTGGAGCACGTGGAGTGCTTGTGGAGTGCGTAGAGCACTTGTGGTGTGCGTGGAGCACGGGGAGGTGAACACCAACTCTGTATTTGAGTTGGGTGTTGGGACCTGTGAGAGGGAGAGCTTTGGAGAGAAGAAATACTGTTCACTTGAGGTGTGGGAAACCTCTGTAAGGTGGTGGAGAAGAAGTGGCATCTTCTTTATTGTATTCTTTTCTGTATAAAGTGTTAATACAATTTGGTATTGTCTCTCATATGCTGTGTTATTCTGAATTCTAGTTACTTGGTGAATCTGGTTAATTTCCGCATATTAAGTTGCTTGGTATTAGTAATCAAATTGTGTGCTTCCGGTGTACACCCTCTCCCAACAAATTTTCCAAACAAAAATCCCAAGGGGCATCTTTAAAAGCAAGGGCAAAGGAACTAATTCCTTCAAACTTTTTGTCTGAAGGAAATGAACAAAGGCAAAAGGTGCTTTTAGTTTTTTCGAAGGTCTTTTGCATTTTCTTGAGGGTTCTTTTTAGTTTTTCTGAAGGGTAATAATCCCTTCGGAAAAGATCATCAACAAAAATCCTAAAGGGTAGAATCCCTTCAGGAAAGTTCTCTTTAATAAGATCTGAGGGGCACTTGGAAAAGTCTGAAGGGTAACTTGAAACTCCCAAAACATTCTCTTTAAGGAATAGGTCCATTTGGAAACTCCTGAAGGGTCACTTTCCCTTCAGGAAAGTTTATTTCAAGGAACACTGAAGGGTATGTGCCCTTCAAAAAAGTCACTTTGCAATCATTCTGAAAGGGTTGGTTTGAATTTCCAAAGGGTCGCGTGGAGAAATGCCAGAGGATAGTTTCAAGGCTTCCGAAGGAATTGTCCATTGCAAAAATTCCAATAGAAAAGTCTAAGGCAAAAAGGGCTTCGGACAAATTGTCCGTGAGAAAGGGACCTCTACAAAAAATCTAAAGGGTTATTATCCCTTCGAAAAAGGATCAATTATAAAAATCTCAAAGGGTATTTTCCCTTCGGGAAAGTTTAAAACAAAATTTTTAAGGGTTATTAGCCTTCGAAAAATGACTTTACATAGATTGCCGAGGGACATTTTGAATTCTGAAGGGCAATTTACGAAAATCCCAAGGGTAGGTGGACCATAAAATTTTACCAAAAGGATATTTTTCTTGTCAAAGGACCATTTACAACAATCTTGAAGGGTTTGTCAAAAATCCTGAAGGGCAATTTTCAAATACCGAGCGGTAACTTGCATAATGTTGAAGGGAATGTCCATTGAAAGGGAAATAAAGATAGATTTCCTTCAGACTTTTTGTTTGAATGAGATAACTTGCAAAGAGATATAAAAAGTTTGAAAGAATTCTTTCGAACAAATTGTCTAAAAGAATTATTTTGAAAGATTTAGCCTCAAAAAAGGTCAAAAGAGAGACAATTCATGTGGACAATTTGTCTGCGGAAAAGTGAAAAGACCAAAACCCGAAGACATAGAATTCCTTCGAGTTTTCTGTCCGAAGGAAATACAAAAGAACAAAGCCACGGGCAATAAGCCTGAAGACAAAAAGTTTGTGGACATAAACAATCAGAGGTAGGAAGGAAGAATCCTGAGACAAATACATGCAGAAGAAAAGTCCGTGGAAAAGACACAGACAAACAAAATGAATATAATACATAGAGATGAAGAACCAGAGAATATAACAGATTCCAATAGCCAATGAACAGATTAACATGTTCTATAGCATGCAAAGTGGTCCAAATAGGATTAGACACATCCAAGATGTGTAACTTTTTCAAACACGACACCTTCAGTTCTAAAAATATAGACTCGTTTGCATGGACTCAAGGAGCATAATGTTGGAGAGTTTAACATAAATTGCATGCATGCACTCTTGTTAATCTAAGCCTTTCAAATGTTCTAGTAGTTTAAGCAAAGTTCTAAATTTGATTTTGGCATTGATTTCATGCAAAGAGAAGCCTTTCAAACGTCCCAACAGCTCAAGAAGAGTTCCATATTTGGAGGTGGGTGTAGATTTCATGCATGTTAAAATAACAACCCAATATGAGCCCTGTTGGGTGAATATTTTGTCGTCAACTAACTAATGACAAAATGGGTATATCAACCACAGTATAAAGAGATTTATGCCACAAAAAGTGTAGGTTTACCACATCTTAACGAGATAAATCTCTCCTCTCATCAAGGGGGGGTTCCCTATGAATCACTTATATGCTATATGTATATATAAGTAAGTAGAAAATAATACCCAGGGTAGTATAACACCATCCATCTCTCTTTTTTCAGAGATGATGTCCAAGGAATAAAAGAGGGAAGTCTCAGTCGATGGCTGAAAGTATTCCTCTTTTTTTAGGAATGGTATCCAACGCAGAACAGAAATCTCCTGAAGTAGTAACAAGGTCCACAAGAAAACCCATGAAATCACAAAGTCTTATGTTGCCTCCTTCACTGATTCGAAACACACGTAACAGTAGAGTGAAATAACGCCCAAAGTCTTTGCCTAAAACTACAATGAATAAAAGGGTTACCAAGATAAAAGTAGCTCAAAGTCTTTCTTTTATCCTTTAGAAACGTCTTTAGATAATTTCAATACACACACTTTGCTTATTAAATCGAACATATGAGAGATTATCAGGAAAAAGAACATAAGAACTATTTCCTAAGTAACACAAATTACTTCAACACAAAGTCTGAAATAAACTTGTTTCTCATTTATTTGATTAAATATGATTTACAAATTGAGCACAAAGTCTCAAGAAGTATCTTAATTTCAGTAGAGTTTTTACTCTCAATTATCCAGAGATTTTTTACAAAAGAGGTTCCCTCTATATATAAGGAGAAACCTTCAAAATTGGAAAAAGATTAAAATATTGAAAACCTAGTCAAATATGAGTCAGCGTTGACTTTGGGATATTTTTTAGATTTTTCACATGTAATTACATATTACAAAAGTACATGTGCAAATGTCCCAAGTCAGTTACAAAGTGCATTTTGAATAAAGCATGAAAGAACAGCTTCAATCTTTATTTCTAGTCTTCTTCATTTCATGGTTGGAATTGCTTGATTTGGTTTTTTCTATGAACTCGGCCATATCCACATGCCCAATCTCTATATCCTTAATGTCATCAATATTAGAAGCAACTGAGGTGATTAAAAAAACACCTTGATACTTGTACTTCATTGTCTTCGACTTCTTCAGAGAAACTTCAATGATCTGGAAGAACTTTGGTTGAAAAGACATCGATAAAGAGGGATTCTTTAGAAAAATTATAGTAAAAATCATGATTGTGCAATCAAAAAAAAAATTAGCAATATGAGAAAACTACATATTTGATGGTTAGGATTAGGGAAATGCGCTTGAAAGGGATGAGGCGTGAGCAGGTCAGAAAGCAAAAGGAAAGTGGGCTTGGAAAATAAGAAAATGAAAATTTTCCAAAGATAATAAAAATGAGGGGAAGGTATGCATGGGCGGCAAAAATTGCCGCCCTTACATAGAGAAGTAAAAAAAAGAAAAAATATGCAATGGCAGCAAAATTTGCCACTTTTGTATATTTGCTAAAAAATATGCAATAGCGGCAAAATTTGCCACTTTTGCATATTTGCTGAAAAATATGCAATGGTGGAAAAATTTGTCGCTTTTGCATATTTGCTGAAAAATATGTAATGGCGACAAAATTTGCCGCTTTTGCATATTTGCTGAAAAATATGCAATGGCAGTAAAATTTGTCGCTTTTGCATATTTGCTAAAAAACAACACTAACTCTTTGAAATTTATCAAAATTTGGATATTCTGATCACATTAAAATCACAATGAATTTCACGTTTGCTGAGAAATCATAACTAAGAAAGGTCACAAACTTTTCAAAGATGTCAGTTGACAAAACCCGAGATCAAGACAAACTTGCCTCGAAAGATGAACCTAGAGAGAAAAATATGAAAAAGACAAGTTTCGTAGGGGTTGTTCCAAAAATGAGCATAGCTAATTTTGAGAACAACAGCTGGCTCCTATTGGGGAACCTCTGTTGATCGAACCGATTGACAAGAGTAGAAACCAGTCTCTAAGTGCCTTCATCCAAGCCATTGGGCTACGAAGTCGTGCTAACCAACAAGAAAGCAAGGTGCCAAAAATGAAAATGAAAAGGAAAGGCACAAAAAAGAACTAAAGACTATACAAATGTACATATGCATAGATGATCTTATCTAATGCTTCAAGAATTGAAGTACTTCAGATGCTACCCTTTGAGAGGCAGTGAAAATAGCGCTCTGTCATGATAAACCAGCAAGAAGCCATTTTCTCCCCAGAATCGGTGATGGGTGAATGAAACTCTCCACCAAGAAACCAATTTTCTGTGTTCTTTCTTTGGTTTTCTCCTCTTGCCCCACAACAAGACTTGAATTTTAATCCAAAAACCATGAATATTTGCTCTCTTGGCAAAAAGTTTTTTTTCTTGATTTTGATGTGCAGCAGCATGGTCCATTACCATAATTAGTTGCTCTTCTGGTTCAGTCCAGCACATGATTTGATTGTTCTCATTCAACATCTGCCAATCATTGGCACTATCAGGCATACTTAGTGTTGTTCCGTCTGAACCAATTCCTAGATCGTCACCTACAATATTTTCATCTGCTGAGACATGAATGTCTTTAGTAAACAAAAAATAATTACCCCTGCCTAAAAACTCAAATAGAATTTGAGCTTCAGGCCTTGATGTCTGAGTGACAACGTATTTTGCCTTCTTCTCAGGAAGTAACCTCTACATTACACCTTTCACAGGGATTCTTGCCTGAGACAAGTCCATGCTTAATTCCCCTCCAACATCCTTGCAGAAGTTCCACCTAAAAAAGATGCCATATGATGCTGGGACGTCGACCACTAGGACAGTCATCTTAATTCACTTATCTGAAAAGGTAGCAAATGCAAATTGGGTATCTTTAATTTACCCTACCAGTGGCACTTGTTTGTTCTCCATGGAGAAACATCTCTTAAATGTCTTGGCCAGTGTGAGACCCAGAGATTTTACCACTTTAGCATGCATGATATTGTCTGAAGCTCTAGAATCAATGATGCAATTATTCAGCTGATGTCTATTTATCAGCAATGAGACATAAAAAGGTTCAGTCCTGTCAGGAGCAGTAGGGGGAGCAATGACAAAGTTGTTCCTGGTGGGTGCATTCCTGGGGGAATCATGTGTCACTTTGAGAATTGCTTGTTCAATAGAGACATTTTGGTTTTTAACACATTGAACCAGTCTGTCTAATTGTTCAGGATGGGACTGTAAAAATTGAAATTCAGACATTTGAATTTTAATTTTTTTATATGGTCAATGATATCAAATTCCTGGAATGAGCTAGGAGTAGAGGATGGGAGTTCATCCTTTTAATGTTTGAAAGGGGGAGGACTAGACTGCGAATTTGAAGTAGAAGGCATAGGGGCATTTGGGGTACTTACCTTTCTCGCAATCACTAGGCCCTTTGGCTGAAAATGAAGAGTGGATCTCCGCTTAGCAATTGAAACTGTTGGTTGAAGTTGCTCCTTTGTTTTCTAATTATTAGCTTTTTGAGCTGATGATTCTTGGACCGGGTGAATACAACATATGACCCCTCAGCTACATTGCCTTCTCTTCTGGGTTCATCCTAATAGTTCAAGAAATTAATGTGGGAGTCGATAGCTGATTCTTTTTTATCTTCCATGAAGAGACCAACATCATTTTTTTGATCAAACTCAGGTTGGAAAGAGAAATCATGCTCAGTTTTCAAATATCCAACCACTGAGTTGGTTGGAGGTGCTTCAAGGGAGAGGTTCCTCTGTGGAGGAGGAAGATGATTTGGCTGCCCTTGATTCCTAACAGCATTGCCTTGGTACGCCTGATTTTGAAATATCCTCTTTGGCATATCCCGATTAGGAGAAGTAGACATAACTTGGGCCATTTGTCTTCTGAGGATTAGCAATTCATTTGCTAGCTTCTACACCATTGGATCAGTGGTGGTTGAAGGGGAGTATTCAGAAGAAGGAGAAGATTTACCTCTGTTTAGATCTCTCCTTATCTTCTCTGCCAAGATAAAGTCATCTTCTACCTTAGTAGCCAAGTTTTGAGCCATAGCGAGATCCATAGGGCCGGCCTGCCTCAACAGAAAACTTACTTCAGGAAGTTGTGAGTTGATGAAAAAGCACTTGAGATTCTCTGGCGTTGGCTGAGCAATGGTAGGAATCCAGTTCCTTAGCTTATTGAATTTTTCTATGAAATCCCTCATGGGCTCGTGGGGTTCTTTCTTTATTTGTGTAAACTGAGCCAACAAGGCATGTGCATCTTCAACAGGTTTAAACCTAGCTTCAAACTTGGATTTGAGTGTATTTCATTCAGTTATATTTCGAGCTTGAAGGTGGTAAAACTAATCTACGACAGTACCTTGTAAAATTTCTACAAAAAGTCTCACTGCCACATCTTCATATTCCACACCTATCACATCGCACGCTATAGAGAAGGTAGCAATATGCTTATCAGGATGAACCTTCCCATTGGCATAGAATTTAGGATTTTTTTTTTGAACTACGAGGTAGTTCATGTAAAGGTGGGGTCAGATTGAGAGGACCAAAAGAGTTTCCCCAAGGACCTTGGGCCATTATGATATGATAGTTAAATGGTAGGATAACAAATCTTGGCGAGGTCAATAAAGACAAAGCCTTACCAGAACTGAGACTAGAAGCTTCACCAGGTATGGGAGATCTGGCGTTGGTAGGAGGAAAACACCTAGTTCACTGAAGGCGAGATGGTGGAGGAGAAATCTCAAAATTAGTTTGTCACACCAACTCGAATACGGGATCAACGATACCTTGAGCTCTCTGGCCTCAGGTGTACGGTGGATCTGCCAAAGTGTAAAAGGAAAAAGGAACTGGAGATGCTTCAAGTTGAAGCTTGAGGCTTCAAAATGCATGTTCATTTCTCTAACAGCTCTGGGTTTGCAGACCAGATAATATAACGGTGATGGAGGAAGATGGTAAGGCTATAATGATAATGTGTAAGACATAGAACGGAGTCGCCAGAGTCTATAATATAATGGATAAGGGAAGAAACTGCTTCAATCTAAAACTTGAGGCTTCAGACTTCACACTCATCTCCAACGGAGTTGTCAAAAGTTGTTGGGTGAATATTTTGTCGTCAACTAACTGAAGACAAAATGGATATATCAACCACAATATAAAGAAATTTATGCCACAAAAAGTGTAGGTTTACCACATCTTAACGAGATAAATATATCCTCTCATCAAGGGGAGGTTCCCTATGAATCACTTATATGCTATATGTATATATAAGTAAGCAAAAAATAATACTCAGGGTAGTATAACACCATCCATCTCTCTTTTTTCAGAGATGATGTCCAAAGAACAAAAGAGGAAAGTCCCGATCGATGGCTGAAAGTATTCCTCTTCTTTCAAAAATGGTATCTAGCATAGAGGAGAAAATATCCTGAAGTAGTAACAAGGTCCACAAGAAAACCCACGAAAGCACAAAGTCTTCCGTTGCCTCCTTCACTGATTTGGAACACACGTAACAATAGAGTGAAATAAAGCCCAAAGTCTTCGCCTAAAACTACAATGAATAAAAGGGTTACCAAGATAAAAGCAGCTCAAAGTCTTTCTTTTATCTTTTAAAAATGTCTTTAGATAATTTCAATACACACACTTTGCTTATTAAATCGAACAGATGAGAGATTATCAAGAAAGAGAACATAAGAAATATTTCTTAAGTAACACAAATTACTTCAACACAAAGTCTGAAATAAACCTATTTCTCATTCATTCGATAAAATATGATTTACAAATTGAGCACAAAGTCTCAAGAAGTGTCTCAATTTCAACAGAGTTTTTGCTCTCAATTATCCAGAGATATTTTACAAAAGAGGTTCCCTCTCTTATAGGGAGAAACCTTCAAAATTAGAAAAAGATTAAAATATTGAAAACTTAGTCAAAGATGAGTCAGCATTGACTTTGAGATATTTTCCAAATTTTTCACATTTAATTACATATTACAAAAGTACATGTGCAAATGTCCCAAGTCAGTTACAAAGTGCATTTTGAATAAATCATGGAAGAACAGCGTCAATCTTTATTTATAGTCTTTTTCATTTCATGGCTGGGATTGCTTGATTTGGTTCTTTCTATGAACTCGGCCATATCCACGTGCCCAATCTCTATATCCTTAATGTTTCCAATCACCTCAGTTGCTTCTAATATTTTCAACATTAGAAACAACTGAGGTGATTGGAAAAACACCTTGATACTTGTACTTCATTGTCTTCGACTTCTTCAGAGAAACTTCAGTGATCTGGAAGAACTTTGGTTGAAAAGATGTCAATGAAGAGGGATCTTTTAGAGAAACTGCAGTAAGAATTGTGATTGTGCAATCAGGAAAAATTAAGCAATCTGGAAAAACCGCACATTTGATGGTCACGGTTAGAGAAATGCGCTTGAAAGGGATGAGGCGTGAGCAGGTCAAAAAGCAAAAGAGCAGCGGGCTCGAAAAATAAGAAAATGAAAATTTTCTAAAGATAGTAAAAATGAGGGGAAGGTATGCATGGGCGGCAAAAATTGTCACCTTTGCATAGAGAAGTAAAAAGAGAAAAAATATGCAATGGCGGCAAAATTTGCCACTTTTGTATATTTGCTGAAAAATATGCAATGGCGGCAAAATTTGCCGCTTTTGCATATTTGTTGTAAAATATGCAATGGCGGCAAAATTTGTCGTTTTTGCATATTTGCTGAAAAATATGCAATGGCGGCAAAATTTGTCGCTTTTGCATATTTGCTAAAAAACAACACTAACTCTTTGAAATTTATCAAAATTTGGACATTCTGATCACATTAAAATCACAATGAATTTCACGTTTGCTGGGAAATCATAACTAAGAAAGGTTGCAAACTTTTCAAAGATGTCAGTCGACAAAACTCGAGATCAAGAGAAACTTGCCTCGAAAGATGAACCTAGAGAGAAAAATATGAAAAGAATAAGTTTCGTAGGGGTTGTTCCAAAAATGAGTGTAGCTAATTTTAGGAACAACAAGCCCACCATCCATTTTCAACGCCAAAGGGTTTTTCATTCAAGACAAAAGACAACAAGATATTTTTAGAAGGCTTTGTTATCTTGGTATAACATAAATTAGACTTGGGCTGAAGTGGGAGCTGTCCTCTTCTTCTATTTTTAATGCTAATCTCTTGGTTGTTGTACTTTTTTATATTAGTTGGCTTTTCAGCGTTGAATTGTATCCCTTTTTAGGCAAGACAAAATTTTGCCAAAGATTGAGCTGTAACCTTTTTAAGATTAATATGACTATTCTTTTTTTATTTTCCAGCCACTGGTATAGTGTATCTATGTCCATGATTTGCACATGTGATAGAAATTTCTCTTCCTTGTCAAGTCTTGGTTCTTACCTAGTTACTAGCTGGTCAGTTTATGCTGGGCATGTTTTGTGTTTGACATCTTTTGGCTGAAGTTTAGAGTGAATTTAAGTGGTTGGTTGGTGCCTTAAATCAGGCCTATTCTTTCTTTCCCTCAAGCTTTGATCACCAGATGGAAACTTTTCGTGAAATACTTATACATATTGGTCAATTGGAGTTGAAAGTTCAACCTTCTTCTTGTCTAAATTAGTGTTTTTAGGATCTCTAATTGAATGGATCAATAAAAAATAAAGGCGTATCACCATCATTAGATAGGATTTCGTTTCAAGTTTCTCTCTTTCCCTGATAGTTTGTAGCGTAGAGCAAAGATCCTAATTGATACACCAAAGGGAGCTAGCCCTTATAATCTAGAGATTCAATTTACTGATTAGGTCACCCACAGCCTAGGATTGTTTTCATGTTTTAGTAGATTGTGAAGGCCTGAAACTACCTTCACAGGGGTGCAAGTCTGATTGACAACAATAACAAGTGTCGTGAAGCGGCTTTAATACCTTCTATTAAGAGGAATATTTAGAGTTCATTAGTGTCAATACCTTGATAGTTGCAATGTCCCTTGGCATGGTCCTTGGCTAGTAGCTAGCCTTTAAGCCCCATAACATTGAATATTATTTTATCATCATAACACAAAGCAATGCAATGCATGATGATTGTGTTACACAATCAAGCATTAACATTCATCAAACCACCTCTTGATTGATGATTGTGCCTCAAATTTCCCATTAAACAATCATATTGTGATCCATACATTACGCCTATTATAATTTAGTTAAATAATGAAGTAAAATATTATTATAAAAATATAAGAGTTTTTAAAGTGGAAACAACAAAGCACATAATTGGCAAAAGTAAAAAATGACAGTATGTGAAGTGCATCGATAAAGTTAATACAATATCATTCAAGCTAAACACTTGTAAAACTATGTATGCTCGTTTAGATTAATATGGTATGCTAAAAAAACAAATTTAGTATTAATATAGAGTTTATTAGACATATTGAAACGAAAAATACCTAATCATGAAAGGTTCTTCATGTATAAATAACAAAACTGAATATTGATAGAAAAATGTAATCTCACTATTAAATCTCACCATAAAGTAATGCATATAATATCACAAGAACTAAATGAAAGAAATTTTTTTGTGATCGATAATCATGGACATCTACTTGCATTGTGGTGAAATGAGGTTAGATGCATGCTTAACTGAAGTTTAAACTCTGAAAATCCTAATTGAGTCAACCCATGGATTTTGAGTTTAGTAGTCATCTTGAAACAAAAAATAGGTTATTGTGAAAATTTCTCAAGATATAAATAACAAAACTGAATAGCAGTAGTAAAATACAATCTCACAATTAAATCCCATCAATTATAGTTTGCCAAAAACAACAAATAATTTATTATCACCGTATTATAGATTAACAAATAACAATAATTAATGATTTGATAGGGAAAAAAATCCTCTTTAAATTTTGGACAATAAAATAACAATGATGTCAATCTTTATTATCTCCACATAGCACAACAATTGTCAATCTATCACCCCCTGAGCCACAACTGACTGTTCCACTGCTATATTCATGACATTATTGCATGATTTTAAGCTTAATTAGATGTTCTGCTTGACACATGAAAAATAAATTAGAGAATACATAGATAAAACATAAAAACAAACTAAGCCATTTGAAAGCACAAATAATTTATAGTGATGTTCAACCCCCATGAGTGTCCTTGGCAATGGCAGGAAGGGACATTACCATAGTGGGTGGTGTGCAAATTCAATGTCAAACTCACCTAAGAATGTTTAGAGGCGGTCTTGGTGAAAATGCAGTCACCATTGTGCCTGCCACTCAATCTCACAAGCCACCTACCCTTAAAACTGGTCAGTTTTCAACTACGAGACATTGAAAACCACATGCTTGGTTGTATTCTGCTAGCTTAATTACAATATTAATTTCATTTAAATTTTTTCTCAGTCATTTGTTTACATCACATTGATGCAACACTGTCCTTTGATACTCCCTGATGTTATTCTTTTGTTAAGTTTTTGAATTTTTTTGGAAGGACGTAATTTTTTAGTGACACAAGGAGACAATTGTATGTTGGTTAGATGTTGTTGGATGGAGAAACAATTGTATTGGCTTATAAATGGTTGGATTGGCAATTGTTTTATATTAAGCTTTATAAAAAATTTGTGAGCTTATGGGATACATTTTGAAAATTTATAAAACTGCGTCAAGTTTGAATATAACCAATTTGACGTTGGTCACCGAATATGAGTCCCACTTGTTACCCTGATGGATATCTGAACATAGGTCTAGCTTTTACAAGAACCTCATAACTACACCACAACCACTATTTATTTGTTATTTAATGATTGTTGTTGATTACAAAATAATTTTCTTCTTTTCATATTTTTGTTTGTTATAGGAACCAAGATGGACATTGTTGATTAGAGCAAAGAGTCCATGAATGGACCTCAAGAAAATATAAAAGAAAGAAACCAGTCACATATCATGCTTGGAAAGAGAATTCTAGAGAGTTGCAGATGGTAGAATTGAGGTAAAACAAAAGCTTACTACTCTTCTAATAGGATACATGGCCAAAGCATTGGGTAATAGATGTCAAATTTGTACCACAGTGTCAGAGAGTGATATTGTTGTGAACAATTGTAGCCTTATTTATGACCTTATTATTGTAGAATTGGTTGGGAGAATGGGGTGATGTGCTAGATGCAAGATCCAACCATGAGGCTTCTTTTAAGGAGGTGTCTTGTGTGTTGACTTATCCCTCTAATGAAACAAGACAAACATTTCTAATATTCATATTGAATCACAAAGGATAATGAGCCCTGTGACTCCCCAAAGAGGCAATTATCTCTCTCTTAGATCTCATAGTATACTTGGCTTTTAAAGTTGAAGTGTTGTTCTTATTTTGGTTCATTTTGTGTAGTCTACTTATACTCTGGTGTCTGCTAATATGGTGGTTAGACTCTATGAGAATTTGGTGACATCATACACGAAATTAATCCAAGAAAAATTCAATTCAAATTAAAACTTGGTATATTTAAGAATAAAGATTCACACATATTTTATTTGGAGGTAGTATGGTAATAATTATGCATTTTCAGTGACAATGGTTCATCAATTGGTCAAGTTTTCTTTTTATTTATGGCTTACATATAAGTTCATCCTTAATTTTATTTATGGTAAGAATCGAATAATAAACTTGTATTTTTTTAAAGGAGATAATTGTCATTACAAGATCTGCATTAGTTATAAAAAAAACAACCAAATGGATTAGTTTTGTGGATCTTCCCTGTTAAGTTGTAAATATTTCTTTTAAGAGTTGGAAGTAGATGTCTAGATTATGGAAACCTTGTCTCTAGTCTACTAAAGCCATATGATACATTTAAGGAGCAAGAGTAAGGCAAGCACAAAATTGCTGCATAGAAATACCAACGAATTTGCTGGGAATAATTTGTTTGGACACTGATCAACTTCATTGTCTAACCTCATCTAGAAATAATTTGATCTCTAGAGTCCTGAACATCTTGCTATCAATGTAATGCTCAATTCCTAGAAATTTTAGGAAAATATGTTTTGGACCCATGGTTATAAGGGTGAGAGCTTTAATATTATAATATGTGAGCTCCCACAATTTTCCCCAATTCATGTAATATCAAGATCATAAATGAACACGATATATCTTTGTGTCTGAGTATTTTACTAGGTGTTTCCTACAGTGCGGGGAAGTTAGTTTTTAGCTTTGCAAGGGAAAAGCAAATCCAAATTTTTTATACAGGCTTCACTACATCTTGAGGTCATTCTCAGTAAACCAAGGTGGCAATGGAGTTTCAGGATCATACAGATCCATTATCTCTTTACCCTCTTTTGCCACTAGTAACTCGGTGCTTGAAAAAATTGTATATAAATTTCTTGTCACCTTTTTTGCATCAAAACACCCAAAGTCTGCCAAACCCCTTTGTGGCTCCTACATGAGAAAAAAGAAAAAAGATCCATCAGGAAACAAGGCAACATAGGGGATAACATTACGTTGCAATAGGGTGGAAAGAGACACAAACCTGCTAGTGTTTGATATAGAAGTTTTGAGGAAACAAGTCCAAATGAACCCAATGTGGGTTTGGTTTGAAATAAGGTATACCCAATGTTACAATGGCTCTCACTCGATCATGGTACAAGAGGTCTAGATAATATGCAACAAGTGCTCCAAAATCCTTATGCACAATAAATGCCTGTAAAACCAAGGAATAGACATTTGGGATATGAGTTAGGGAATCCAAATATAAAATGTATTGAATTTCATAGAACAGAGTTGCCAATTGTGGCTACTTACTTTCTGAAAATCAGAGGAACAATTTATTTTTAAATTGATTTAAACTTTTCCAAAATCCTTATAAACAACTCATATAGAAGAACAAGGTAAGGGGATCAACATAATAAACAATTCATAATTTTATAGCCTTATGTAAGGCATAATAGGTCATATAACGATATTTTGTTTAAGCAAGGCAAAAGACCAAATCCTCCCTACGTCGATGCATTCACCAAAATGAAACTCAGTCAATGAAACATAGCAAACACTTACTTACATTAAGATAACAACAGGGAAGGTGGCCGAATGGAATGAAGAGTGAAATAAAACAAAATTAGAGGCATTGATATGATGTTTGGAAGGTAGTGGTAATCATTGTAGGAGAGAGAAGAGCAGGGGGACACAAAGTAAAGAGGAAGTAGACAACAGAGAGAGGGGGCAACAATGGGTGAAAATGAAGGGAATCATAAACAATTTATCTCAGAGCCCCTCTTGATTTATTTCACTCTGCCTTGTAGCAGATATTTTATGGATCTGGCAATAAATCTTAACTAGTTTCAAAGATACCCAAGCATATATGTATCCAAAAAGACCCTTGAACTAGTTTCAAAGAAAGCAATGGCCCATTCCGTAGTCCGTTCCCTACAATGAAAACAAAATGATAAGGATTTGTAGGATTAGGGATTTATTGAATTAAGATTTGCACTATGGAGAACATCCGGCTTCAATGTTTAGCTTTATAATTTAAAAAGCTTGCATTCACCATTATATGCTTTAAAGTCAATATTCATAGGAAAAATGATTAAGATCAGGGCCTATTGCCAATAATACACATAGTTGAAAATAAAGATGAGACTAGTTGAAGAATATAAACATAACTCAAACATACATACATAATGCAGAAAAGGAAAGCAACACACAATGCAAGGAGACTGACTGAAGCACGACATATACATTTTTCAAAAACATACAACCTTACCAGTCCGAGTATCTTGACCTCTTTTATCATGAACAAAATTCTGAGCCTTGTTTTAGGCTTGTAGAATAGTCGCAACCTCACCTATGCCCTCAAAGTGGTGTCATGTACTAGGCAAAGATGTTTTATTGAGATTTATTGGAAAACACATTTTGAGTGTTATTCCCCTGCATACTCCATTTTTATCTCTACATCATTAAAATTATATGTTTCTCTTAAGTCATATTGAAAGGGGATCGACCACTGAATGCAGTTGCCATTACAGAGTGACCATTGACTTCGGAGAGGAGAGACCATTGTGCGAGGGAAAAATCTGATGGATCCCATGACATTTCACAAGTTTTGAGAACTCCTAGATGCTACTGTCAATCTAAATAAGTTTTGTTGTCAATAAATTTAGAGGCTATTAATGATCCAAACTACATTAGAGGAGATACAAGGTCCTATTCTCAATGCACTATACTACAACAAAACAAATCTTAAAAAAACAATTTGATTGGCCTTGCACCATCGAATTTTGCAGATTTGTCAGAGTCAACTTCAATAGTAGTAGACAAAACTGTTATCGAGGCAAAAATATTGGCACGAAACTCTGATATCATCATAATTTAAGATGAAAATATTGACATTGAGGACCGCGTGATAAACAACCACAGATCTAATTCTATCATCTCTCCTATCTTCATAAATGAATATATTATAACAGACACTCTGTATGAAGTCATGCTCTGTAATAACATGTAAAAGATTCCGGTGAATAAAAACAAAGATAAATGATTTTTTTATTAATTTTTATTAACAAATATATAATTCAACTTTTGAAAAAAAAAAAAAATTTATATGCATGTAAAACAATACATGCTCATTGATCCAAAAAAACGAAATTTAATCTAAAATTAAAACAAATTGAAAGCTTTAATATACACTCTAGAATTAATTACACTCCACCACCATCACCTTATAATAAACAAATTATTCACTATCGGGAAGCGTAACGAGCGTTGATATGACAGTCAATGAGTGATGGGAGCATCGAGATTCTCAACATAACACCGCCGGTCCGCCACTTTAATTTCAAGCCGCGTCAGTTCATTTCATTAATTACTCGAATGAGGTGTCGCCCCACTTCTTTCTTCCCCAACTTATAGGCTGTTTTTATCAGTATAAAGTAGTTAATTTCGTCTGCGATGAAATGGATAAATCTATTTATTTTGAGCCATTTTTGTTGTTTTACCAGCATGCCTTGCTTATGGCCACAAACGCTCCATTCTGTTACCACAGCTAACTCTGAATGCTCTCGACCATTATCATTCAACGAGGTAGTGACAGAGGAGCGCTACAAAGATTCCATTTACCTATTCTTTTCCTGAACTACAACTTTTCTTTCTGAAATTCATTTTTTGATTTGTTTTATAATAAACACGATTGGTTTTATTTTTATTTCTGTTTAATTTTTGGATCTCTTTTTTCATACAGTGCCGCGGCAGCCCGCTTATCACAGAAACGACCAAAGCATTGTCAGTGACGATGTTGTGTTGTTAAAGAGTAACACTGTGAAGGAAAGCGAGTGGCGCAAAGCAGGTGATGATATATGTTTGAATCCTTCCTTAGGCTATGAACCTTGTCACACTATAAACAAATTCCTCTTGTTTTTTTGTTATTATTTTGCTATAGGGTTTTATTAGTGCGAACATTAAAATGGTGCAAATTTATGGTGTATGAAATGTGTAGATTCTTCCAAATGGTTTTAAATGAATCTACACCATTCGTTACACAACTTATTCGAGCCAATTTAGAGATCACGGTCGACTCTCACTGTTGCGTATTTGTGAGGGTTTTCTGTTCAACATCACCCTTTATACCAGTATGGTTCACGGTAAAAGAAAAAAACATCAAAGACTATATATATACTTATTAAGTATACACCGGTTAATGCCATACACCAGTTAATGCCATACACCAGTTATATGAGCTAATCTAGACAATTTTAAGTACACAATTCTGTTATATGTTTGTATGTATGTATGTGTGCGCGTGCGAGTGCGTCATTAAATATATACCAGTAATACAATTTTCATTACACTATTAAGTATACATCACTTATATATATATATATAATATCTGAGCTAATTTTGACAATATTTTGATTAAATACCTAAGTATTACAGGGAATCATTGAATTATATATAGAATGTTGTCATCTCTGCCCATATTTCATGACTAATTTAGACCATTTTCCTTGCACATTTTTGTTGGATTACATTTGATCCATACTCACACTTCGTACAATCAATTTTTTTGAAGACAGTATCGAAATTCTGAGCAGACCTTAAATTGTGAACACTAAATTTGTGCAAATTTGTGGTGCACAGAATAGTGTAGATTTGTATAATGAAGAATGCCTGAATTGGCTCAAATAACTGATGTATGGGCGGTGACAATTCAAGTACTAAATTTGACTGTCAACCCTGCCTGCCATGTCTAATTTTGATGGTGGTTATCTTTGGTCAAATCCCACAAATGACATGTTCTCTGCCAAGTGAGCTTAAAAACCTATGCTTGAGAGAGGCTACAATAAATCAAAAAGTGTAACTACCTCACTAAGCACACTGGGTTGTTGTTTTGGTGTGAACTTTCAAGTCAATTGATTTGTGTTCAAATCCTATAAATGGCATGTTCTATGCCAAGCAAGCTTAAAAACCTCCGCATGAGAGAGAGGCTATAATAAATACAAAAATTGTGAACTGACTAGCCCTCCTCTAATTGTCAGATCGTGCAAAAATAACAAAAATGTTGATAAATAGAAACTGCAAAGTCCATATTAGTTTGACGTCCATAACTCATCCATGGGTTTGCAGAGTGCGTATAATGGATGCTTTGTGCATACATATCTGTGTGTGTGTGTGCATATACATATTCATGTTAGGTGTTTCTTTTGCATTATTTTTGCAAATTGGTTAATTTTTTACAAAATTTCCAAAAAATAAATCTTCTGATTGGTAAGTTTTAAAAATAATATTTACCAAATTTCCATATAAATTTTACATAATATGAATTTTCATATGTTCTATCATCTTGATGATGGATGTGAAGTGTTGATTAAAAATCTGTTACATAATGTTTTCCAAAAGGTCATGCCATGTTGGTATATAAACCCGATATACCATAATCCTTATGCCTATGGAAATGGCCCTCATAATAACATAATGGTTGGTTGGTTGCAGGATGAGTATGTTTGCTTGCTTGGCCTTCCCCTCGTCTCATGTGTGACTATCTAATCCAAAAAACATTTTGTTCAAATGCCTCTAAATACATACCTGACTATCCAAAGCCAGATGTGCTTATTCAGCGTCTCTTGGAATTGTTTGTACTACACTCGAAAATCCTCTTCAAAAAGTTAATTCTACATTGATTGATAAGTTTGGTCCGTGACAACATTTAAACTCACTATATCATGATCCTTATGCCAGTATGGGTGATGCCACAATGGAAGTTGCCTTCCTAATAACATAATAGTTGATTGGTTGCATCCTGTTTAAATACATCTCTTCAGTGCGTTAGACTCTAAAATTCTTATTCATTTCTTAATGATATGAACTGTTAAACCTGCAAATGTTTTTTCCTACAAAATATTCAAGTTTTTTCAAACAACGCCATTTGTGTATATCCAGCAATGCTTACAGTCGAACAGACCATATCTTGGAGAGTTATTTATTTGAAAAGTCTCAATGCTTCATCAAGAGCACTATTTTGTTCATAACCTTAAATCATCTCAGTCAATGAGACCTTGTTTGTGTTATGCATGCCTATCAAGGTGTTAATCACAATAATATTAGCTTGAAGTCCATATCTAATGATATGCCATGGATTTGCAAAATGTGTATGATAGATGCTGTGTTGGCACATAGAGGCGCAATAATGGAATAGTTGAACAGATTGAGTTGGACACCAGTTTGATGTGTTTATTTAAACAGGTACAGTGCCTGTTGGGGGAACCTGTGTACTTTGTACACTGCAATTATCATCAGTTATATGTTTGAAAAGTTTGAGAGCATCCACCAAACTTACACAGTTGTCATAGATGCTGATTGGTCTGGCAAACTTTGATTAATTCTGCTTTACACTTGTCATTTTGTGCAAAGTCGGTAATAATTGCAATTCACGAGACAACATTTCCTTGAGACTTTTTATCTGATATTTTAAAAAGAAGCTTACTTTTTTAATTAGTTTATGTCTATGTTGTGGGGAAACAGAAACAGATACGTTTATGTGAAAAACACAGATTTTCAAAAATCCTTGATTTGGAAACGTCATGGAATCGTCTGTACCATTATAATATTTATAAACAATGCATGATACTCATTTTTAGTCTATAAAAGATAAGAACACTTAAAAATATGTAGTATTCATTCATTCATTATTTCAAAGACAAAATATACATTCAAATTAGAATAAATCATTTAGATTGTCCTCAATCATGAATGCCACACCCACTATTTTTCAACTTTATCATTTATTGACTATAAATCGTCTAGTTTGCAAGGCTCTCCAGTGCATTGAATCTTCCTAAATGCACATCTTAAAGGGTGCACTGAGAATATGGTGGGATCAGCTCGTGGCACTTTGCAAGAGATGTTCTCATACTATTCTATCATACCTACATCCCTTCATGCAGCCTTCATTCCTCCTGTGATGTCTCCTTGAAATCTTGAAATATGGTGGGATCAGCTCGTGGCACTTTGCGAGAGATGTTCTCATACTATTCTATCATACCTACATCCCTTCATGCAGCCTTCATACCTCCTATGATGTCTCCTTGAAATCTTGAAACCCTGAAATGTGGCCAAGTCTGAATTCCTGAAACCTTGAAATTTGACTAGGTCTGAAATATGATAGGATCCTCCAAAACCCAGAATTTGCATTGTAGCTCCCAAAGGTTTGAAACCACTCTCAAACATCCTGAATATGTGTGTGTGTAAAATATAAATTAAAGTGTAATTTTTACACTTAAAAAGGTTTATTTTATATATATACTGTCTGGTTAAGGCTCCTTTGTTCCTTGGTGAGTATGTATACTCTGGTTTTACCTTTTTTTTGGCTTGATTTATTTTTACCCAGGAAACGTTTGGAAACGCCCAAAAACGTCCCAGAAATGCTCGTACACATGACGGAAATGCTCAGGATGTGTCTAGCACATGTCCGGATGTTTCTGGGCCTGGTATGAGGAGGTGGGGGAGTGTTTCAATGCAATAGAGTATGATGTGGCTCTAATTAGAGGATATGCGGATTTTAGTGTGGTAGAAGCAATTCCAAGAATGTTGTTAGGAGGCGGCCACTTCCATTGTGGCTTCACCTGAGGGCTTAAATTTGACGGTTGACCCTGCCTGTCATGATTTTTTCTGTTGATGGTTGTCTATTCAACATTGCCCTTCAAATGCTAATATAATTCAAGTAGGAGGAGGAATCCTGTATAGTTTTTGAGAGTCTGCCTAAAATTTTACCTTGCATCTAATACAGTCTCCTAAAAAGTATTGTTGTATTTTATGGCCAAAAAATGCAAATACGGCCATTAAATTTAGGCACTGATTACCCCCATCGGCGTAAAGAAAATGGTATATTGGGTTTATATGTTGCCACAAATCAAACCTTCAAACAATTGTGGGGTTAAGTTTTCATGTAGATGGTTAATTTTTAACTTTTCACTAAGGAATCACAATAATCAGATTTTAGCAATTGGCTGTGCTAGAAGATGTTGTAATTTAAGACATAATGTACTTGGCATTCCCGTTTCTCTTGCAGGCTCTTATTTGAAATGTAATTTTATTGCAGTCCTATTAACCTGTTATGGTTACTAGTGGACAATAATGCATATATATATATATATATTCATATTCCTATTCATATTCATATTCATGACCATGTATTACGAAACAAAATCCAATTGGTCAAATATAAATTTGCATTTACCATTTTGGCCAAATTGGCATAAGTGTTGGGCACAATAGAGTCAATGTAGGCAAAAAGACAAAGACACAGACTTAGTAATAAGCGATCAAGAGATTCTCTTCTCATCATTGATATTGGCTTGATTGTTGATAAGTTAGAATTTTAACCCCTCAATCTTTATATTAAGGCATCAAAACGAATTTTGGAAGAGGGCAAGTACCTAGTTAAGGTCTGAGACAGAAAACATCTGTCTTTCCTCTGTAGTGATGTATCAAGGGTTTCATGGTATCCTCACAAGGCATTGGCTTTGCATTTCACCCAATGCGAAAATGGAAACATTGGAAGAACGTATGGACATCCATCAAAGCATAATTGAAAGCAAATTTTTGAAATATAGGGTGGTTGGAGTGCCCTGTTAGACATGAATGTGAAATTTGGAAGCATATAGAAGGTATGGAAATGCTTTAACAAAATGCCTCAGAGATGTTGTCTCATGGACTGCAATGATTTCAGGACGTGTACACGGTGAGTTTGTTGAAAGGGCTTTGGAGACTAATGAAAATGCGACTGGCATCTAAAGCCAATTCCACGACCTTAAGTAGCATCCTCCCAGCCTTTTGCTAAAATTGGAGCATTGGAACATTGCATGGGTATGCATCAAAAAATAATTGAAATTTGATTTTTCTCAGATGTAGTAGTTTGAAATTCCCTGATAGACTTGGATGCAAAATGTGAAATCATACAGAAGGCACGTGAACTGTTTGACAAAATGCCTGGATGAAATTTATGCAAATGTGAATCATGCAACAGGCATGTGAACTGTTTGACAAAATGTGTGAATGAAATTTATGGGAAATGTGAAATCATACAAAATGCGCATCAACTGTTTGAGAAAATTCCTCAAAGAAATTTATGCAAAAATATGGAATCATACAGAAGGCATGTGAATCTTGCTGACAAGATGTCTCAAAGAAATGATTGCGAGAATGCAAAAAATGGTGTTCTTAACGAGGCTTTAAAGATTTGTAAACAAATGCTGGGATGAGCTATGGTCTAACGGAATGCAATGATTGTAGGATAGGCTCAAAGTTGCTGAAAAAACCTTGGTGGCTTTTAATGAAATGCAGTGCCGATAAAATCCCATGCAATATTCTGAACTTCAATTTGGGGTGTTTCAATAACCCCTACTCTCCACTGACCAAGGACCGTCACAGAAAAATCAGACATTTGTTCACAAAATATAGACCATCTCGTGTAAAAGTCAGACCTTAGGTTGTAGAAAACCCAGTCCTTACCAAAATTCAGACCAGTATAGCAAGGAACACGAGGGAGGAGGCAAGCTTGGGGAAGGATTTGGTGACGATTAGGGTGCTGATACTTATGGATCATCTATCCAGTTGTGCTGTACTGCACTGCACTGTGTTAGTCTTACTAATTATCAACCTTGCCTTTGCCTTGCATCTTTTCTGCTTTTTCTTTGACTGCTGCTCTGAGTTACACTGCAAAAATGGGGACTGAAGAGAAGCTCTGGTATTTTGTTGGAAGGAAAGAAGCCATTCAGCTCGGTTGGCAACGAGGTCTGTTGGGCACACGTACAAACTGTTATTCTTGTTCTTCTTCTTCTTGTTAAAGGTAGAGTTAGGATTTGAGAAAAAGAGAGGAGGGAGATAAAGATAAAGCTTTCATTAAAAAAATGTTTACAACATTAGCCCTAATGTTCAACTTTGATAAAAAGAAATCTGCAGTTGCCGAGGGAGCTTTTAAACTCATTGGGGAAACCAGGGGCATCCTCTCCAATAGGTCCAAAGGACCAAAACCTTAAAACCTGTGGAGTCCTATCTGCAGTGGTTAAAAAGTTATGATATCCGTATTTTCAGCAAATAAGATGTCAAATAAATTATTTTTAATTCTTTTTCTTTGCCCAAAAAATCCTCAATAATGAATATAGACATTTAAAGTGTCATTGTTGATGAAAAATTATTACTTTTAATTGATCCATTGACCAAAATTAATTACCTAACTGATTTCTATAGCTACCTTCATGGCAGGAACTAAAAATTCCTATCAAATTTAAATAGAGTCCCGACCTCATCGGGAAGCCTAATGACCATTGATATGACAGGTAGTTATGACTGTCAATGAGCGTGGGTTGACGGGTTACTGAGATTAACAAAATAAGAGTGCCACTTCAGTTTTAGGTGTCGTTCATTACATTAATAAATTTAATGACATGTCACCCAGTTCTTTCTTCCCCATGGGCCACAATCCCTCTCGCCTGTTTCTTCCCAAGTCTCTTGTCTTTTCAGGGGGACTTGAAGCTGCATTTCTCTCTTTTTACCTTTTATACTGTTTTTATCAGTAGTTCATAGTAAAATTCGTCTCTGAGGAAGCAGATAGCTATTTATTTGGAGCTATTTTTGTTGTTTTACCAACATGCCTTGGTTATAGCCAGAAACACTCCGTTCTGTTACTACAGCTAACTTTGAAGCGTGCTCGCTCTTCACCACTATCATTCAAAGAGACACTTACAGAAGAGCTCTAGAAAGATTCCATTTGCCTATTCTTTTCCTGCACTACAACTTTTCTTTCTGAAATCGATTTTTATTTGATTTAATATTAATCGAATTAGTTTTATTTTTATTTCTGTTTAATTTTCAGATCTCCTTTTCAAATAGTGCTGTGGCAATCCGCTTATCACAGAAAAGACCAAAGATTCGTCGAATTATTATTTTTTTTATAATAAACCCAGAGGAATCCCTGATCCCAATTGGGACACTGCGACTCCACCCATCGACCTTCATTGGGGCAAGCGGAGGCAAGACTACAAAGCTTCGTCAAATTTTACCATTGTCAGTGACGATGTTGTGGTGTTAAACAGTAACATTGAGAAGGAAAGTGAGTGGTGCAAAGTAAGTGAGGATATGTTTGAATCCTTGCTTAAGTTATGAACCTTTTCGCTCTCTAAACAAATTCCTCCTAGTTTTTTGTTATTATTTTCCTCTAGGGTTTTATTAGTGCGAACATAGAAATGTTTCAAATTTATGGTGTATGAAATGTGTAGATTCTTCCCGGCGGTTTGAAATGAATCTACACCATTCATTACACAGATTATTTGAGCCAATTTAGAGATTATGGTTGACTCTCACTGTTGGGTTTTTTATGAGGGTTTTCTGTTCAACATCACCCTTCATGCTAGAATGTATCACGTTAAACGACCGAAACATCAAAGAATATATATAACAAAATTGTTTAATTACAATTGTCTAAATTAGTTCATATAACTGGTGTATGGGGCATTAAGTATATATTAATGGCCCATACACCAGTTATATGAGGAAATTTAGACAATTTTCACTACACAATTCTGTTTTTAAGATATAACAGATTTGTGTAATGGAAATTGTTTAAATTACCTCATATAATTGGTGTATGGGACATTGAGTATCATATATATAAAAGAATTGTGTAATGAAAATTATATATATATATATATATATAATCCTAATGTCCCTTTTAGGGCAGAATTAGAACCAAAGGGGTTTCCTAACAAACCCTATCAATACTTACAAATTTCTGAATTTCTTTTCAAATCCTAAGCATATGAAATTGCAGAATTCTGAAAGTGCCAATGTAAGGCATGAAAACAATATTTAATTCGTCAAATAATTAATTCCATTCAAATCTGAGTTTTAGCCCTATTATATGGTTGGAAAAAATATGATAAAAATACAAAAAATGCTTTGTTGCCTTTAAACAGCAATTACGCTTGAAATCAGCCTTGGAAGTGCCACGTCCAACCCCAAGAGGGGGTTCGCTGCCCAACCTAGGTAGTTCGCTGCCCAACCTAGGTAGTTCACTGCCCTTTTAGGGCTCCTCAACCAACTCGCCAACCCTCCAAACCTGCTCGCCACACTACTTGAAGCTCCTGTTGTGCGGAAACCAAAGTTGGTGTTTACACACCTTAGAATGACTAATGATGCCCTATACAACTTCTGATTTAAGGCTGCCCAGCTGATATGTAAAGGTTTTTGTCTTTCAGAGTTCCCTTGAAGGTTTCTGTCTTCAATGGATGAAGTCAAGCAAATCGTGATTAAACTTGTGAGTTCAATTCATAAACATAACATGAGCCTTCAAAATGAACCTTTTTCCCCTTTTTATATCCTTTCCCTCGAATATACTTTTTAAATTAAGGAACAACTTACATCAAATTAGAGGAGCCCCCTTTTTTATTACAATTCAATTTAAAAAAAAGTTGCCGACATGTAACTTTTTAGCAACTTAAACAAAGAACCAAGTTTCCCTTGTTCCTTCTTTTCCTTAGCCTATGGGAAACAAAAAGAAAATAGGCTAAGGGTCTTTAACCGCTCTAAACCCGAGAAACAGAATTGTGTAATGAAAATTATCTCTCTCTATATATAAAATACTCAATGCCGCATACATCAGTTATACGAAGTAATTTTGACAATTTTTCATTAAATAACTATGCTATATATATACACACACATTCAATGCCACTCAATGCCGCTTACACCATCTATATGAGCTAATTTAGAGAATTTTCATTTCACTATTCTGCAATATATACTAGCAGTTGCGCCCATGGTGCAAAAAAAGCCGGAGGTTAGGAAAAAGTAGTTCATATTCGGTTTACTACAACAATAAAGTTCTTATCCACTAGGCACGAGGCACTCTCCATCAAAAGTATCTAATCTTCTAAGACCTAAAAAAAATTGTCTTAACACTAACCGACCCCACCTCCATGAAGCAGTATATAATGAGAATGGAAAACAATGTATTTCTTTTTTACATAATTTCTTTTTGTAAAACTACAGTGGTTGTGGACACGTAGCGGCGTTAAAAATTTATATTGGAAGGCAACAATTGTATTTTGTAATGGCATGTAGCATACTTTCTCCATTACAGGTGTCAATGTCAATAGATAACATGCCGTATTCTTTTCCAAAGGATAATTCCATCATCTATCTCGATTCGGCATTTGAGTTCCCTTCAGAGATTGTGAAGGGTTCTAATCTAATGAGGTCAGGTCTACCAGTTCTAAGATTTCTTCCCCCTATTCATGGTTTGGTCGTTGAGATAGGTAACTTTGCTACCTGACCAATTAAATGCTTATGATATTGGCTTTAAAGTCTCAAGACTTTTCGTTTGTTTTCTTAATTTAAAATTTCTTTTTATTATGGTTGTATGTGACATAATGTAGGGGTGGTTCATATTGGCGGAGACATGTTCGAAAGCATGCCCTATGCAGATGTCATATTCATGAAAGTGCGTACATTAATACTCCACTTACGCAAGGCCTGGCTTTGTGTACACAAGACACAAGAACTTCACAAAAGCACTTGATTTCGCAAAAACATCCGTCATATCTGAAAATGAACAATGGATATTCCTCTCCTCTCCTCAACCCATTACATCTTCATTTTGCATATATTTATATATATGTACATAACTATTACCCAGGACACTCTGATAGTAAGCATATATCATTGTTTATAATGAAGGATGACAAACCTCTCTCCATATCTATATACGTAGAAGCCTCCGCAGACCATGGCAATGGCAATGCCGAGGCTGAAGCTGAAGCTGGCAATTGCAGATCCAATCCCCCCTTGGTCAAGGAAAACACTGAATTAAGCGATGCATGACAGAGGTTGAAGCAGAAACAGAAGCAGAAGCAAAAGAAGCCATTTGGAACGAAGCTGAGCCGCCATCTCTCTCTTGGAACGGCTTTCTCCGTGTTAAACAAAGAAGACGATAGAGCCAGTTTTAGTGATAACACCATGCACAAGGAGAATTACTCTTTGTTCAGAACCATTAATAGACACAACTCACTATCGCTATCGCAACCGCAACCTAAATCTACACGTAGCCCACAAACACAGGAAGCGGAGTATCCAGATAACTGTCAGCTGGCTACCAATGTAAATCTTCAGGCTGGAAGATACTTTGACGCTTTGAAAGGTCCCGAGCTTGATGTTTTAAAGGTTCATGTCCAACTCCATCTTTATCTTTATCTCATTTCTATCTCTATCTCTGTCTCTAATAGCTCTAGCATCGAATTTAGAATGATTGAATATAAAAACGTATAAATTGTAAGTTTATGAAATTTTGTGGTGTGCGGGTCAGGATTACAAAGACATACTGCTCCCTGTAGATAAAAAATGGCCATTCCTGTTGAGATTTCCCATTGGATGTTTTGGAATCTGTTTGGGGCTGAGTAGCCAAGCTATACTATGGAAGGCTATTGCCTCAACCGCGTGGTTGCAGTGGATGCAGGCAGCAGCATCTCATATCAACATAGGTCTCTGGTGTTTAAGTCTGAGTGCGCTTCTTGTCATCTTCTTCACATATACACTGAAATGCATATTTTATTTGGAGGCGGTGAGGCGAAAATACTATAATCCAGTGAGAGTGAATTTCTTCTTTGCCCCGTGGATCATATGCATGTTCTTGACAATCGGGGGCCCTCAAGCCATAGCCCACCACATTCACCCAGCTCTGTGGTGAATCTTCATGACGCCTGTGTTTCTGTTGCAGCTCAAGATATATGGACAATGGCTTTCTGGAGGAAAGAGAAGGCTATCCAAAGTAGCCAATCCTTCCTCGCATTTATCAATTGTTGGAAACTTTGTAGGCACACTTTTAGCAGCACAAGTGAAATGGAAGGAGCCTGCAAAGTTTTTCTGGGCTGTTGGAGTAGGGCATTATATGGTGTTATTTGTGACTCTTTATCAAAGACTTCCAACCAGTGAAGCTCTGCCTTCACGCAATCCTTGTTATCCGTTGCCATATCAAGTTCTGTTCTGTTCTTTTCTTTAACTCAGCCCAAGAGCAACACCGCCACCATTCTTTTTATGTCAGCTGTTTCAACTCAAGCGGAACCGCATTCCATTTCGGTCAAGGATTTCAATGGACTCGCAAAGCCCCTCAGCACTTTCGACAGACTACAAATATGCGTTTATCTCCATGCCTGGACAGGGCATAAATATATTCTGTATATGTACTGTGGTCGTGTTTCGTTCTGGAGTGCTAGCCACCTCATGTCTGTTTTCTGTGTTTAACCCGCTCTGCACCACCACCTCCCCAAACCGGCACCATCCAAAACCAGGCTGTTAACAATGGAATATGCCATTTTGTTGCGACTCTAGACGAATATACAGGCTTCGCCTGCTGTATAAGCCTCTGGCTAATAAGGTAATTTAGATAATTTTCATTACGCAATTTTGTTATATATATATACACTCAATGCCACATACAACAATTATATGAGATAATTTATACAATTTTCATTAAACAATTCTGTTATATATATAACGCTAGAGTTAGTGTGAACCATACTTAAACTAGAGTAGTCTCCGCAAATAAAGCAGAGCGGACAAGATAGTAACACACACAGTTGCACTTCTTACCAATATGCTTCTACTACTCTGCATTTTCAGAGTTTCAATCAATCCTTATGTGTAGTGGGAAGAAGAAGAAGCATTTTTTTTCCTTGGAACTCAGAAAACATTTGCTTGCTCTTGGCTTCAATGTGGATTACTAACTGATAAGTGAGAAACCATGGTGCAAGCCCTGGATTTTTGTTAGACGAACTGCAGTAAAATCTGGACTACTTAAACCATGCTTCAATGTGGATTATTTATATGATATATAACAGAATTGTGTAATGAAAATTGTCAAAATTACCTCATATAACTGGTGTATGCGGCATATATAACAGAATTGTAAAATTAAAATTGTCTAAATTAGCTCATATAATTGGTGTATGGGGCACATGTATATATATGCCCCATTCACTAGTTATATGAGCTAATTCAGACAGTTTTCATTTTACAATTCTGTTACATATGTATAACAGAATTGTGTAATGAAAATTGTCTAAATTAGCTCATATAACTGGTCCATTAATAGAATTGTGTAATGAAAATTTTCTAAATTAGCTCATATAACTGGTCCATTAATAGAATTGTGTAATGAAAATTGTTTAAATTAGCTCATATAACTGGTGTATGGGGCATATATAACAGAATTGTGTAAATGGCAACGAGGCAACTGCAAAAAAAGCCGGAGGTTAGATAAAAGTAGTAAATGGTAAAAGGAACAGATTTTTCCATGATAAACAAGTGCTGTCCTGTTCTTACCTTTAAATGTAAAACTGCATATTCTATTGCGGCACCACTTCCGGCGGAATGTCTGTTCTACATGATACATACAAAATAAGAATGATCTCTACAATCATTAATAAAACATAAAACGCGTTTGATTCCATTATAATTGTTTGACCTTTTGGTAAGGAGGAACCATATTGGCAATGCTGCGCACCACAAACACTCACAACCTCTGTTTTTTTTTTTTTTTTTGTGATTAGAATCCAAAATTTTAATATGCCTTAAATTACTATTGTGAATTGACCACATTTATGACAATTTAAAAAGAATTTTATCTAATAGAATAAGAAAATTTAAATAAGAATAAATATTTTCAACCAAAACAAAATCCTCCTGAAATTCTAATGTATCCTAACTAAAGGATAATAGGAGATTGATTAGATCAATAAACAAAGACCAAACGTGGTTGTGAAGATCCCAGCAAAATAACCCACAACAACCAATTGGAAGGATGAAAGAGACCGTCCATGACTTGTCAAAGTGATAGTAAATTATGTCGTCTGTCTCCCCTTTTGAGGATTTTAACCCTGCCATTTAATTCCCAAATAGAGCCCCCAAAACCAATCATAAATTATACTAACCAACTAAATGTGGGTCTCCCTCTACCCTTCCCATCAATTCACAATAACGTAAATTCAAATATGTGTCGGCCAATGTATAATGAAACTTGTGACGGAATCGAAGAAAGTTGCTTTCACGATATAATTGTTAACTACAGGAAACAGATGTGAAGCTGCTCGCACTCCCAGAAAGAAACATGACCACAGTACATATACATTATATATATGTCCTGTCCAGACATGGAGATAAACGCATATTTGTAGTCTTTTGAAAGCGCAGAGGGACTTTCTGAGTCCGTTGAAATCCTCGACTGAAATGGAATGCGGTTCCGCTTGAGTTGAAACAGCTGAGATAAAAAGAATGGTGGCGGTGTTGCTCATGGGCTGAGTTAAAGAAAAGAAAAGAACAGAACTTGATCTAAACAGTTGTCTGCATGTTCATCCAATAGAAATATGTTTGGTTTGCAGCAGGTCGCTTGTTCGAATCACGGGAGAAGCATTTTAAGCGTCGAACTTGTGGCTCAATTAGCGCCTTATGCTTTGCTACTTCCGAAATACCGGTTTTGCAACACGGAGGATCATCCACCTTTCATGGCCGCCGGAGGAATTAGTAGTAACAGTAATACTAATAATAATCATCTTGCCAGTATGTTTGGAGGTTTTGAGGACGGCAGGTTTAGGGGCTTAACGTCGCATAATATTTATTCCTATAGTGGCCGTCCCTTGCAAAGCGTCCATAAAGAGGCAAAATCTTTTATTTATGATGGACAATTTGCTGAAACAGCAACAACAGCATGGTTGATGAAACTCCTAACTGCTGGCTGACGTAAATGGCGTCATGCGCTACCAAACTGCTCTGCACCACCACTTCCCCCAAACCACCACTATTCAAAACCAGGCTGTTTACAATGGAATATGCTGTTTTGTCTCTTTGTGAGACGAATCTGCAGGGCCTTGCCCACTGTATAAGCCTCTGGATTAATGAAAATTGTCCAAATTAACTCATATAACTGGTCCTCAAACACCAGTTATATAAGCTAATTTAGACAATTTTCATTACACAATTCCTGTTAGTTATATATAATAGAATTATGTAATAAAAATTGTATAATAAATTGTCTAAAGTACTTAATATAACTTGTGTATGCAGCATTGAGTATTTTATAAAATACTCAATGCCACATACAATTGTTATATGAAGTAATTTAAACAATTTTCATTACCTTATATGATGAAAATTGTTTAAATTACCTTATATAACTTGTGTATGCAGCATTGAGTATATATATATATATATATACACACACACACACACTCAATGCCACATGCAACAGTTGCATGAGCTAATTTAGATAATTTTCATTACACATATTTGTTGTATATATATATAGATATATAATATATACTCAATACCACATAAAACAGTTACGTGAGCTAATTTAAACAATTTTCATCACACAATTCTGTTATATATAATACTCAATGCCACATACAATTCTGTATTATAATACTCAATGCTACTTACAACAGTTATATGAGCTAATTGAAACAATTTTTGTTACACAATTCTGTTATATAAATATATAAAATGTAAGATACTCAATGCCACATACACCAGTTATATGAGGCAATTTAGACAATTTTCATTAAACAGTTCTGTTATACACACACTCGCACACAAAAATGCTGAATGCTTAAGCAACCTTCTTGTTTTTCTTTTTGGATCTCCTCTTCTTGCCTATATCCTGTGTGAGCTATGCTTCGGTTCTTCTTTGATCTTGGTTAGACCAAATTTAATCTGTTATCAATACCCATTGAAGGCTAGCTCTTAATCTCGGCTGCATAAGCACATAAACAATTCAATTGATAATATCCATATTTATTAACTTTATTGAATATACAGTCATTCATTTCAATCCAATGAATGAATCATTTGCCAAACTAGCGTAGATTGGTGAGGTTGAACTGGCTATTTCTGTACACATTCCTATATATTGTTCAAAGGTTGGATGTGGAAATGATTCCAATTTAAAATTATATTGTTCAAGGGTTGGCTTCAGTGTGGATTACTCACCGATATGTGCTTTAAAAAAAAGGCCTTAAACCATGCTGGAAGCCCTGCATTTTTGTTAGATGAACTGCAGTAAAATTTGGATTACTTAAACCATGCTTCAATGTGGATTACTTGCTGATATAATATGTAACACAATTGTGTAATGAAAATTGTCTAAATTAGCTCATATAACTAGTGTATGAGGGCATATATATGACACAATTGTGTAATGAAAATTGTCTAAATTAGCTTATATCACTGGTGTAAATTGTCTAAATTAGCTTATATAACTGGTGTATGGGCATTAAGTAGCAGGGCGTGTGAAGCACCATCTAGCTTCTATGAAAAAATGAAGATTGTGTGAAGCACCATCTAGCTCCTATAAAAAAATGAAGATGAGAGAACAAATTTACAATGAGAGGTAAAAATGTCGATGTGTTTTTTTTTTTTTTGATAAAATGAGTGTGAAAGCTGCTTTCAGGGTTGAGTATTCACTTTATTTTGTTTTTGATTATTTTTTGAAGTCCATGTTTGACTCTTCATGAAGTGAAATTGAAATAATTTATTTAAAAAAAAAAAGTTATTTCTGGGTGATTTGTTGCTGATACGATCAGGAAACATCCTTGGGCCTGCGGATACACTGCTGTTGATATGCCCAGGAAACGTCCTTGGTCCTGCAGATATGCAGGGACGTATCTGCAGGTCCAAGGACGAAACCTCGGTGAATCTGTATCTCTAGGAGTTTCGTATCGTATCCACAGGGCTAATATGTAGTATTCGCTAATGTAGATATTACAAAATTGTGTAATGAAAATTGTCTAAATTAGCACATATATCTGGTGTATGAGGGCATATATATGACAGAATTGTGTAATGAAAATTGTCTAAATTAACTTACATAACTGGGGTATGGGGTATCAAGTATATATATTAATGACCCATACACCAGTTATATAAGTTAATTTAGATAATTTTTATTACATAATTATGTAATAAAAATTATAATACTCAATGCCCCATACATCTGTTATATCAATATGAGGTAATTTAGATTATCTCATATAACTGATTATTGAGGCATTTGTTATATGAGGTAATTTAAATTACCTCATATAACTGATTTATGAGGCATTTAGTTATATATATATATATATATATTGTGATAAGTTAGACAATTTTAATTACACAATTCTGTTTTATATATATATACAGAATTGTGTAATTAAAATAGTCTAAATTACCTTACACATATACATAACTCAATACCGCAGACCCCAGTTATATGAGGTAATTTAGACATTTTTTTTTTTTGTTGATGAAATATATCCATATATTAACTAAACAGAAATATACAAATAATTCACAAAAAAATAAAGGCAGTATGGAAGCATGCCATTTCCCACTACGCAGAGCTTAGGAACAAGTCACAAAGTCATAAAAATATAACTATTATGTAGCAAGATCAAGGCCGAAAGGCAGAGGATCCATATCATCAGGGCCCTAGCCTGAACTTGGCAAGTCATTGCCATCTGGGATCGGCTCCCAGCGAGTACCCTGAGCAGTGTCCCTGTACTCGTCTTCTGCGTGTGTCCGAGTGGGTGAAATGGTCAAAGAAACCCTGGGGAACTTCTCTGACGAAATGGCCAAAGAAAGCATAGGGAATTTAGACAATTTTCATTACACAATTCAGTTATATATATAAGGTAATTTAGATAATTTTCATTACGCAATTCTGTTACATAATATTCAATGCCACATACAACATTTATATGAACTAATTCAGAGCATTTTCATTACCCAATTCTGTTATATATATAAAGTAATTTAGACAATTTTCACTACACAGTTTTGTTATATATAAAATAAAATACTCAATGCCGCATACACCAGTTATATGAGGTGATTTATACAACTTTCATTCAACCGTTCTGTTTATATCTATATACATGCACAGATGTTGAATATTTGAGCAACCTTCTTGTTTCTCATTTAGTAGCTTTTTAGCAATGTGGTATTACAATAGATGTTTTTCAGAAACTGAACAGTGAAAACCTGATTCTTTTTTGCGACTGACACTCTGAGACCATGAATCGTCTTGTAGTGTAAACCCTTGTTTATAGCTTTTTTCACTGAACATCACTCACAATGTCCCCAAGAAGAATTTTCTTGTTTGAAATAACAGGAAATCGTTTGCATTTCTCACAACAGTCTCTCTTAAATAATTTTGGAGAAAACTTTGGTTGCATTAGAAGTCACCTTAACAATTGGTTCCATTGTAGTCCGCATATTTTGTTAAGGTTCCTGACAATTTTAAATAGATGTTACGTGGGATGTGTTTAACAACTCAAATGCATTTGCCAACTTCTTTTAAACTGCAAATAGAATTCTTTTGGACATTGTGAAGGCGAGCCTAATACCTTTGCCATATTTTGCAGGTACCTTATCTCTTAGAGAAAGTTGGCTGTGCTGATTTGTTATATGGCTGACGTCTTAGGAAGTTATGGGATCTTACATGTAGCATTCATCATGACTTGTAAATGGTGGCAGCAATTCTCATTTGTATCATGCCCTCAGTTGTAGTACTTTTGGATTGTGTTAACATGCACCTTATCCCATTCGTTGTTGCCTTGTGTGCCTTTTCCACAAGGCTCAATCTTTACAGCCATTGTAGATGTATTCTATTGTGAACATTTCAGGTACTAAATTCTTTTCTGTTTCCTAGTAGACTCAAAAGTTTTATTAGTGTTTCAGCCACTGGTCTAATTGTTTTCTAGAACTTGGTATGCACATTTTAAAATTAGCTAATTGCGAAGGGCTGTGTACCATTGCAGAAGGGCATGGCTCTTTATTTCTTATCTTTTTTTTTTTTTTTTTTTGCAGCAAGGCATGGCTATTTATTTCTATAATTTGTTGTTTTTGCAGCATCTGATGGCTATGTTCTCTTATCTTCGTTTTTTTTGCAGCACGGCCTGGGTATACGTTCTATTAATCAGCGATAGGTAATCTGAAACGTGGTCTTCATGACTGCTTTGGAGACATTTCAAGAGGACATCTGCAGTTGTGTACTAGGAATATCTGTTCACTGTCAGAATTATTTTCAGCAACCTAATTTAGGGTTTTCTTTACCTCAAATATAATCTTTCGTTCTAAGATTCATTTTTGTTTTTCTTAAACTGATTTTTTTTTCTTTTTTTCAAATTTTGGACTTATGTTGACAGAGCTCCATTCAAAATAGTTTAGAAACGAATCGGATATCATTGGTTTTTAGCATTCTCCATCAATTGATCATGTACGGTCTTAAGAGAGAACTCTGAAGGGGAGTGGGTAGCATAAAGTGCCAGTGTGGCAGGGGCCTATATTTTCAGTCCTTGTTAGGCGTTGAACCTATATTTTCAGTCCTTATTAGGCCTTGAACCTTTACAATGTCTTAAATAAGTTTATTGGCTGTAATGAAGATTAATTTCTAATTTATCTATATGTATGTTTATATTCTGGTTACGTTTATATTCTGGTTTCCAGATGTTCTTGCTTTCAATGACATTCTATCAAACCACATACATACAAATAAGTTCGATTTCCAAATGGTCTTGCTCCCATTGTACATTTGTGTTGTTTCATTTCCATCTTTGTTGTGCCTCAAGTCGTAAGTCTTTTTTAATAATTAATAGATTAAAAAAAAAAAAAAAATTAAATACTATCTAACAAATGTTTTTCATTACGATTTTTAATAATTATATAAAAAAAAATGAATTCCGAATATTATGTATTAAATGGTGCAACAAAATAACAATCCAAATTAATTGGGAAGTGGGAGTTATTGGTAAATCTGAAGTTTGAAGTTTAGATTTTGGATTAGATGTTAATATTTCTTACAATCTTTTTTCAATTTTCAATTTTTTGGATTGATTTTAGGGTTAATAGATGTTAATATTTCTACCAATCTGTTTTTTTTAAATTGATTTCAAGGTTAATAGGACCTTTGTCCCTAGAAAAAAGCAGGCTTGGTTTAAGGATAGAAATTCGAAAGACACGTGACCAAAATGTTGAAATGACCCAAAAAAACAATTAGAAATATTATATTATTTTCTATAAGCAGTATATTATTTTCTACAAGCAATTACCGAAAGATCATAGATACATTGACAAAACCAAAAAAAAAAAGAGAAGCACTATTTTCATTTTAGGGTTACCCCATGGTTCCCATCCCAATTAGCACGCTATTTCACTATAAGAGGATTTGTTTCCCTAGAGATAATGCTTGCATTCATTGAATTTGTATGCCACCTCAAAACGCTCCTTGTTTTTCACTTTGCCTCTCATCTACTCTCCTCAACCCAATGCATTGCTTTGTTTGGGTTGGATTAAGCTACCCTATTCTTTTCGAACCATAGAAGAATTGGAAACTCTCTTTTATTAAAGCTACGAAGGATAATTGCTATCACTTTTTTTAGGGGAGCATCGAGTTGCTCTCCATGTTTCCAATTTTGGTAGAAGAGTTTTAAAATTTGGCAGCGTGGGTAGTACTACTTTTTTCTCCAAGACCCCATTCTATTTATTTGAACAAAAATTATCTAGTACTTTTAAGGAGGAGAGGATTTTGTCAAATCGCTCTTATGAGATCTTAAAATAGGCATTGGGATGTAACTTAGACCATCTTTATCGAAAAAAGGCAACTCTAGGAAAGGTTTGGAATTGAGTGGTTCTAATTTAGAGAGAAGATTTAACATATTTTCAGCATCGATAAAAAATTCAACTAGCGTTTTCACCATGCTTTTATCGAAGACCAAAGGAAAATTGGTGGTGAAAAGCGCAAGTAGTTTTGAATTGACTCTTAAATGCAGATTGCAATTAATCTCTTACATCTTAACAATACATGCTATATTTGCCATGTCCAATGGAAGAGACCAAAAAATGTGTTGCATTTTGTATAAAGAGATCAACCCTAGAGAGTCCATCTCTTGTCTAGGGTTGCTCCCAAACACGATTGACCATTATATCAATTCAATCAAGGCATTTTCCATAGCTACCCTTGCCACCACTAACCTACCTACTTTGAGCCAAAAGCTTTTAAAAAACGTGTAATTGCTAAAACTAGCGACTGTTAATAAAATTCGCGGGGGATAAAGTTAGATTTCTCACGTCAACAAAATCAAAGGTGGATTTTCATGTCGTGAAATAAAAAATAGTTATCATTAGAGAGCGTTTCTTTGATCTGCTATAAACGCTAATTATTATAGATCAGTGAGCTATTCCATTAATGTTGAGTAACCTTTTTTTACAATTGTCAATTTGCATCTTTTTTGCTTGGTCATTTCCAACATTGGCTAGAAAGTTTGCTCCCTCATTTGCCTTGCGAAAGCATTGATCCCATTTTCAAAAAAAACAAAGAAGCTTTCAAGTTTTAACTGGGTTATTATTTAGTTTCAATCTTTAGCTCTTTGCTTTGAGAAGGCATGAATCACCATTTGTGAATCTCCTTCGATAAGCAGGGAATCAATGTCACATTCTATCGTTAATTTCAGGGTAACAACTAGAGCTTGAGCTTTTGTTTCATTATCGGTGCCATCAATGAGTTTGATCGGGGTAGCTCTGATCAAAGAACAATCTCATTTTAAGTGGTGGTTGAAAGTTGTTTATTTTTTTCATATCTAGCTAAAAATAACCATTATCTAAAAACAATCTTTTTCGTAGGAGATATTATGTATTAATCCAAATCCTATTTTCCAAAATCATCAATTATTTCTAGAACTTTGATAAGTCACACTAAAGTATGCATATCTCATTACCTTTATTACCCTTTTTAAATCATCATTTGTTCAATTTTTTTTTAAAATTTTGCATTAGATAGGTTTGATTTATTATATTTAGTTAGATTTTCATTGTGTCATAATTTTACATAATTGGTGTAGTGTTTTGAAAATTCATTTGCTCTTTTTATAATTTTTTTTGATGAACTTCCTAATTTTTTAAACATATCAACCTTGGGGTTTCATGTTTTCTTTTCCTATAGGGTTTATTGTTGTGGTTGTCCCAAATTTGATTGCTCTAGGGTTTTGCTTTATTGTTGCCATATCATCAACCTTAGCTTCTATTACATATATTTCATAACTTAAGCATATATGTGATCGATCACCTTATGGATGCATTGTTTCAAGATGCTAAAAATGCTTCGATGAATGACATGCCTTTCCATAGTGATGTGGAAGGTAGTGATTGTGATTATTATAGTGAGGTTGCTTTAGAAGAAGAATCATAACAATTAATTTTTTATAAAAATACAAATGTATTGGGTGAGGTGAATCAGTAGATTAACTAAATTAGTCTCTTTAATACTTTTAAATCAAATTAGAACATATATGCAAATTAAAACATATATGCAGATATCACAGACACAAAAATACATAATACCATATGTATACATGGAAAACACAATATGAGACAAATCATGGTGAGAATAGCTATTAGAATCTACTATTTTAATATAGCCTCACAGGGAAAACTTCATTGGTTACACATTTAAGAGCACCAATCTTAAGGAGACATCAATCTTCTAATTTAAAAGCACCAACTCTGAAGAAGCATCAACTCCCTGATTTAAGAGCACTAACTCTAAAGAAGCACCCAGTCTCTAACTATCAACTCAGCGTATCTGATGGCACCCACCAATCAGATCTTATCATGGAGCTACAACTCCAAATTATAATAAAGATTCAGAAAGGAATCCAATCTCAATTCTCTATTACAGATCTAGTCTTTAATTGTTCATACTCTACACATTATCTCTACTCTTTCACTCTACCCCTCTATGTGTCTAGATATATCTCTTATTCGACACACTTCATCTCTCTTTGCAACCTCCTCTTCCTCTCTGCTCTTTTGGTTTTGTCTTATATTTCTCTATTTGACACAATTCAATAATAACAACAACAACAAACTCTGACTGTATCTTAGATGTCATATATATAAGCATTTGATCTAGGGTTCTAGCATCTTCCCTGTCTTTAATTGCAAGTTTTTCATGTTTTAAACTCATGCTCCACCATCGTGATTCTTGGTCTCATTACTATTTTAGCATATATTGGGCTTTGGGTTTGATACACATGCCATATTACAACGATCAATTTTGTTGTGTGTCATAATTTATGGCTTAAATGTAAGTTTATCTACTTGACCATTGAGATGAACATATTTTTATTTATCGACCATTGATCTTAAGTTTCACGCCACGATCTAATGGTCTTCATTCAAATTGCTCAACTTTAAATTGCATCCATTGGATCAAGTTTTGATAGGTTTGCGTGCTTTGTTCGATCTTTATACACTTCTAGACTTTAACTTTTCAAATTTAAAATGCGTCCATTGAACTTTCTAATCCGAGCTCCCGCATGCCGTTAGATCTTCAAAGTTTCACGAACTTCATCTCTACTTATTGTGTAAACATCGAGCTCTTAATCTCATATCGCTACTCCCTGAGTCTTTGGAACATCTGCGCTCTGTTGATCTCGTCAAAATAGATTGATCTTTAACTTGCCTCTGAATTATTAAACATTGAGCACTTTATCCCATTGAGCCCACTCGCTCTATTAGATCTTCATTGCACAATCAACCACTCACCATCCGATCTTCTGATAAGCTCAAACTTTATCTTTGACGAGCTCTCGTGAATGTGACACTTGGCATTAGTGTGTGCCTTCTGCACATTGTTCTCAGTTCCCGTTATTGAGACACTTGTCATTCTCGTGTTGTTCATTAACTATTTGACTTTGAACCACACCGTAGATTTATTGTTCATGCTCTATGATTGTGACACTTGTCACTAGCATGTTCACTCGCAGGTGCCTTTGACATATTGACTTCACTGTGTGTCATTGGATCTTCAACGTATGATTAAACGCTCACTATTAGATATTCTAACAAGCTCGAACTTTACCTTGTGCAAATTTGACTCCGGGGACCATCTCAATATCCTTGAAAGGCTAACTTTGCACCTTCATATTTTTTGCTTCGCTTATCTACTTGTTCTAAAATTTGGACCATATAAACTAGGCATGATAATGAACAAACCCATATACTCATCTCTACCTGAATCTTTCGCACGTGCTAGATATAACATTATTAATCTACTCACTTAGATTCTTTTGTCATAAAGCTAACTATGCTTAGAACTGCCTAGAAAGCCAACTTTGTTCTTGCATATCTTTTGATGTGTTTCATTGCATGTCTTGTAATTTAGTGCATAAGATCCTCTCACATAAGGGATTCTATCCATATATTCATCTACTCCAGAATACTTCATATGTGCAAAGATATAACATCATAAAAATGCCTACTCAGCATTTTTTTGCCATCTGCAAATTTGACTATGGGAAAACACTGTCAAAATGTTTGGGAGTCCAACTTTGCACATGCATATCTTTTGACGTGCTACATCACGTGATCTGAGATTCAATGCATAGAAACTAGGCATAAAGATGAAAGAACCCATATGATCATTTTAACATGACACCTCCATGCGTGCGAATGCTAACTTCATCAACATGCTTACTTGACTCTGTTTGAACCCTTTTGCAAATTTGGCTAAGTATAAAAACTTAGTGAATTCTTTTTGAGTAACCAACTTTGCATCCTCATATCTTCTACCGCACTATTAGGAATTAAAAAAATTTAGATCAGATTTAATATAACCATAAATCAAATGTAACTTATGTAATAACATATATCACGAAAACATTCTTCAATTCACAGACATAATGAAAACATTAAAACAGAGAGACGAAGAATCAATCACATAACATAGATCTAACGTGGTTCACCCAATGTGGGCTACATCCTCCAATAAAGTTTTCAAATAAAACAATAATCTAAAACAAGATTACAATGAAATTTCACATAGATAGAAAAATATTCTATAGAAAATGTTGCACAAAACGTTGCACTTTCCCCTGCACAATGTTGTATCTTGCAAGTTGCTATACCACACTCTGCAATAAACTCTTGTACTTTGCTAAAACATCTGCACTTTGACTCTGATCCTCAAAGCCACACCCTGTAAATAAATCATCAACATCTAAAGGCCACACCACACCCTATATATATAACAAATGAGAAAAAATCCATGAAAAGAGGAGAATTTGTGCCATGCTTATCTAAGATAAACATCATCCACAAAGGACAATTCAGTTCCACCTCATTAAGCTTATCCAAGAAGGAACATGCCAAGATTGACTCTTCACATTTTAAGACACATTTTTCAACAATCATGTGATCACAACCAACTCCTTGTAATAAGGAAGATAATACATTTTCCAATGAACAACCAACTCCCTTAGAATAAGGAAGTCAACATGGAAAATAGATATCTAACAACCAACTCCATAAAACATGGAAACATAGAAATTAAATAAAACAAGGAATATATCACTCACATGTGGAGCAAGGTTCCACAAAAGGTGGAGTGGGAAAAAATGTGCTCCCCACATTTGTGGAGCTCCTAGGCTCACAAAATATATTCCTATGGTCATGTGATAGCCCCAAAGAGCTTCACACTCAACAATCTCCCACTTGAAGACCATTTCTCCTGAACAAAATCTATCACTGTGTCATGACCACTAAGGCCAACCAAATCTGAACATAGTCTCAACTTATCCAATGTGACCACCTTGGTCATCATATTCATAGGATTATGGATAGTATGAATCTTCTCCAACTTCCCTAAGTTCTCCTTTAAAGTTGTTTTCATGAAGTGATAATGTAACTGAATATGTTTCATCCTCGAGTGAAAAGTGGAGTTCTTCGCCAAATGAATAGCATTATGACTATCACTGTGTAGTCTCCTAACTTTTTGCTCATGTCCCAACTCTCGAAACAACTCATGTAACCAAATCATCTCCTTTCTAGCCTCTATGAAAACAACATACTCTGCCTCTGTGATGGACAAAGCCACAACCTTTTGTATCTTGAAAATCCAACTAACCACTATATCTCTAATAGTAAATATATACCCTATTGTACTCCCCCTGCTATCCATATCCCTTGTCATATCTGATCCCACATAACCACACAAAGTGGTATCTGATCCACCATAACATAATGTAAAATCCATGGTTTCTCTCAAATATCGAAGAATCTATTTAACTACCTACCAATGCTCATACCCTAGATTACTCATATATATGCTCACAACTCCCACCGCTTGGACAATATCCAACCTAATACAAACCATGGCATACATCAAGCTGCCAACTGATGATGAATAAGGTACCTTGGATATCTTAATATTTTTAACTTCTATTTTTAGATATTGCTTTTTTGATAATCTAAAATGGCTTGCCAAAATAGTACTAATAGATTTAGCATCCAACATGTTAAACCTTTCCAAGACTTTCTTCACATACTCTGATTGGAATAAGATCAACGTCCTCTCCTCCCTATCACAAGAAATCTTCATACCAAGGATTTGCTTTGTAGCACCCAAATCCTTCATAGAAAAGAAGTCACTAAATTGTTTCTTCAGCATATGAATATGATGTATGTTATTTCATGCAACTAACATGTCATCGACATACAAGCATAATATAATAAAGTAATGATCATCAAAATGTTTGATGTATACGCAATGGTCAAAATGACACCTTTGATATTCTTGTTCCAACATAAAATAATCAATTTTTTTATACCATTGTCGTGGAACTTGTTTCAGGTCATACAAGCACTTCTTTAGTCTGCACACATAGTTCTCCTTTCTTTTCACTTCATATCCTTGTGGCTACTTCATATACAACTCTTCATCCAAATCAGCATCAAGAAAAGTAGTTTTCACATCTAACTATTCTATGTGCAAATCTTCAATTGCAACTAAACCAAGAACAATCTTAATAGAAGTCATTTTTACAATAGAAGAGAAAATCTCATCAAAATCAATTCCTGATTTTTGTGCAGACCCCTTGACCACCATCCTAGTCTTATACATTTTTCTCCCTTCATCCTCTTCTTTTATTCTGAAAATCCACTTGTTTGAAAATGCACTCTTGCCCTTGGGTAGCGTTACCAAATCCCACTTTTGGTTCTCCATGAGAGATCTATACTCGTCATCCATGGCTTGCTCCCACTTTAACTTGGCATATACCTGCATTTCTTCCTCATAACACTCTAGTTCTCCATTGTCAGTGAGTAACAAATAATTCAAAGGAGAAAAATGTTCAGGTGCTCTTCTTACCCTAGAAGATCTTCTTACCATAGGAGTTTGGGGTCCTTGTGTAGAAAGTTCCTAAACTGAATCTTTGGATACTTTGTCATCTACAATGTCATCCAATATTGTGTACTTTTTTTTTCATGTTCATGTTTTGCAACTGATCCTTATACATGACTTTGTCATTAAAGACTACATCTCTAGACTAAAATATTTTATCTTTAATGCTCCATAAATGGAAATCAAATTCATCATCACCATAACCAAAAAATTTGGATTTCTTTGATTTAGCCTCTAACTTGGTCCTATTCTCTTTCTTAATGAGAGCAAAAGCTTCACTTCCAAAAACTCTAATAAAAGAATAATCAACATTCTTATCAGACTAAGCTTGTTCAAGAATGCCTCCATCCAAAGGCATAGAAAGTCCTTTGTTAATCAGATATACTGTTGTGTTAATTGCTTCTACCCAAAATTGTAAAGGCAACCCTGCATGTAACCTCATGCTCCTAGCACGTTCTTGTTTTGTTCATCCTTTTAGATAGCCCATTTGTTGTGGAGTTCCTAGAATCGTCCTTTGCCTATGAATCTCATTGTTAGAACAATAATCAAAGAAAGCATTACTAAAATACTCACCTCTATTATCTGATCTGAGATATTTCAACTTGAGACATGTTTCATTCTCAACCGAGGCTTTCCACTTCTTAAAAGTGTTAAATACATCAAATTTATTTTTAATATAGTAAACCCAAATTTTTTTAGTTGCATCGTCAATAAAAGTAACATAATAATTAGATCCACCAATAAAAGATACCTGAGCTGGTCTCCATACATATGAGTGTACCAGATCTAACTTATGTTCTTTCTTTATGGGTCCAACCTTTAAGAACTTAACCCGCTTCTGTTTTCCATACACACAATTCTCACATAAGTCTAGATCTACATATTTCAATCCAAAAAACTTATCTTTTAAGATATGCATGTCTTTATGACTCATATGATTGAGCTTGTAGTGCCACATAGTTGCATATCCATCTACAACAACTAAATAAAAAATCAACACTACTAGTCAAATATAAAGTACCAACTTTCTTACCTCTTGAAATCACAAGGGCACCTTTGATAACTTTTCAAGAATTTATAGTAAACATTATTGAACATCTCTCACTGCCTAATTGCCCCATTGAAATCAAATTCTGTCTCAACATAGGCACGTTTCTAACATCCTTAAGGATCCATGTGTTCTCAATCTGAATCTTAACCTCAACACAAAATTTTCCTACAATCTCACATGGTTAATCATCACCAAGCTATGCATGTCCTAAATTCCCTTGAACATAATCAATAAAATAATGCCTATGTGGGGTAACATGAAAAAATAACCCTAAATCTAATACCCAAGACTCCGAAAAACTATTCATAAAAAGAATTAAGGCATCATGGCATGATTTATCTGATGTCACATTTACCTCATTCATTTCCTCCTTGTTGGCATTCTTAAAATGACCAACAATCTTTCTTTGGGTGTCCACTCATCCCACAATGCCAACATGTCATCTTAGATCTAGATATGGATTTAGATCTACCTTTTGACTTTCCATGGTTACCTTTGCTTTTGTTTTTTTGCCTCCCTCTAGTATCAACAGACAAAGCATTACTTGAAGATGATTCACCAGTGTTTTTTCTTCGCATCTCCTCACTAAGAATCACACCTACAACATTCTTAAATTTAAGCTTCTCTTGACAGGGAATGCATTACTCACAACCATAACCAAACTATCCCAATTATCAGGGAAAGAACATAAGATTAGCAAAGCTCTAACTTCATCATCAAACTTAATTACAACTGAAGTGAACATACTTAAAATCGTATTAAAATCATTTAGATGATTAGCTATTGAACTATTCTCAGACATTTTCATGTCAAACAATATTTTCACAAAAAAAATTATTAGAAGCAGAGGGTTTCTCATATAACTTTCCAAGTTTATCTATGAAATCTTTTGGTGTTTTCTCATCAGAAATATTAAATGCAATAGAAGGTTCAATGCATAACCATATAGATCTCAATGCATTCCTATCAATCAATGACCAAGCTTCATCATTCATACTTACAGGTTGTCCTCCTTTCCCCTCCAAATGGATCTAAAGTTCCTTTTGATATAGGTAATCTGCCATCTGTATTTTTCATAAACCAAAATGCTTACCATCAAAATTCTCAACTCTAAATCTGATCTCTTCTCTCATAACTCCCACTCAAACTTATAGCCTTCTTGTGATTTACCACTTCAGCAAAACAAAACCAATGACTCTGATACCGGTTGTTAGGAACTAAAATTTTTAAATTCAAATTTAATATAACCATAAATCAGATCTAACTTATACAATAACATGCATCATGGAAGCATTCCTCAAATCACAGTGAAAACAGTAAAATAGAGAGACCAAGAATCAATCACACAACATAGATCTAACATGGTTCACCCAATGTGGGCTACATCCACCAAAAAATTTATGAAATAAAACAGTAATCTAAAACAAGATTACAATGAACTCTCATAGAGATATAAAAATCTCTTGTAAAAAATGTTGCACAAAATGCTGTACTTTCACCTACACCTGCATAATGTTGTATCTCACAAGTTGCTATACCACACCTTGCAATAAACACTTTCACTTTTATAAAACCCTTGCACTTTAACTCTTATCCTCAAAGCCACAACCTGTAAATAAACCATCAACCTCTAAAGGCCACATCACATCCTGTATATATAAAAAATGAGGAAAAATCCATAAAAAGAGGAGAAATTGCATCATGCTTATCCAAGTTAAGCATCATCCACAAAGGACAACTCAGTTCCACCTCATCAAGCTCATCTAAAAGCTTACTCAAGAAGGAACACGCCAAGATTGACTCTGCATTTTAAGGCACATTTTCCAACAATCACATGATCATAACCAATTCTTTGTAACAAGGAAGGCAATACATTTTCCAATGAACAACCAACTCCCTCAGAATAAGGAAGTCAACATGGAAAATATACATCTAACAACCAAATCCATAAAACATAGAAACATAGAAATTAGATAAAGCAAGAAATATTCCACTCACATGTGGAGCAAGGTTTCACAAAAGGTGGAGTTTAAAAAATGTGCTCCCCACATTTGTGGAGCTCTCTAGGCCCCCAAAATGTATTCATATGGTCATGTGATAGCCCCGAAGGGCTCCACACTCAACACACGCTTCATTATATGACTTCAAATTTGACGCATAATAATTAAGAACTAATGTGATCATGACCATATGACCAACTCTCCCGGACTCATCCACACGTGGCAATGGTGACATCAACAAACTGTCTATTCAGATTTTCCTGTCATAGATCCAAAATGTCTAGATGAACAAAATGAAGAACCAAATGAATTCCACTCATGCACATGTTAGGTTCTTTTAGTTAGTTCTATGCCGACATTGAAGCTTCTTTCCAACAAGGTAACACACTGGCCCTATCATGTGAGAGATGTGTTTTGTGAGCTCACCCAAAGTACGTAGTGAAAGACCGGTTCTCGAAAGCTTTGAAGCAAAATGTGTGTTTACTCATCTTTTGTAATCACAAGTTTAAAAAGGTCATCCAACACCATAAATATACTACTATTATCTTTAATGTTATAGATTTGATTATCATAATAACTAAGATCACCATTACTAATTAGTGGTAAAATAAAAAGAGACTCGTGACTTGGAAGTAAAACACATTCATCATTCAATACTTAGAATATTTTATCATCCATAACACAATATGGCAAACATTGAATTCTCATTAATCGCTTAACAAATTACAAGATAATTCTTATATCTAATATCCAAAGAACCATCATGACAAATAATTACAACAAGGATTTTTATACTTGTTTTGCCTTGACCAAGTGTCATAATTCTAATTGCCATGAACAAATAACACACAGACTCCCAACATGCTGAGAGTCGTGTCTTTTACAATGAGTCATTCCTGTAGACTTAGGCCTCTGTACCCATAGATACTCTATACTATACCCTGGCGACCAAGTTTTTCGTTTCTTGTGGGTTGGTGCAACACCTCTAATCAATGGGATCCAAGTGTCCTACTTGAGTTGTTATTCTAACTGTTTCCATGTCCCTCACACCTCGTTTCCCACGTGCTCCCCTAGTCTTCTACTTTGGTTTTGAGTCCTCTGTTCTAGGGTCCCTTGTGACACGTTCTCCTTTGATTGTGTCCTTTGGTGCTAGGTCTAATATGCCATTGTCCTTTCGTGCCAATCACCTTTTGCACCACAACAATTTTGTGCTTGTCAGCTATGCACCATCTTCCTTTTGAACCATGGTCTTCCTATTCCATGCTGATACTTGCATCAAAATAGACAATGGTCCCTCTGCACCACACACCAAAAATAAAATAATACTTATTCAAAATTTAGGGGTCAACATCACCCCACACTAAACCCTTAGTCTGTCTTAGACTAAGTCGTGATAACATCCTCCAAAAATTTTGACCCCTTCTGGTCAAGTTCCTTCTTCAACCCATCCCAGTGGGATAATGCGTCGAGGACTTTGGAAGTTATTTTTTTAATGGCCTCCTTGGCTTCTTTCAGCTCCTCAAGCTGAGTTGGAGTCTTGGTCTTTTTCACCTGTTCATCCAGGGCCGCATTGGCTTCTTTATGGAGGTCTTATAACTCAGAGACCTCATTATCAACTTGTCCCTGGAGTATTAAAAAACTTGAATTTGTTTGATGATGATGGTTATTACTGACGTCTTCCATCATTTCAATGTCCTTAGATGCTTTCATGCGAATGACATGATCTTTTATTAAAAGGGTAGGATCAGCTGCTTGTTGCCTCAATACTTCCTCATCATGGAACTATGCTTTCACTATTTTATTCGAGCGCGCTAAGCACACAAAAATTCCATCCAAAATGGGGATAATTTCTTTGACTCTCTCTAAGGTGATTTTACAAATGTCTACCGTCATGGTGAATTGTTTGATTATTTCATTGGCCTCATCCTTGAGTGTAGGGCACTCCTTATTTTTCTTATGCAATAACTCAACCAATGTTTTCAACTTTTTGATGACGTCCATGTCCAATGGCACACCATCCGAAAGTGTCAGTTCCTCTTTCAAAATTATTTTACAAAGGTTTAAAACCCTTTCCTTAGCCTCGATGGCCTCTTGGATTTGTTTCTTCAAGAAGGCCACTTCCTTGGCTAGCATTTGCTTTTTTGTATACATTTTATTATACATCTCTACAACCTGGCCATGTTTCCTTTTTATCGTGCGTGTGTCTAAATATGATAAAATGTTCTAGCATGTCATTTCCATGGCCAACTTAAAAAATACAACACTTATCATTAATCGAGAGAGTCATTGTGGATCAATCTTCATGAGGTCTGGTAAACCTAGAGCATATTGGCCAGAAAAAATGCAATCTAAAAGAATGTCAAATTGGGGCTCTTCATTGTACATTTCCAAAATCAAGGACACATGCTTCCTAATTTTTGGGGTCACATACTTGGGGTGAAGGTCTTCAAAATATAGAGGTATTTATCTTATATGTCGAGCTGGTAACGTTCGTGCACAATGGATGACCCTCTCTATTCTTGTTCACCTTCAGCTGGCCCCTTCCCCCTTTTCGGGTCTCGCTCAAGTTCACCCTCTTTTATTTTTGAGGCCATTTCATTTGCTCCCATTCCATCAATAGCAATTTGATCACCAGATGGGACCTCTTATATTGGGGATGGAGTTTTCTCAAAGTTTGATCCCAAATTATGAATCTTATCCTGAGAGGGGTCCTTTTGGGGTGCTTGACTTTGGAGATTGTTGTGGCATTGATCCTGTGGTAGTCTTTGGAGAAGGTGGAGGTGAAGGTGGTTGTGGTGGTGAATGTGGGGGAGTTGGATGAGGAAATGAAGGGTTCAGAGTAGGAGAGTGGGAAGGAATGGAATGAGAAGGTGAAGATGAAGCAGATGGTGATGAAATGTGAGGATATGGAGATTGACGATCTGGTGAAGGTGAAGGATGAGGTGGAGAAGGTGAAGGATGAGGTGGATGTAGTACAAAAGAATGAGAAGTAGTGGGTCTAGAGGACTACGCCTCTACCATTTTATATCATATTTTATGGGCTTGTTACCCATTTATATTGGCACTTAGCTTTGGCTGCCTCCTTTATATTTGTAGTGTTTGGGGGAGCCTCCCCCTAAGGTCTCCATATTGAGGGTACTGGCAGGGGCATAACATATAAAACAATTTATGGACTTGCTCCCTGACCAGGATATTCTTAATCTTGATGTTGGTTAAGTTTGTTTCCCCTCTCTCTAAAAAGGCCTTTTTGCCTAAATACACAAACATTTTTTAGAGGGTGTGGCGCTCCACATTAATCTATTTTGCCTCTAAACTAATTGGTTGTGCATAAATGAAGTAGCACACAAAAAAGGCATATGGTAGTTTTAGCCATGCTGAAATCTCTCTCGAAGGGTTCATACGAATGCGTTTTATGGAGTAGTGCCGCTTTACAATGAATTTTGCTTGCTCTGCAGTCAAAGTGCAAATCTTTTGGAATGTGTTATTCATTCCCAAAAGCCTCCATCCCGTTAAACCAATATCTCATCTTCAACTTGTATGTTGGGGGCAAGTTAAAACTTTGAAGTGCTTGATGGGGGACCTGTGGTTGGGGTACACCCATTTCAATGATCTCGAGTTATAGTCAAGGACCCTGATCTCATAAAAAATTAGTATTCAAAGGATTGCTCCATAAGAAAACCTGTACTTAGGAATTTTGTGTACCTTCTATGCATGTTCATCTATCTTCTGAGAAAAATACAATGCCAAGTTATATTGTGTACCTTAAACAACTTGATGAGCAATATGCAGGTGGGCCATGTCCACCTCCTTCCATCTGTCGGTCCCTCTGACCTTGGTGGAAATGATCCACACTACAACTCTAAGGGTGGGATCCTATAGGTTATTTATATGCATTGCATGCTCCTACTTCTGGTACATAATCACAATGGCAGTCTGTTGAATCCCCTCTGTATCTACCAAGTCATCTAACACATTCACCCTCGAGCATTGAAGTCCTGTGACTTACTAATCCTCTCCATAGTGATCTTCATGTTGTGCCCTGTGAAGTGGATGTAATCCTCATGGACACACGAGAGGAGGAACTGAATTGCCTTAGTAGGCTCGCTAAAGCATGGAAGGATAAATATTTGATGGACAAGTCATGGACCACTTAGTTTCATGTGTTGGTGGTTTGGACTTGATAATCATTTTTCAACTCCACTTTGTTTCCCAGCTGATGGTGGTTGTAGTAAAAAATTATGGTAGTTTACACATTGGATACCCAGTTCTCTATGTGCAAGACCAACTTTGGGTACTAAATCTCTTCTATTAACAAATAGGGAGGGGGAGATCTTGTGGCATTCTACAATGATGAGGTATATGCCTACTTTCCTTTCTTTACTATATTTGCTTCTTCCACGCTCTTTCTTACTTATTCTGAGTGTTTCACTTTTTTTGGTCTCTCTTCTTGGTTTTTCAAAGCCTCTTCTCTAATAGGGAACCACTCTCCTCTGCTCACCTCTTCCTCTAGTAAGGTTGGAAGCTTTTCAAGTCTTTTGGCCTTTTTCTTCAGCTGCATTACCCTTCATGGCACTCAAAGGCTAACCCACGATCATCTCATGTTTTCAAATGAATACGTGGTGGCAACCCAACTTCCTTTGGATCTCAAGCTTCATGCTTCAATAGTGGTAGACCTATAATTCCAAAGATCCCCACTCCTATACACAAGTCTGAACTTAGCAACCTCTCCTCTTTGACTTGAAACAACCTTTGTTACTTTGCCAACTCCGTAAACACTCTGTTTTACAAGAAATTTGGTTTCATCAATCTCTAGTTCTCTGGTTCACTGTTCACACTTAGCACTCAAAGATTTAAGTAAGGTAAAGTTAAAAATGACTTCAACAAGTTTATTTATAGGCCCTTCGAGGGGGGGGGTTAACCTCCATTAATTCCTTCCCTCCCCTTGTCACCTCTAGCCATAAATGCATATATTTTAATGACCTTTGTACTTTGAATCTTGTATCAAACATTTAGTGCCTTAACCAATTTGTCCCATCATTCCACTCATATGATTCTCACCATAACTAACCTTGTGGCATTAATGGTCCATCCCTTCTCACACCTTTCTTAGGAGTGGATGATAACTGTGTCCCACCTTTCTAGTGAAGTGGAAGACAACTGTCACCCAAATGATAGGAACCTTTCAAAGTGCTTTCAAGGTGCATTGAATGACTCACATACCTTTCATCACTTATGTGCCATAGATGACATTTTCACTTTATGGTCCTTATATGCCCATATGTCTTATGTCTTTTATTCATATGCATGATGCCTTACCCCACACAAAAAGGGTTCGTGGTCTTCCACGAAAATAATCTAAGTATAGTAACTCACAATTACATAAAAGAGTCATGTGCCTCAAGGGCAACACTTTTTATTGAAACTAGTAAATTCTAACCTAATAGCCTTAAGCCTTATTGAATACAAAGGTTGAGCTAAACAAAATCATAATACGGCCGAAGCTAACTCCCATTATGGTGCCCTGGGAGGAACTGACCATCCATTCATTTTAAGTGACAAGCTTTCGTAGGTCGAATGTTATATATTATGAATAGACAATCCCAATGGATCTGGAGCTTCCTAGGGTGGTTCACAAACTTAGAGTCATATAACAAAACTTTCATGATTGGAAAAAGGAATTTATTCTTTATATGGCGATCATGCCATGCTTTCTTTTTGCATTTTCTCAACATCTTGGCTCTAGTGGGTGAGAAACCGAATCTCATCTAGTTGCATCAAATCATCAAGCTGAGCTTTCAAAGAGGATTCATCATCTAGGTTTTTCATGTGCACTATCCATAGAGATGGAACCAAGAACTCCACTGGCATGACCGCTTCCTTTACATACACTAGGTTGAATGGTGTACTTTTGTTGATGCACTTATATGTAGTTCAATACACCCAAAACACTACAAATACTCTATCATACCAATCCGTCTGACCAACATTACAATTTTTTATCAAAGTGGTACCAAGGATCTTATTGAAGGCTTTATCTATTCCATTGGCCTGTGGGTGGTATGGTGTTTTCTTGTGATACATGATCATAAACTCAGCCAACAAGATTCAAATCATCTCATTCAAGAAGTGGGTAGCACGATCACTAGTGAAGCTTAAGGGGATCTGAATCATGTTATAATGTTCTCCTAGATGAATCATATGACAATTTCTTCAGTACATTCCTTTGTTGGTGTTGCTTCAACCCAACACATGAGGTAGTTAGTTATCACAATGATGTACTGAGAGCACATTCATTGTCCTACTAGAGTGATCAGCCCCACAAAGTCAATAGCCCATTTTTTTGAATGGTTTTTGAGAAGGAATAAGGCACAACAACATACCATCTCTTATGTTGGCTTTCCCTATGTGCTAGTATACATCACATTGCCAAACATATGCCTTTGTATCTTTGAATAAAGTTAGCCACCAAAGTCCAACAAGCAAGACCTTGTATGCGGTAGCCTCTCTAGTATAATTTCCTTTAACAATAATTTCATGGACTTCTCATAACACCTCACGGTGCTCATATTGCATTACATGGCGGGAAAGCACCTTGTCACAATCCATTTTGTACATATCTCCTGCTATGATTTGATAAGGTGTGGCACAGACTGCAAGTTGATTTTTCTCATGTGGAGTGAGGGAGTTAGACATGCAACTAGTGTTGAGAAATGTTGCAATATTTTCCAGCTCTTCAGGTACTCGATCAAATCAAAAGAGTTGGACATTAGAAAGATCATCTTCTATAGCATTCAGGGGTTTTCAATTTTCAATTCAGGATAAATGATCAGGTCCATAGTTGGTATTTCTAGGGCTTTACTACTACGAGAAATTGGAATTCTTTTAAGAGAATAATCTAGCAGCAAATTATTCCATGGAGAACCAATCTATTAACTAAATACTTCAAGGCCTCATGGTATGTATAAAATATAAATGGAGGGCCTAAACTTTTGTAGAGCATAAACCATAGACAAAGCTTCGTGCTTAGTGGTGGTATAGTTCCTTTCAGCTGGTGTTAGATTCCTACTAGCAAAGTAAATCAGGTGATCCAAATTTCCTTCACTTGTTTTTGTAAGTATTGTGTCGATTTTCATCTCAGGTGCATCAACATGGACATGAAAAAGCTTTGTCAAATCAATGAATTTCAAGATAGGAGCAGTAACTAGCCTTTCTTTGAGTGTTTCAAATGTTGCTTTGCAAGAATTCATTCATATAAACTGTTCATTATGCTTTAAAAGCTCCTCAAGGGGCACTTTAATTTTTTCATAGCCCCGAATGAACTTTTTGTAATAGTTTATGTGTCCTAGGAAGGCATGTACCTCACACTGAGTCTTGGGCGCTGGCAGATAGAGAATAAAGAAGACCTTGGATGGGTCTACTAGGAGTCCTTCCTTACAAATGATATGCCCAAGAAGTACACCAAATGGTGTCATGAATAGACACTTCTTCAAATTTAAAGAAATTTGTAACACTTGACAATGCTCAGGCATGGGTCTCAGATTGGCACAATGGTCCTTGACGAACCCATATATCGTCTAATCATCTAAGTAGACTTGGAGAAATTTATGAATGAAATCCTTGAAAGCCTCAACTTCTATCCATGAAAACATTGTTGGGGCATTCTTCAACCCAAAAGACATGACATTATAGGCAAAAGATCCCCATTCAATAGCAAAAGTAGTTTTGGATTGGTCTTCCTCTGCTATCTAGACTTGGTGGTACCTTGAAAACCCATCATTAAAATAATATACTTCACAACCGATAACACCTTCCATGATTTCCTTCGTGAAGGGCGTTGGGAAAGGATCTGTCACACCATCATTTACGACATGATAATCCACACAAATATGGATACACCCATACTTTTTAATACTGATTACCATGGGACTAACCCATTCAGATTCATCAATCGGAGTAATTACTCAAGCACAGAGCATGTTAGTGATCTCCTCTTTCACATACACCCGAAGGTTAGAGTTCATCTTGTATAGATGTTTCTTTATGGGGCGAGCATCATCAATCAACTTTATGTGCATCTTCCTTAGAGAAGGGTGAACCCCTTTCATTTCATTGTAATTCCTCAAAAAAACATCCTGATATTCTTTTAATAAAGCAAAAATCTGCAAGATAGCTATCTTAGTCTAATAATTTATAATTGTATCCATCTTTGACTCTTACTATGTGCCAATGTTACATTGAATAGTTTTTATGGGCCCATGATAAGGGTTGTCCATTGGAGAACTTGTGTCCAAAATAGCTCATGAACCAATACTACTAGGGCCATCTAGATGGTTATTAAAGGGGTTAAGTGAAGTAGATCCGCCACCTTCATCTACTTAGAAGATTAGCTTTTGCTTTCCTAGGCAGATCTCTTCACAGTATTTTTCACTAGAAACTGTCGATGGTGCAAAAACTGATTATGTAAGAAGCTCAATGAATAAATGTAAGGGTTTTTTAGGATCCTAATGAATATGGCATAGGTGGTCTTTAGTGGGACTTGGGCCTCCAATGATTACTTCACGCATGGATTGAAGGGTGAGGCACAAGTCCATCCTTGGGAAAGAGTAAGAAAGCGCTGACATCATGTTTTATTTTAGTAACTGCCTGAACCTAGTACCCATGTGCCTCTCTTCATGAATGTACCAAGCTCACGCCCAAGTGCACAAAGTCCCATAGAATGCATGGACCTAGAGGTACTCAAGTAAGAATGTTTCCTCGGCTGACCATAGTGTCTCATGAGCCTCAAAGTGAGGTTTGGGTGTTTGCATGTCATTGTAACTTAGTGTTCCCCTGACCTTATTATCATTATGAAATCTATGATGTAGAGTAGCTCACACTTGATCGTAGTATAAAAGGTGATATTTATGAGTATGCCACCATCTGGTAGTAGTACCATAAAAAATGTGATCTAATAACCTCATCTGGTCAATCTCAATATCATAGAACTCTTTGAGGCACTGGACAAAGTCTTTTACCTCTAGTTGTCCTTAGAATCATCGAGTTTCATCAAGTCTCTCCAATGGTGGTCCTACCAGTGGTCCTCTCATTGCTAAACCCATGAGGCACATAAATTTATGATGTTTAGGAAGCTTACACTAGATACTTTCTCCTCTGTTTATGGTGTTGCATAACCTTTTAGTGAGATCGTAATCGCTATGGGCCCAATAGTTACAAGAATTGAATGTAGTGTCATAAATAGAGTGGTTATTTGTCCATTGGAGAATACCATATGGCATTGGATCGTGTTGTTCATCATTTTGAGCAATCACATTATATAAATTATTGATGTCTTCATCAACATTCATGGGCTCGATATAGGGAGGTCCTTGTGCCTGATCTAAAGGTATTACTATGCACAAATCAATATTTTCAAAGATAATGTATCAGTTTTTAAAGCTCAAATCTACATGGTTCTTGTAGCACCAAGGCCTTCCTAGAAGGACTGGATAGTCATCAACTTCTGCCAACTCTGAGACCTTAAAATCTACTTTGAAGAGAACCCCAAGTATGTCAACGATGGCATTCTTGAGGACTCCAATAGGATGCACTCGAGTCTTATTCACCATGAATAAAACGTGAGAGGGTTATAGGTATGGACTAGACATTTTTTGCCAAACATCATTTGTGAGAACATTAACTTCCATGCCAATGTATACCAAAATATCCTGGATTACCCATCCATTGATAGCAACATTAATCAATATCTCTCCATCTTTTGGGGAAGAGGAACTAGGACTTTCCTAAAATTAAGCATGATTTAAAAAGTGATCTTCACTTTGCCAACTGAGGTGAGGGTGGAATTCCTTTGGTAAGTTGCCTTGACCTTCAAGCCAAGTGTTGAGCTGGGGAACAATGTCCTCATCTAACATATGTTTGCATAGTTCCTAAAGATATTCCCACACTATTGTTGAGGTTTAGCTTCCCTTTGTATTGTGGTGCATTGTGTCACCTCCTTGTCCTTGAGGTATTAAATTTTACCTTAGAGCTCTCACACAAGAGCCATTGTATCGTTAAGGACATCCTTTTGCTATTGAGCATTAAGGTACTTCCATGCTCGTGGTTCTTCTTGATGTACCTTTTCAATTGGGTTGGATGTGGATTGAGTCTGTCCCCCACTATAAGTGGTGATATTCACTTGTTGCACTATTAGGATGGTTGGGCATGTGTGCCATTGTGGTTTGTCTATTCGAATCATGCTAGTGCCTTTTTTATTATGGTCCTTAGTGATTGTTGCATATAGATCAGGACATTTTTTCAGTCGATGGTCCTTTTTACAAAATGTGCAGGTTGGGTACTCTAGGCAATCCCTCTGATAGTGGTATGAAGAAACACATTTTTAATAAATTCTTGGTGTAAATCGACCATCATCTCATCATCATCCTCTTCCTCACCCATAGTAACCACCATTGTCTTGGGTATTTGCAATTGAAGTTTGGCGCATGCCATGCGCTTAAGCTTCATGAATATCATTGATCAATCAGAAATCATTAGTGTCATAGGTTAGGCATCACAAATATTACAATACTTAGATACCTTAATGTTTGTAACCCATTACAAAAGTGGGCAAAAATAGACATTATGTTCTTCATGATAAATCTCATAGGTTTGTTTTAGTACCTTACAAATGTTCTTGTGTGGGTAGTTATTCCTTGTGTGCTATTCAGTTTCACAGTCGATACACCAAACACCACTGCATGTCTCATGTACATTATTTGCTGTCAAATTTTCAAGTTGTGATACCATGAATGCTATATGTGCCTCCATAAAGGGACTAATCTTGATATCCATACTTCCAACTACTTCAGTGTGAAGGGTAGCTTCTAGTTCCTCACACGCACTGGTGAAGGTTATTTATGATAGAGTCTAACGGAAAGGTAATAATAAGCCTCCCACAAACCATTGTGCATGTTGAGTAGGATTTATTTGAAATGAAAATTTAGAAAACATGGTTTTGAATCATGCATTATACTCATGCATGCTCTCTGTAAGTCCTTGTTTTATGTCCTTCAACACTGCTATACTTTATTGCTCAAACTTAGGAATGTCAAATTCCTATAGGAAGGCTATTTTGAGTTGGTCATAGTTGACCACTACTTGCTGAGGGTCAAACTTATGATACCATTTATGTGCACGCTCTAAAATAAAGGTTACAAACTACATAACCTTTCATTTAGAAGACATGATGTCGCACGTTCTATAAATTAATTCACACTTGTGGACATGCTCAACTACATTCTCTACCCCTCTGTATTCAGGTAAATGAAATGTCATCTCATAGTAGACCTTAGTGGGTTGTGGTTGAGTGGGTGGTTGTTGGGAAGATCTAGCTCTAGTTTTATGATGAGGAAGTCTGCCTCCTCCAACGCCTTCACCTGATCCTCCTCTAGCAACTCTAGTAGTCGTGCCCATGTAAAGAGGTGTGGTAGAGGGTTGGTTACCCAAGTTTAGTCCTATACTCTGGCCTTGAAGGCCAGATCCACTAGGCATCCCAAGTTGTGCCATAAGATTCCCTTGAAGAGGTAAAGATAATGCAAATTTTGAATGATCACCTAATGGCCTAGTTTTAGTCTCCCATACCTATTTAGTTTATGAATTTATATTGTCTATATCCTAATTGTGTATTCATGCTTTTTTTGACTTAAAGGCATGAGCACGAACTATGGTGGGGGAGCCTGCGTGATTCAGGCTTGGTTCCTTATGTCATGCAGTCTAGCTCATTTCTCTTTTGAAAGATAAAAGTGGCAAAGGTCATGGCTTGAAAGTAATGGATTTCTTGTGTGTGTCTGCCTCCCTGCAGCTCTTCATAACACTCCTCAAGGTTTCTCGATCTCTTTTCATACCACTAACTCCCATAATCCTCTATCGAGCCTCATCATACTTCCATTTTTATAATGCTCGCTAGCTTACTACCATGTTGAATCCATAATCTTCAATCAACCACTAATCTCCCCTTCTAAATGTGTGGCTCATGCATAAGAGATTTGAACCCTCCATGGGTAGAGTCTTCAATCCAAGGTCAACAATTAGCTTCTTAATCTCAAAGGAAAATAATGAAAGATATCATCCCCTTAGCTCTCGTAGAAATTGGAACTTTGTTTCCTTAGGACATGAGTAGGTGGTTACCATGTATTTCAAAATGTATCTATTTCGAATGCTTTTCCACCAAAAATTAACCACTCATGTCCAAGGAACTCTAAGTCATGCTAAACTCCTCTTCCATTCAAATCTCCAAGGCTACCTTCTTTCAAGATTTTATGGATCATACTTGAGCATATGCTAGAATATAAGAATGCAAGAGAGTTGGGACCTCAGAAAATAAAATCTCATACAACAAGCTATAGAGATTCTGCTCTACCCACTGTCATGCAGAAACTCCTGGTTCAAGAAATGGAACCGCAAAGTTGTCTTCGACGTTGGTAACCCATTCTTCAATATTTTCTAACGTAATGTGCTCAAACATTTCCCATGATTATGCTCCAATTAATTCAAGTCCTAGAAATGAAACCAAAATGTTGGGTTCTTTAGTTAGGTCTATTTTGGCACTAAAGCTTATTCCCAATAGGATAGCACATTGGCCCTATCATGTGAGAGATGAATCTCATATGCTCACCCAAATTGTGCAACAAAACACTGGTTCTCGAAGGCTTTGAAACACAATGTGTGTTTACTCATTTTTTGTAATCACAAGTTTTAAAAGGTTATTCAACACCATAAATATACTATTGTTATCCTTAATGATCTAGATTTGACTATCATAATAACTAAGATCACCATTACTAACTAGTGGTAAAAGAAAAAGAGACCCATGACGTGGAAGTAAAACACATTCATCATTAAATACTTAGAATATTTTATCATCTGTAACACAATATGGCAGACACTGAATTCTCAATAATCACTTAACAAATTACAAGATAATGTTTATATCTAATATCCAAAGGACCATCATCACAAATGATCACAATAGGGGTTTTTGTACCTGTTTTTCCCTGACCAAGTGTCATAATTCTAATTACCATGAATAGATGGCACACAAACTCCCAAAAAGTTGAGAGTCATGTCTCTTACAATGAGTCATTCTTATAGACTCAGGCCTCTGCACCCCTAAATACTCGCTCCATACTATACCCTGATGACCAAGTGTACTGTTCCTCACAAGCTGGTGCAACACCTTTGATTAGTGGGATCAAAGTGTTCTACTTGAATTGCTCTTCTAACTACTCTCGCATCCTTCACACTCTACTTCCCACGTGTTCCCCTAGTCTTCTATTTTATTTCTAAGTCCTCTATTTTCATGTCCCTCATAACACATTCTCCTTTGACTGGGTCCTCTTGTACCAGGTCTCTTGTGACATTGTCCTTCCATGCCCATCACCTTCCATTATATAACACTTATGGACCTATCAGGGACTCGCCATGGTTCTTCAACACCATGGCTTTCCTATGTCATGCTGGTACTTGTGTCAAAATAGATAATGGTCCCTCCGTGCCATGCACCAAAAATGGAACAATACTTAATCTAAATTTAGGGGTCAACATCACACAATCACTCCAATCATCCTTGACCTCTAGTAAGATCCCTTGCATATCCTCTATTCAACATACTCAGCCCTGAGCATCAATGACATCCATAATGCCAATAATCTCCCTTTTGACATCAATGATAATCATATTGCCAACAATCTACCACTTTATCATTGATGGCAAACTAAATGCTCTAATCTTCTAATATTTTGCTCTTTCTCTAGCATTGCTTGCATTGGCTTCTGATGAGTATGAATTGAAGTTGTTCATACCAAACTTGTTCCCCCTTAGGCAATGGATCATTTTCCAAAACACAACTTGGACACATGCTCTGATATTATTTAACATTTGCACTTTTTCTCCAAACTTTTGCAGAGAGCATTTGCACTTTTTCTCCCCCTCTAACATCATTGGCAAAGGGATTTTTTCTCACTATTTTTCCAAATGTTTTTTCCCTTTTATAAGATAAAGGAGTTTGTCTAATAATTTGCAACCATTAACTCATTATAAATTTTCAAAAGTAGGCATACCTGATTTGCCTTTTCTCTCCTTTTTTAGGGATTAAAAAATCTTTTATGATCCTCTATTACTAGGATCTAGTGATGTGATGTAGGAACTACCATATAGACTTATTCAACTGCACAGTCCTCTGATCCTAGGACCTGACCAATTACAAAGCTTTCCTTTGTTTATGCATGAGGATTCAATACATTATCAAAACACTTAACTTGGTTTGATCAAGTCATTATCACAACCTTCTTGAGTTCTCATTTGTATTAGACATTACAACATCTTTAACATGACTGAAGCATTTCACATATGCTCCCCTTCACATCAAGCATAACTCATCTACTCTGAGCATTCTTGATTTTGACATACTGAATAATCTATCTCCCCCTAACTCCATATTCCATCTTTGTACCAAGGGACTACCTATAGCACACCATCACTTCATTTAACACTTGTATATCATCATTTTACATGTGTTCTCCAAGTTTGGTGACCCAACTCATTACACAACCCAAGATACATAATGTCAAGGGTTTCTTGGATTTGAGCCCTTATGCCAATTTTTTATACTTATTTCACACTAAGAGACAACTATCATACTCTTTTGCACCAAGATTTGAGCTTCCATACCTTTTAGAACCTTGGCTTCTTATACCATGGCTTTAACCCTTAGGGTTTAACTAAGAAACCCTGTAATGTCCAAGAGCTAAAATAAATAATTTTTTAGCTCATTTCTCACATGGAAACACTCATTCCATCATTATGTCACATGGAAACACTCATTCCATCCCTATAGACACTGCATACACAACACTTTTATCATCTTGACACACCAACTCCAACTAGGGGCACTCATTTCTTGCCTTCTAAAATCTTTTGAAGAATACCATAACATCACTTGCTTCTCCACTAAAAGGAGTCTCTTAAGAAGCATAGATAGAGACACCTTGCTTCACAATGTCTTAGAATAATGTGAAACCAGGAGTTGCCCATTACTGCTCATATTCCTTCTCCTCCTTGGTCATCTTGTACTTGTAGTTCTTCTTCTTAAGCTTAAGAGAAGTAACATGTTCACCCACTACAATTTTATCCTTTTCTTTTATGATTGGATTAACAATACATGGAGACAACATAGATTCTTGACATACTTTTTCATCTAATGAATCTTCCTTGCAATTCAGAATCTCATCACTAAGAACATAAAATTGATGTTTTATGCATGAAACACTCTCAACAATAGCAGGATGTTCACTTGAATATGTACACACTTTAAAAATATCCTCATCCAGCACCTTGAACTTCAATTTGAGCTTGGTCTTTTCATTCTCAACATGAGCAGACATTGAGAGCTCTTGACATTCTCCAATCTTTGTAGCATTATCCATCATATCTTGATCTTTCACTTTCTATACATGCTTGGGTTTCTTATATATCCTATTTTCCCTTTTTTTTGGAGACTTGTGAACCTTTGTTCACACTATGAGGCATGCCTTTCTTTACACTTTATGTCTTTGGTCTTACAAAGCTTATTCTACATTGTTTAGCTATGTGACCAAAATTATTGCAATTATAGCGTATTACATTTGTATCTAGCAAAGGTACAATTGTATTTTTGCTTACAAAGTTTGTTCTTCTTTTACATACAAATATACATTCACTAGCCTTATGACCAAACTGATTACCACTATTACAATAATCATAGAAAAATGAAGAATACTTGGTCATAACATTTCTTTATGCAGGATGGAGAGTTCTTCTTAAATTTAACTTATTCAAATCTCTCACTCTTATGTAACCATCTACATCAACAACCTTTGTCTTCTACATCTTCCTTGAGTTTGCATATTACATGTATATATGTCTTTGTATCCTTTCAAGCTTTCTCTTTCTTTGGTTCTGATCCTGCTTCTGCTTTGATGTTGTCATATAACTTTGCAAATGTACTGGTTATTACTTTTTTTCTTTTTTCATAACCAAGATCGGATCTCTCTTTTGAAGGATTTTGAGATTTAATCAATTTATCAATAATTATTGAACCTCTTTTTAGCTTGAGACCTTTGTCTATTTGTTTTATAGTGTTTTCAAGTTCTTTTCTCAAAATCACTATCTCTATTTCTAGCTTCATGCATTCATCAGATTTAGATTGTAGTTTAGATTTGAGTATATATTCTATTCTTTTGGCCTCTTCAACTTGTGTCTTTAGGCTTACTACCATCTAATCAGATCTTTCAAGACTTTTTGACAGTTTTATAATTTCTTTTATCCAAACTTCTTCTATTTTGAGTTCTCTTTTCTCAGCATGTCAATCTCATTTAGAGCACAGAGGAGTTCACATTTTAGGTCCACTTCTCTTTCCTCTTTTTCATCAGAGTCTTCAACTTCTTTTTCTATATGTACATAAGCTGATCCTAATGCCATGAATAGGGATTCATTTCTCTTAGCCAGAAAGGCACAATTATGGCTATCATCTGAGCTATCACTACCATCCAATGAGTCACTATCTCCTTTTATATATAAGCCCTTCTTGTTTTTAAAGAAGTTCCTCTTCTTGGAATAGTGGGGTTTCATATTTTCATAATCCTCTTCTTACTCGAAGTTAGCTCTTTTGTTGTAAGAGCATTTAAAAGCAAAATATCCTACATTACTATAGTTAAAGCATTTAAAGGGTAACTTATCTTTGTACATTTTAGACTCTCTTTTTAATCTTTTGACAAAGTTAGCTTCTTCTTCATCAATCTCCTTAGATCCAGATGTCAATGCTTATGCTTTTAATTTCTTGGATGCTTTGAATGCAGCTTCTCTCTTATAAGTATTTGCTTCTCCCATTCTCATCTCAGAAGTAGTGAAGGTTCCATGCAACTGATCAACAGTGAGTTTATCCGGATCTATTGCATCCTTTGTTATAGAGATTTTGGAGTCATACCTTAGTAGTAGAGATCTTAGGACCTTTTTGACAATGACTAATTCTTTTATCTCTTCTCCAAGACCTCTGATTGAATTGATTATTTCATCTACTCTAAAAAGGTAGTCGATAATTTTATCTTCTTCATTCATTTTAAGACTTTCAAACATACCTCTGTATGTTTTTAGCTTAGCATGATTTACTTTATCATCACCTTCATAGATGATCTTCAATTTGTTCTAGATATCTTGTGCATTTTGACAATGCATCACTTTGACAAACTTTGATTTAGACAATCTACAAAGGATAGCATTCTTTGCCTTGGCATTGCTCTCATGTGATTTCTTGGTAGCCTAATCAATAGGAGTTATAGTAGGAGTTGTATATCCATTTACAACATACATCCATAACTCAAACCCTAATCAAGATAAATAAGCTTCCATTCTAATGCTCCAAAATGCAAAGATTGATCCATCAAAGAGAGGTGCTTTGGTTAAGGAAAAGTCTTCTAGACTAGCCATTTATGTTCACCGTCCAAGATCTATCTGAGCTAATTAAGCTTCTTCTAAGGAACCAGGGCTCTGATATCAATTGTTGGAACATAACTATCTACTAAGAGGGGGGGTGAATAAGTAGATTAACTAAATTAGTCATTTTAATACTTTTAAATCAGATTAGAAAGGATATGTAGATTAAAACATATATGAAAAGATTACTTACAAAAAAACACATAACACCATATGTATAAGTGAAAAATCCAATATGGTAAAAACTATGGTGATAATATATGCTAGAATCTACTATTTTAATCTAGCCTCGCAATCAAAATCTCACTGGTTACACTTTTAAGGGCACCAACCCTAAGGAGACACTAATCCCCTAGTTTAAGAGCACCAACTCTAAGGAAGCACCAACTTCTTGATTTAAGATCACTAACTCTAAGAAAACACCCACTCCCTAACTGAGCACCAACTCAACTTATCTGATGGCTCCCATCAATCAGATCTTATCATGGAGATATAACTCCAAATTACAATAAAGATTCATAAAAGAATCCAATCTCAATTCTTTATTACATGTTTGGTCTGTAATTGCTCATACTATGTACATTATCTCTCTCTACTCTTTCACTCTACACCTCTATCTCTGTGTCTAGATATATCTCTTATTCAACACACTTCATCTCTCTCTACAACCTCTTTTATTCCTCTCTGACCCTCTGGTTTTGTGTCTTATATTTATCTATTTGACACAATTCAACAATAGCAGCAACAAAAACAAACTCTGACTGTATACTAGATGTCATATATATAAGCATTTGATCTAGGGTTCTCACATCTTCTTTGTGTTCACACTAGTTTGCTAACACATAACACTCAGTTCTATTGGACTTTAGTTCTTATTTTTAATTACATGTTTCCCACATATTGAACTCATGCTCCACCACCATGATTCTTAGTCTCATTAGTATTTTTAGCATATACTGGGCTCTGGTTTTGATGCACATGCCATATTACACAAATTTGAGTGATTACAGTGATCAATTTTATTGTCTATGTCATAATTTATGGCTTAACTATAAGCTCCTCTACTTGACCATTGGGATGAACATATCTTTAAATATTGACCATTGATCTTAAGTTTTGTGCCAATATCTAATGGTCTTCATTTAGATTGCTTAACTTTAAAATGTGTCCATTGGATCAAGTTATGACAGGTTTATGCACTCCGTTCGATCTCTGTATACTTCCAAACTTTAAATTTTCAACTTTAAAATGCGTCTGTTGATATTTATGATTTGAGCTCTCACATGTCATTATATCTTCAAAGTTACATGAAATTTATCTCTACTTGTTTAAACATCAAGCTCTTAATCTCATCTCGTTGCTTCTTGAATCTTTGGAACATGTGCACTCCATTGATCTCATCAAAGTAGCTCAATATTTAACTTAATTTTGAGTCATTAAACATTAAACACTTTATCCCATCAAGTTCACTCACTCTGTTAGATCTTCATTGCATGATCAACCACTCACCATTCGATATTCTAAAAAGTTTGAACTTGATCTATGATGAGCTCCCATGAATGTGACACTTGGCATTAGCGCATGCCTTCTACACATTACTATCAGTTCCCTCTATTGAAACACTTGGCATTACCACATTGTAGATTTATTATTCAAGCTCTATGATTGTGACACTTGTCACTAATGCATTCACTCATAGGTGCCTTTGACATATTGAATTCACTACACGTCATTAGATCTTAAACATATGATTAAGCGCTCACTATTAGATCTAATAACCAAATCAAACTTTACCTTGTGCAGATTTGACTAAATATGGGGAGCATCTCAATATTCCTGGAAGGTTAACTTTGCACCTTCATATCAAATGCTTTGTTTATCCGCTTGTTCTAAAATTTGGACCATATAAACTAGGCATGATAATGAACAAACCCATATGTTCATCTCTTAATGAATATTTCATGCAATCTATGTATAATTCCATTAATATGATCACTCATATTCTTCTACCATAGAGCTAACTATGCTTAGAACTGCTTAGAAAGCCAATTTTGTTATTGCATAACTTTTGATGTGCTTCATTACATGACCTATAATTTAGTGCATAAGATCCTCTCACATAGGGGATTGCATCCATATATTCATCTACTCTAGAATCCTTCATACATGCAAGATATGACATTATAAAAATGCCTAATCAAATTTTTCTTACCATCTACAAATTTGACTAAGTGTGGGAAACCACTGTCAAAATGCTTGGGAGCCCAACTTTGCATATGCATATCTTTTGTCATGTTACATCTCATGATTTGAGATTCAGGTAATATAAACTAGGCATAAAAATGAATAAGATGATATGATTATTTTATCCTAACACCTCCATGCATGCAAATGTTGATCTCATCATCATTCTTACTTGGATCTGCATGAACCCTTTTGCAAATTTGGCTAATTATAAAAACTTAGTGAATTCTTTCTAAGTAGCCAACTTTGCATCCTCATATCTTGTACCACGCTTCATCTCATGACTTCAAATCTGGTGCATAACAACTAGGGACTAATGTGATCAAAACCATATGACCAACTCTCCTAGACTCATCCACATGTAGCAATGGTGACATCAACAAACTGCCTATTCAGATTTTCCTATCATAGACCCAAAATGTCTAGATGAACAAAATGAAGAACCGAATGAATTTCACTCATGCACACAAACACTCTAATCATCCTTGACCTTTGATAATATCCCTTTCATATTCTCTAATCACCATACTTAGCCCTGAGCATCAATGACATCCATAATGCCAATAATCTCCCTTTTAACATCAATGACAATCATATTGCCAACATGTAGTACATAAGGTGGATGAAAATTATTGTAATCCTACCATTCCTTAGAATGAAAATGTTGAAAATAATTATACTCCAAATATTTCTTCAAATACAAATGGTGAAAATGAATATCATTCTCCCCTTTCCTTGAATACAAATGAAATGATTATTTAAAAGCAAATGTTGAAAATAATTCTCTTCATACTCCTTAGTTGAATGCCTATGTTAATAACGAGAGATAAAAAACATAATGATGAATTTATTGAAAATTTTAAGAATCATGTTTTGAAAAATCCATCTTCCTTTATTAATATTGTGAAAATGATAAAATATGTAGTTGGTGTCAATTCTACTTGTGTGTTAGATAATAATTCTATGCTTAATAATGGTTGTTCTCTTCCCCTTTATATATCTATGACTATTATTATTTTTATGTTTAATGCCAATAATAAAATTAGATGCTTGAATGAGCACCTTCATAGCTAAGGTGCACCAACCCATGACATTTTTATTATGATACATGCAATAGACAATTTACAAAATGTTTTACTAAATTGATGTATAAGTGATGTGTAATATTAAACCAAGTAAAACAATGGCATAAAGGGACTATAAATAAATATAGTAAGCTACAATAATTAAGATCTACCTCATACATGATGATGGGAATGAAAGTAAAATGAAATTGTAAGTGATCACTGAGAATGGAAAGATAGAACTAAATCACTAAAAAAACATATTTGGGTTTTAAAAATGATTTTTGATGTCGATAAACAAGTCTTGATGTAGAATAAACTGAAAACCTGAAATTTGACTATAGTCTAGAAAATGATTAGAATCAACCGCAATTAATAAAGATGTGACCAATATTATATAACTGATTATGGAATGTTTTTGGAAATGTTGACAAGGATGCTATAATTATGGGTATTTGACACTTATGAGTTATAAATTTTAGAGATGCTTCGACATAGGTATATGACTAAAAATTTGGTTTTCCTTTGTCGAATTTTTGTGCACAGTTATTTGAATTGAATCCTCTTTAACAAAACCCTAATTCTCCACAATGTCTCAAGAATAATAGAACATTTTTAAGGGTAGTGTTCCAAGCCTATGTAAGGGTTGCAACCACATATTTTTCATGCTTAGAATAAGGGCTAAACATATTTTCAGTGCTTCATGAGTGTTCCAAACCCAAATGAGAGAAAATAATTTACATTCTCTCCACAGATAATCAAATGCAACTATATGCTTTGTTATGATATTATTTTGGTACAAGTGTATTGACATAAGAATTGAATTGATAACAAGGGTAGAATTCAAACATATACAAGATCCTTGACAAATGTGCAATGGGTATACTCAATGAGCAACTCAATAAATAAATTATTGGGTGGAATTGATTGATAAGAGTTGTGAAATGGATTAGTGTAAATTTTTATATATAGGCTCCATAAAGATAAATTCACACATAGGTTGACTATGAAAAGTAGTGAGAATTAAAAATAAAGGTATGATAAAAAAACCCAAAGTGAAAGGACTCTATAATCACCTAAAAGTGGTATTTGAGTGCTAAGAGTGCTACTTTAGACTACCTATCCCTAACATATCCCTAAACCTATCCTAGGCCCTATTTTCACACTTATCCAACCTTTGTATGGGCCAAAGGCATCCTGAGTCAGCCCTAAAGCAATCCCAAACCCTCATTTCTTGATCTTGGCCCTTCATGCCTAGTGTTCTTCTAGATGGACACTAGTACCATAATAAATACACTAGCGAAACATGGTGATAGTGTCTATAAAGTGGTGCTAATGTCCTTTACCTTTCTTTCCCCCAAACATATATCTTTTCAAAACTAGAACTTCCTAAGGTCAACCTAGACCTCTTTTATTACCTGCACAAACAACATAACAATATATATGCATGATTTTTAGCACTCTAACCACTAGATGGAAATGAAATCAAAATACACATTCAAACTCATAACAAGTTGTGCATAATTAAGGTTATCAATCCCATAATTCTGCATACTACCATCCATAATAGTTCCTAAGCTTAGATTAACCAAATTTTTAGTGTCAAGCACATTTAAGGAACTGAGGTCCACTATCATACTTGTTTCACTTATACTTGTACAAATCAATAGGTGAAGAGAACTATATCGGGCTTGATCCCTCTTCAAAGTATTGGTATGTAGGCAACTCTCATCACAATGGGGTGTTGAGGATGTCCATCCTACCCCATTAACAAACACACTTTTTAGATCATATCAACTAGATGCCCTAGCTACATGGAGGATTAGGGTTTTCTCATAAAATTAGTCATAATAGAAAAAATATAGGGTTTTAGGACTCATGCACATAGGAACAAACCTCAAAGATCTAGACAAAGGTGCACTTAGAAGCTCAGTATAGTCCTACATGAAGGACACTACTGCCAATATCAATAAACTATGACTTTTATATTAATGAAACTACTGTCTAGTTATGGTGCTACTACTTAGAAGGGGTTCTGACACCAAGACCCAATTTATGACACTCAAACCAACTTCCATCTTAGGTTTTAGTACCAAAATCATTCGTCTCAGTTGTTTTCCAATTAAGTTCCTACTTGTACTATTTATTGATATTTTTTGAAAAGTCAAAGCTAGTTAATTCTATAAAAAATCAGTGGTTGTATTTATTGCATATTATTTCTCTGATTTAGTCTACCCAACTCTTTAATTAACATAAGATTTACATTCACTAAGTTTTAAAAGGTTAAAAAAATTGGGGAACCTGACTTACTTCAAATATTCCACAGATGCTAACCCTAGATAACCTTAGGGTTTGCATTTACAACATCTTCTCGGTTTTTAATTTGTAGCCTATCATCATGATTATCACGATGAATGTAATTTTCTACTTTATGATACAAAGTCTTTTGGTTTGTTTATCATGCTTATTACCAGCCATTAGTATAAAAGTGCACATGTATGTCACTCTTCTCATGGATCATGTCAAAGCTAAACTTATTTTACACATTGGTCCTCTCTCTTGTTAGTCCCATTCTTATGAGGATAATTGATACATGGATCACTTTGAGTTACCTATGATTACTACTTGATGACAGAGGGCTCATAGGACTCCTTTTATCCTACCTCCACCTAGATTAGTTTATTATCTTCACTCCTATCCTGCCTCTACTACTTACCCTCAGCAAATAGTAGATCTTGTAGTTCGAGTTGTTAATAAAACAAGGTGACGCATCAGCTTATACAGAAATGACATAATACTACCATCCCTCCTCATCCCTAGCCCTCTACAATGAGACCTAGAGATCAATAAATAACATTTGATATTGTGGATCAATTGAGAAACACATCGACTAAGATATCCATATTAGAATTACTTAAAAAGACAACTATTTTCAAGGATATTCTTTTTCAAACACGTAATCATACATATTTTCCTTGTCACATAGAGCCATCTTAATTTGTGTCTATCATGAACACTATCAAGGACATTGAGGACATTATATATTTTTCTAATGAGGATTTTCCATCATAGTCATTAATTGATTAGAATTTACCCCTTTTCATTCAAACACAAATCAATACCACTGCTATTAATTGACAGTGGTTTAGGGCTTACTATATGAAATCTCACATTTTTATAGATTAAGGGGGTTTATATAGCATCCATTCAGAAGGCTTATAAGAATATCAAAGGTTTTGATGACATTCCTAGACTGACATTGGGTTCTATTATATGTTGGATATTATGGTAGGGCCAAAAACCCTACCTACACACTTTCAAATGATGCCTAATCATGTTCATGAAAACTTATTACTTGGGATACCTTAGATACATGATATGGAGATCATACCCTTTAATCTGTATAGATGCATCAAGTTTTTACATGATAGATATGTATATACTTGTCCTTCAGATAATGAACCATTCATATATTGCAAACTCACCGAGCCAACTAGCTTGAGTACATATTTAGTTGGGACACCTCATCTTCTCATAGAGTCCCCAAATCACAAGATTCCAATTGAGCAGATGCATACATATGAGGTTTGGGAATCCAATAAGACTATTCCTACACCTCTTCCAGATCTTATAACAACATAGTTACCTTCACCCATGATGGAGGACCCTCCCATAGTATATATATCCGCACCTAAGGTGGATGATGTAATTCTCACATCACACTTACCATTACTTGTTAACTCAAAAGAAGTATACATACATAACTTTGATACATATATTCAGGTCACCACAAAGGATAATCTAACACCTATTGACATTGATGACTATGTATGTAGATTAATTTTCACACCAGTGGGACCAGGAGAGTATAGAGATGATTCTAAGGAACTCATACATTTTTCTACACTGATAACACCACTAGTTCACAATCCTATAGCCAAAAGCTCCCCTACTCAGTTACAGTTAGTGGCATATTCATCCATTCATTTAGTACATATGGTTACATCTATGGATAGAGACCTAGTTATACATATTCAGGTAGAGAATTCATAGGTTAAACCTCAATAGATTGTATATATATTACTTGATAGAGGATTGATATTATTACCCATAATTCATCATAGATATGTTAGAATATTATCATAGCATTAAGGTCAACCCTTTTATCATTTTCATAGACTCATAGGACATGACACATATACATGCTCAACATTACAACATAAGTTAAATAAGTTCAAGGATCAAGGCACTATTCAAATTATATAGCCTCTACCTTCATAGATACAGGCACCATGACATAGTCATCATCAACATAAATACTCATAAAATGATCTATTGACTATCCATATTTTTGTTGCAGATAGACACATTCCCGATGTGGCTATAGATGAGAAATTTGATCCTAAAACTTGAACTTTGGCATTTTTACAACACATAGGCTATTGGGAAAATGAGCTACAACATGCCATACATTATCAAGATTCTATTGGGCATATCACACTCCCAGTTACATGTGGACACAAGGTGGCCAACATATTATTCTTTATCATGAGCAGGGGCACTCATTTATAGGTTACACGTGGTAGTACATGGTTACAGATGATGGATACCTCAGTTGATCGATCAGACATATGTTTGACATTCAATCATGAGGGACACATGGTCCACATTTTACATGATGGAATAAATGAGAACCACATGTTTCATATAGATAATTTGTGGTCCAATGTGGTTTAACCTAGGATTGCATAGGAGGCATATTATATAGTAGAGCAACACGCTATTTGAATGCATATAATTTAGACTAATGCCAAGGATAAGAGTCTACTATTACATACATAATGGTATGACAATCTTGATGATGATGACTTATTTAAGTTTAGACAGATCTAATATATGACATTGGATAACCTCCAACCTAATCCACCATTTGATTATCCACATCTCATGGATGTGCTCTTGGGTCTATAGAGAATTTCACTTTGATTGTACACTATATAATTTATTTCTAGTATTTACTTAAACATACTTTCTTTCTCTCTTACTCCTTGTATATAGTTTCATTTTCATGTCACTTCTACATAACTTATATCCATAAAATTAAAAAACACTACAATATTTTAAAAATGCAAAAAAATTTAAATATTTACTTAGAAAAACATAAAATTATAGATTGCACGCATCGCTATGTTTACATTTCTTCTATTTCTCAGACACTACATATGCTAGGTATCTTAGTACAATTTGTTTTATCATACATATATGCTTCACTTGTTTTTTTCGAGTGCTTGTAGATTACTATAGGTTTTAGGTCCATTACACCGATCTAAATTTGTTATTATCTGCCCATTGGGTGCATTTACACAAATACACGGGTTATTCATTTGACACATTCACCCATTTAAGGGCACCCTATACATAGTTTTGATTATCAAGTTATATCTTTCTATACTCTGCATCACAAATTTAACATTATTATATCTTGATATTGATCATGCTACACTTACTCAGAGTTTTTGCTAGCTATTACTACTTTAGACTCAATATATGTACATCCTAGATCTTACACAAATTTATATTAAATATTCCTGCATAATTTCATTTATAGATTTCCTATTTTAGATTTGATTGTATCTCTATGATTTTTCTATTCGAGGACATTTGAATATGCCACTACTCTTTGGCTCTATGCCACTTCTATTCACAATATGTATGCTTTGGACATATGCCCATGTCCTTGTGTGTGCCTTCTTGATTGTGTATGTAGACATTTTAACATGTCCTTATATGTGGCTCTAATCCAATTTGATTATTTTTTATGTATGTGGACATTTGAACATGTCCTTGTATGTCTTGTTTTCTCAGATTTAGTGACATGTGCCCATATCCCTTGTATTATGGTCCCTTGGTCTACTTTGCATGCCTTAGATTTAGTGACATGTGCCCATGTCCCTTGTATTTTGGTCCCTTGGTCTACTTTGTGTACCTCATGTGTTTTATATGTATGATTTATTGTATGCATTATGGCCATGAAACTTATCTCTTTCTTATTACACACTCCAATTTTTATATGCCATGACGGATCTCATGCATCTCCCCTCCCTACTTGGGTGCCATGATAGACATCATTCTCCTTCCCCCTAGGTAACTAAACAATTATTTCTCATATTTGTTATTACTTTCATTGTTATATCTATCTTGACACCCTTGTGAATGTTAGACATGCCATACGTCACACATTACATAATTATAATTGAAATATGTGAATGTTACACATGACATACATCGCACATTTTACAGAACTTTTTATTTTGAGGATAGTTCTTACACAAATTCAAAAACTCCCTTAAAAAATGGAGCATGCATAGGGGTTTATCACAGAGATCAGGCTCCTATAATGCATTCACAATACATTTTTAGCACACAAGTTTAGATTATAGAAATCAGACTTAGGTAAACATAGTGGGAAAATAATGACACAAAGATCAGTATAGTTGCACAAAAATCACCATAGAAGGACACTAGTGCCCAAATTGGGACACTAACATCACATGGTGATATTGTGCAAAATATGGTGCTACTATCTAGTAGCCTTAGTTTAAAAAAAAAAGCTAGATTGGTTAGAAAAGTATAGTAGGTACAATATAGGTTTGTATAATTTCAATTATAGATTTATCAATTTTTCTCAGATTCAGACCAATTTGCTTGGATTGGGGGAATTATGCATGACATGATAATTCCTATATTCAGTTTAGATACTCAAATATAAATTATTATAACTTAATCTAGAATCCATATGCTCAGATATCAGATTTGAGGACATGTGCACGATACATTATTTCTACATGCTCACTTACACACCGGTTGATCAGATGAAATGACAAATTCCATGTCATTCTCTATGTTATATATATATGACATCATATTTTAGGTTACACACCATTTTAAATCCTTATTCCATCTGCAATGGTTAACATTCCTGAATGGTTTAGATCTGCTTAATATACCCAAGTGGCTACAAAGTTGACATACCTAGTTTGACATTTTTAGTTACAATACATAATTTTAGTTTTAGATGCATCTAATACACATTGATAGGCAATGATGGAGTCATAACCTACTTGAATTTTTGAGCCACATAGATGAAAGGGTTGGACACATCATCAATCCAATCCAAGCTACTCACAAGTCATGATCTACCAAACAGGGGTGGGAAATGATGGAGTCAAAGTTGGATTGAGTTATTAAGCTATCCACGCATGAGGATTGAGAAATCTAGCAACTCAGTCCAAGCTATTCAGTGATTGATCACTATACACACACACACATAGGTTGTCACCAAGTTTATGAATTGGTTTGCTTACCCAATGAGGTGTATTCATTCCTTTCCTCTTTTCTATCTCGTTGCTTAGATTTACTCAATTTTACTTCTTTACTCAGTTTAGTATTTGATTTTGATATCTATTAAGTAAGGACTAATCTATACACATTTCTCTTATAAGACACGCATTGGATCATGCTTCATATACTCAAACCTAGCTTCACAGGTTTCACCTCTTAGGTAAGTCCATGTACACTTCTTTTTCCTTTATCCTAGTCATTTTGCTTTGTTGTATTTATAGAATAAATATGGAGGGGCAAATGTAATCACCTAAAAGTGGTATTTGAGTGCTAATAAATCTAGTTAAGACTACCTATGTATATCTTAGACTTAGACCTATTCTAGGCCCTATTTTCACACTTATCCAACCTTTGTGCCGGCCACATGCATCCTTAGTCAGCCTTAAAATAGTCCTAAAACCTCATTTTCTAATCCTTACCCTTCATGCCTGGTGTTTTGCCAATGAGACAATAGCACCATAATAAGGACACTAGTGCCACATGGCACTAGTGTCCCAAAAGTATCGTTAATATCCTTTACCTTTCTTTTCCCCAAACATATATCTTTTCAAAACTAGAACTTCCTAGGGTTAGCCTAGACCTCGTTTATCACCTGCACAAACATTATAACAATATATATACATGAATTTAAGCCCTCTAACCACTGGATGAAAATCAAATGAAAAATACACATTAAAACTCATAATAAGTTGTGCAAATAAAGATTATCAATCCATATTTTTCCTTACTTCTACATACTACCAATCGGGTTTATCATAATTTTATGGTTGACTTAAAGGATCCGATTGTTCCCAAAATGCTTAAATGTAATTTAAAATTTAAGAACCTTGGCATCGATCCTATATCTATTCCATTTAGTATAGTTACCCAATGGGTCTTTTGATACTGTAAGTATCTGTTTGTACCCTCCAATTATACTCAAAAAGCCCTAGCCAGTGTGGTGAAGGTACCTGGAACAAAAACCATAGGAGATCAAGTCAATATCAGCTAGATAAACTTCGAGACAATCTCCTTACCCAAATAATGGGTGACTAGCTATAGCAAGTGTATCTATAGACCACCTAAGAAAAAAACCAAGTACCCTCCTAGGCTAACTTCTCTTCCTATAAAATAATATTTTTGGAAGATATAAAATATCCATGGTGGAAGAAGAAAAACATGAAACCCAACAAGGAGAATGCGAAAACTCAAAAGGTCTCAATCTATGAAAAACCCTATATAACTAATTTAGAGATCCTCAAAACCATAAGATTCCCAAGCCAAAAATCTAATACTTCTAAATCAGATTGGTCAGAATACCATAGTTTGCCTAATGAACACAATTCTTATGTAAACCTAGTTGAAAATCATTTTGGCAACCATCCTGATTGCGATGCCTGTATAACTTATACCCAGAGAATGCAGAATGCTCTGCATATTAATATGTTTAGAGGAGAGCCAACTAAAGAAAGAAAATCTCTTCTAAGAGAAGATGAGATAAAAATCTCAGCTACTTTAGAAAAAGAAACAAATGGGGTAGATGTCAAATACAATGTTCTAGAAAATATGGGAAGATTTCCCCCAAGGCAATTCTATGTGAAATTCACATCTGATGGCCAATTTGTTATGCAACATGACCCAATAAAAGCAGTAGGTAGGGGAAAACATAAATCTACTACAGGAAGGAAACTAAACTAGTGTAATTTGGCTTTAAATTAGTTGGGAAAAAATATTGATGAACTTTATGTGGAAATTGCTCAAATGAGAATCTTTCTAGATCAAAATGTAGGAACATTGGTTAAGAAACCATTGGCCCAAACACAGGATCTAGCTCCACTAGTCAATACTAGTGACAGGATTCAAGGTGAGATAAATGCAGCCAAAGCTGGCCTAGTTGAGTTAAATAAAAGACAAGATAAATAAAGAGTAATGTTAGATGAAGCCACTGGCATAGTAAGACATCTTGAAGAAGTCTTTTTGGAGCAAAATATAGACCTCTCTCTTGAGGCTACAAAGCTTGAATATATAAAAGAAGATCTGAAGAAGTTGATTATGATAAATACAAAAGGCTATGATATACTTAAAGTAATCCACACAGGAATGGTTGACCTTTTAAGTGTTAATACTAGTAAAAATTTGCAAAATAAAAAAATGAACATTAGCCTTGAACAAATAGAAAAAATTGTCATGAAAATAAATGATCAACAGAGTGTTAGAGCAGAGGAAACTAAAAAGAAAATTTAAGAACTTGAAGAAAAGGTTGATACCTTGGTAGGTTCATCCTCACTTATTTTGACTCAGATATATGAATTGCAAGAAAACATGAAAAGGTATTATAAAATAAACCCTTTGAGTATGGTAAAAATAGGAGAAGGCACCCCTTCTAAGATCATCCCATTAAGACAACCTACTACAGAGTAAGTGTCTGATCATGATAAAAAAAAATCAGACAATTAAGATCCTTTATAAACATTGAGTCATTAAGCATAAGTGATTTTCTAATTTTTTTTTTATGATACATACAAAAGGCTTGAAAGGCTTAATAAAAATATTAAAATTTTCAAAGAACTGGTTAAGTTGTCTAAAGATATAAACCAAAAAAAGAACATTGAAGAAAATTTCATTGCCACCTGCCTATATTTCAATAAACTTAGTGAATTAGATTGGAACCCTGATAATCCAGAAGTCTTAGATCCCTTGGATGCTTCACAAGATTAGACTGAGTCCCTGCTCACCATCCCAACAGGTGTGCAAGAGGAAAAGGTTGTACATATTGGTACACCCAGATGGTTGGAAGAAGTATACTCCTCCAACACTGAGTTGTCCAGCTTGTCTATAGTCACACCTAGGATTAGAGCAACGTTTCCCCAAAGAAATTTTGGTAGTGTTGAATCCCTTGATCAAGATATCCAATGAAATCAAGGAAGACAACCGGATGATCTAACTCAAGTTCCTATACTTCCATATTCACTCAATATTGATGGTTGGTGTGGAGTAGGTAATGATATAAGATATAAAATGTAGATTCTAACTGAAAGGCTCCAAGAATGGGCAGAAACTCAACAACTTGTATTTGGGAAGACTGAGGAAGAAGCCATGGACCTTATAATTGATAACCTAGATGGTATCATAAAAGGATGGTGGTTATCCCTTACAAAAAACCAAAGGGTTGTGGCAAGATCCATGGTAGATGAATTTGCTAAAGCAGTTATCCATTAGTATGTTGGAGACATGGTAAATGCTGATGATATTGAATATAATAAATTATTTGGGATGAAGCTTTATAACATGAAATACTGGGATAGATTCAAGTGTGATTTTGTTGTTTTGTCAAGAAAAACAAAACAGAGCCAAAAGATTGAAACTAAACACATGTTTATTAATGCACTTCCTAGCAAAATCTTAGATGAAGTATTGGCCTACACATCAACTAAAAAAGAAGCCACAATTGGAGAAATAGCCACAGTTGCAAAAATGACCTTAGGTCAAATTATCCAGTCTATAGAAGAATATATTTACAATCAATGTAAGGATAAACCTGTAGCCAAATTGCTTTAAAAAAAAATGAAAACCATTGATAATAGTATCTATAAAAATAGTGGATATAGTGCACCAGGATATTATGGTTTTGATAATTCTCATTGTTAATGCCACAAAGAAAAGATCAGATCCCAAAAATAGAAAATTGGAGACAAGACCAAGTATAAGAGGAGGTTCTCTAAAAGAAAAACTTATGTTAAGCCAAAAAGAACCATCTCAAGAAAATGACCTATAAAATGTTATATATGTGGTTAGGAAGGTCATATAGCTCCTAAGTGCCCAAATAAGAAAAGGTATCCTAAAAAGATGAAAAATATTAGAGCTATACTCCCTAATGAAGAAATGCAAGTTATTTTTGAATTCAGCTCAGATGATGATGTCTATTCAATACCCACTGAATGATATTTATTTTAGTGAAAATGAAAATCAAGTAAATCAATTTGAAGAACTGTTTTCTTCTGATAACTCTAAGACTAAACTCTACTATTGTAATATGATGTCTAGATTTGATCTCAAATCCTTATGCAACATCTAGAATATCTACTCCAGAACTGTAAGCTCCCTCTTCATCTCATCTCTATCTATCAAGATGAGCTTACCCAATTATGCAACATACATGGTGACCCTAAGGGTAAAAAACTGCAACAAGTTGACTTTCATGACAACCCAATGTTATATGCACAACAGGAATGGAATAGAAAACAAAAAGCTAAGCCTAATAATCCAAGCACAAAGAGCCTGATAAAATACCAAAATCCTCCTGTTGAAATCCTCAGAGCTATAAAATCAAAAATAGAATCTACTTCTCAAGATATTAATGAATTAATAAAATGTTCTAAAGATTTCTATAGAAGAAAAGAACCCTGAAGAAGTTCCTCCTAACCAAGGATGTTTCTATGCTAGGAGAACAAAAAGAAATCATTATCTCAGTAAACATCATTGATTCAAACAATGGCTTATTGACCTGAGATTGTTTAATCAATACTGGAAAAAATATGAGTATTGCAAAGCATGGAGCTATCCCAGAGTACCTGTGGCAAGATGCTTCATTAGATTTTGTTGTTGTCAATGGGTCAAGGACTACTATAAACAAAGTTTCTCCTAGGGTACTACTTGAAGCAAATGGCATTAAGGCATATGTAAAATTATGGATGTTCGATAAGATGTCGACAAATATTATTTTAGGAATGAACTTCTTGAATCAATTTATGCCTTATACTGTTCACAACAAATACTTGTCTTTAAGCTTCTTTGGTAATGAACACCAAATTCTTATAAATACCCATGCAACTATAAGAATTGCCACAAGACCCCATGAAGAAGAAGATAAAAAACTGCAGATGAAGATTTACAGGACAGTACAAGATTTTGAAAAGAGAAAAGATATCTTGAATACTGTCATAACAAAGATCAAAGGATTTTGTGATAATGATCCCAGAAGGTTTTGGGATAAGTGTAAATATACTATTTCTCTTGATCTAAAACCTGGCATTGATCATACCTGAGGTATCAAATCTAACACTATCCCTTTCTCCCCTTCTCAAGTTAAAATGGGAGAAGAAGAGATCAAAGAATTATTGCAAAAGATTTGACAAGAAAAGCCATAGTGAATGGGCTTCTCCTAAATTCTATGTGAATAAACACTCAAAACAAAAAAGAGCGAAAATGAGACTAGTAATAAATTATAAAAAGCTGCAATGATTGGCTTATACCTGTCAAACATCCAATTCCTAACAAGACTGTTCTTATCAACAAGCTGAAGAAATGTTGTGTTTTTTCTAAGTTTGATTTGAAAAGTGGATTTTGGCAAATTGCAGTAGAACCTAAAGATACTTATAAAATTGCATTTGTCTTACCAATCTTAGATAGGCATTATGAGTGGAAGGTTATGCCTTTTCGGCCTAAAAAATGCTTCATTCTGAATTTCAAAAAAAAGATGGATGGAATCTTTGGCCATGCTAAGCTATTTTGTTGTCTATATTGATGATATATTAGTTCTTTCAAAAGATTTAAATAGTCATCTTATACATTTGAAAGAATTTTTTGATCTTTGTAACTAGAATGGGTTGGTTTTAAGTGATAAGAAAATGGAGATAGGAAAATCAGAGATTGAATTTCTTGGGTTAAATATATGTCAAAATAAGATTGCATTACAACCCCATATTTTTAAATCTTTATAAATATTTATAGATGAAATAAAAGACAAAACCCAATTATAGAGATTCCTTAGATCTCTGAATTACTACTCTCTGTGCTATAAAGATCAGGCCAAAGATAGGAAAATACACAGGTAATCAAAAGAATAAAGGAAAAAGTTAAGAAAAGGTTAAGAAAAGACTCAAGCCCATGGACTACTGAAATGACATAGGCAATCAAAAGAATCAAGGAAAAAGTTAAAGGACTACCAAATCTCAAACTGCCAAGCGAAGGATTAATGATTTTGGAAATAGATGCTTCAGATGAAGCATATGGCAGAATACTTTTAGAGAAAACTAAAGATGGTAGAGACAAAGTTTGCTATTATTGTAGTGGAACATAGAACCCAAATCAAAAGAATTACCATTCCACTAAGAAAGAGCTATTTGCAACCAAACTATGCATGTTCAAACTAAGGATTTTTTTGCTCTCAAAGAAATTCCTCTTAAGGACAGATATGTTACAGTTTGAATCTATCATTAGAAAACCCCAAACCCAACAAGTTGAAAACCAGATAATGACTAGATGGGCAATATGGTTTTCTAACTTTGAATTTGAAGTTCAATACAAGAAAGGAACTGCTAATTATTTAGCTGATTTGATGTCCAGAGAAGGATCAAAATGGTATTCTCATAAGTTTTGTACTAATCATGTATTGATGTTTTAGGGTGATGAAGGATCTGATAATTTTGATTGTGATACTATTCCAAAAAATCTTACTCAGCAAGAAAAAGAAAGAATGAAATAATGGCTTCTTATCCTTGCAGAGACCCGGATCAAAGAACTTCTTGCGCTTGTTATTGAAAAGATTTTGTCAAAATATTTCATAGTTAATGCCTACAGGAAATTTCTTGATGCTGACAAAAGAAGTTAGACTAGATTCTATGACATGGATCATAGAAATATCAAGATACTTGGAGGATAATTGTTACTTGCAAAGATTTGACTAATCAAAGTAAAGACAATTTCCTATGGAGAAGTCTATATCTTTATGAGTACCAATTTACTTACAAGGAGCTTTCATGATAGACCAGTTAATGTACCATATAATCAATGGGAAAAATTAACTTGGGATCAATGGCTTAAAGAATATGCACTGACCACTTTAAGCCCCTGGTTCAAGATTCTTGTCATTCATGAAGAATTCGGTGTTTATGATACTAATACATTATTCAAATTTATCAGATATCACCTATATGATGAAATAGAATTTAAGTTCTGTTTCAAATATTGTATATATAACCACGAGAAAAAGAAAATCATATATAAATTTCAAAGAAAGTTTTGTGAACTTCCAGAAGATGTTGATACCATATTAAGCAATGAATTTCTTGTGGCAAATCCTAGGCACCCTGATAAAATTGAAAGACTAATCTCTGATCTTCATGAAACACATACATACTCGTGGGATGACTATGTTCATGACACCTATCATAGGTATGAAGATTCTAATGGCATAAGCATTGACATGTTCATTGAAAACCCTTATGGGAGTCCCTAGCAAGAAACATTGATGGGCCCTTTCAAGGTTTGTTCATTGTCCCTTTAATACAATGACACAAATGATTTAACTATGAAAGCAAATCTTGGAGTGTGATCCAGCTATATCACACCATGTGACCCATGGTAAAGTATTATCTTGGCTAGTAGAGTGGGCCTATCCTCTACCATTTATAGCTGCAAGATGTTGTTTTCTTTTTATAAAGGTTTTAATCTGATAAGAGCATGTGCCTGTATTACTCCATGATTAGAGTAAGGAATCCCAATAAAATAGGAAGTAACACATGTGGTGGGGGTGACCTATCGACCTCTTAGGTTTTATTAGATGTTCCTTGAGTAGTATGCATTTTGGCATGGCACAACCAAAACATCTTTGATTTTGTCCCTTTGCCTAGTTGGATGGGGCTATCATCCAACAAACCTAGGTTTTTAATTATTTGTAACTGGTTACTCCTTAAATCAGTGGAAAATCTCTCCTAATTATTTATTTAATAAGAGTTTGGGGTTCATTCACTACCATCGAATGCTCAGAGTAGAAAGGAGAGAGCTTGCAAGTCTTTGAGCTCTACAAGTCTTAGGATAGGTTTGTTAAGTATTGGTTCAGACAGTTACCTGGCTCAAGGTTGAATAGTTTTCAAAACTGTTTGGCCTTTTATGCTATGTGTTGTCCCCAAAAAATGTCACTCATTTTTGGGACAACCTACAGACTATTTTGGCCTTGCACAAACCAAAAATCATATCTCCCCTTTTCAAAAAATTGTTCTGAGCATTCGGGTTCATCATTTTTCAAAGCTTTTCCAGAAATGTACAGACTCTGCAAGCTTGAATCTATGGACTCTGGAGGCTTGAATCTACAGACTCTACAGGCTTGAATCTACGGACTCTGTAGGAATAAATCTACGGACTCTGTAGGCTTAAAACTACGGACTCTGTAGGCTCATTTCTATGGACTCTTTCAAGGCTCAAGAGAAAACTTAGAGAAAACTACGGACTTCACAGGTTGATTTCTATAGACTTTACAGGAAAGAAACAAGCTCTCAACACCTAGGCTATTTTAAGGTTGGTTCAACGATAAGATTCAACCAAAATGTCCATCAGCAAGCTTTTAAGCAAGGATTGAACCATTAAACCGTTGAACCTTGAACCATTTTGGTTCAACGAGTTCAATGGGTTCAAACGTTCAACGTCATCAGCAAGAGTTAAGTGCATTTGTCATGGTTCAAAATTTAACCACTTCAAGGTTCAACATCTTCAAAACACTTATCAAAGAGAAGAAGGATTGAACCATTGAACCACTTTGGTTCAAAGGTTCAACAGGTTCAATGGTTTAAAGGTTTAATGCGTGATTGGTTCAAGCGGACAAAGGACTTAGCCAAATAAAGGGATTGAACCGATTGAAACATTGAATCGTTGAACCAAAGTTGGTTCAATCGGTAGGTTCAAGGGGTTGCCCCAAAGCCAAAGGAACAAATGCCCTTGCGGAGGGTGGTGAACCGAGGCCTAGAACCCTTGCGGAGGGTAGCGATAAAAAATAGACAAAGTGAATTACTTCAAGAAAATGAATAAGGCAAAGGACAAAGTGATATCCTTCAGATAATTTGTTTGAAGGAATTTGCCCAAAAAACAAAGCAAAGCCCGACGGAAAGACAAGGCAAGGAAGATTTCCTTTGGACCAATTACCTGAAGGAAATCCTTCGAACATTTTATCTGAAGGAAATAAAGGATAAAGCCCATGAAAGAAAGAAGCCCGAAGGCCATCCGAAGACCACCCAAAGGGCATATACCCTTGTGGGGGGATCTTCTCGACCCAAAGCGGACCGTTTCTTAAGGCCTCGAAGGGTAGGTCCCCTACGGGAAAGATCAAACGACAAAGCTGAAGGAATTGCTAAGGAAAGTGACGTGCCCATAGACATCAAAGTCGCAATAATGAAATAGCCATTGACCCTTGTAGGTTTAAGCATGAACCCGCATGCATTCAAAGACTTTAAGGCCAAGGCCAAAAGAAAGAACCGCTAAGAGGAGCGTAAAGAGCCAGTAAAGCTGGGAACATAGCCTCGAGAGCTTAAATTCCAAGAAGAGACAAAGCTAGAAAAGACAAAAGCAAAAAGAGGGAAAAGCTTGAAATATCTATGCAAAAGTAATTTCAGTAGGTGGAACAGTCCACTAAGCAGGTATTTTGGCTTGCAAACATTGAAGGTGCAGCTCGTTAGTCTCCTTTGGAGTAAAGATAAAATAGACAGCTGCACAAACATCAGAGGGGACAGACCAGAAGATCCAAACCTAGGAAGAGACATATTAGATGAATGGACATGCCATAATTAAGGCAATGCACTGTTCCAAGCATGGTCCCTCCAGATAGAATTGAAAATGCATTGAAGGCATGGACTGTAGCATGGGCCGTCCCATGGGAGAGAGCGCCAAGCCTTGCTTGGTGCATATATATTGTAATCTCTTTTATTGTTTTAGGGAGATTTTCCCCTTACCAGAAGTGAAACTCTACCCAAATTGAAAGGCATTACTGAGACTTTGAGCTTAGATTGTCGTTCATATTTTTTTGATTGAATTAGAAAGCAAGTTACTTGCAGACTTTGTGTTGTTAAAGCTTGTGCTGCATTAGGAGATTGTTCTTATGTCTGTCTCCTAAAATCATTCTTGTTTATTTTATTTAGCAAGCAGAACTAGTGGAAGTGATAAGGAAGGTGTCCTGAAGCCAACTACTTTCAGACTTTGTGCTGTCATAGTTGTCTTCACTGTGTGTTTTTATTTTTTATTTCTGTGTAAAAGACCTTGGGATGACTTTGTGCCCCCATTTTTCTTCGTATCTTACTCTTTGGGCAGTCAAGGTGGAGACTTTGAGCTACATCTTAGATTGCTAGTTACTTTGGACCCGATTACTAGTCACTTGTTACTAGAAAGAGTCATGTTGTTTGCAAGAACAAGCACTTCTGAAAGAAGAGGAGTGCCTTCTGTTGCTTCACCAGGATTTCTACTCTCCAGGAAGGGATCTAGCTCTTGGCTAAAAGTTACTTCTGAAAGAGGAGAAGTACCTTCACCAATCACCTAGGATTTTCTCCTCTATTTCTTAGCATCATCTCTGAAAAAAGAGAGATGGATGGTTTATCCTACCCCTGATTGTTATTTTCAGCTTATATATATATATATATATATATATATATATATATATATATATATATATATATATATATATATATATATATAGCCTCCGCATATATAATAGGGAACCTCCCCTTGATGAGAGGAGAGATTTGTCCCATTTGGATGTGGTAAAACTGTAACATTGGATGACCAATCTCCCTATGTTGTGGTGATAGGAACTATTTTGGTCACCAGTTAGCTGGCTGACAAAATATTAACCCAAAATTTTTTGGTGACTCTGCTGGGGACACAGTAATTTTGTGCAATTTAGAACCTCAAGTTTTAGATTGAAACATCACCTGTGTCCTACCCATTATCAGTATAACCTTATCCATGCATTCCACTGTGGAAGAATGAACTGCTCTAGTGCTTTCCCATTGTTAATTTTTCCTCCCCAGCCTCGCTCAACAGTTTTTGGTGACTTCGCTGGGGAAGAGTGCACAGTTTGAAGTCTCAAACTTCAAGTTGAAGCAGATCCTGCTCTTTTTCATTTTTGTTCTATAATTTGGCAACTCCACATTATACTAGAAGCCAAAAATCCCAAAGTGTTGTTGACCCTGCTTTTGAGTTGGTGCAATAGAGTAATTTTGAGTTGTTTCCTCCACAACCTCACCTTAGATGAACTAGGAGTCTTCCTCCTAGCCCTACTAGGCCACCAACACAAGGTAGAGCTTCTTTTTTTGCTGTTAGCCAAGCTTTGTCTATCCACGCTCCACCTGGATTAGTGATCCCACTTTTACATAATCAAATCATGGCTCAAGGCCCTTGGGGTAACTCTTTTGGTCCACTGAATTTGACTCCACCTCTACATGAGCTTCCACGTAGTTCAAGGAAGAATTTCCCCAAATTCTTTGGTGATGGGAAGGTTCATCCTGATGAACACATTGTAGCATTCAGCATAGCCTGCGATGTAATAGGGGTGGAATTTGAAGACATAATGGTCAAGCTATTCATGGAGACACTACAAGACGCTACTAAAGACTGGTTCTACCACCTATAGGCTAGATTAGTGACTGATTGGGACACTCTAAAAGACAAATTTGAAGCCAAGTTCAAGCCTGCAGAAGATGCACATGCCTTGCTGGCCCAGCTCACTCAAATGAAGAAAGAGCCTCATGAGCCTATGAGGGATTTTATTTCTAAGTTTGACAAGTTGAGGCACAAGATTTCCATGGTCACCCAGTTAACACCTCAGAACCTCAAATGAGTCTTCATCAACTCACAACTACCTGAAATGAGTTTCTTGCTGAGACGGGCCAGATAGATAGACCTTGCTGCTGCTCAAGACTTGGTTACTGAGGTAGAAGATGACCTTATCTTAGCAGGAAAGATAAGGAGAGACCCTAATAAAGGTAAATCCTCTTCATCTTCTAAATATTCACCTACAGCCACCACTGACCCAATGGTACAAAAGCTGGCAAATGAATTGTTAGCCTTGAAAAGGCAAATGGCACAAGGTATGTCTTTCGCTCCTCTATATAAAGATATACCAAGGAGGACATTCCCTAATCATCCATATCAAGGCAACACTACCAGAAGTCAAGGGCAACCAAATCATCTTCCTCCCCCACAGAGGAACCTTGCCCTTGAAGCACCTCCAACCAACTCAGTAGTTGGATATCTGGAAATAGAACATGTTTCCTATTTCCAACCTAAGTTTGAGCAAGAAAATGGCACTGATCTCTTCAAGGAGGATATAAAAAAATCAGTTGGTGTCTCCCACATTGGTTTCCTAAATTTCCAAGATGAATCCACAAGTGAAGGTGAAGCAGTCGAAGGATTATATGCAATATTCTCTAGGTCTGAGAATCAGTCAGCCCAGCAGGCCGACAAAGAGAAGATAGAGGAGCGACCCCAACCAACAATTTCAATTGCTGAGTAGAGAACCCCTCTTCCTTTCCAATCAAAGGACCCGGTGATTGCCAAAGAAGTGAGTACATCAAACATCTTTGCACCTTCTACTTCAAATTCGCAGATCAGTCCTCCCCTCTCAAAAACTAAAAGGATGAACTCCCATCCTCTCTTCCAAGTCCATCTCAGTTATTTTCCATGATTGATCATGTCAAGAAATCCAAAATTCAAATGACTGAGTTTGAATCCCTGCAAGCCAATCCTGAGCAATTAAACATTGGTGGAGAACCAGGTGTAGACCTGTCTAAGGTAAAGATTGTGGTTACCCAAACGTCCACCCCTACTACTCAAATTCTATTTGAGCCTTCAGGCAGGGGTAATTACTTCTTAACCACAGAGGACGCTCATGTCCCAGCTGATAAAAGTCCTGTAGCTGACAATCTAGGATTTCATCCAAATAAGGCATCAAAAAAATTGGTAGGGCACAGAACAAATCAAGAAAGATCTTTCATCTCCCATGAAGAGAAATCTAATAGAAGATCAGCTTCTAATGATGCTTGGATCTTAGAATCTGATGACAACAATTCTTCTACTTATGCGAGAGCTGGGACTGTGTTGATATCTCCTCAAGGAGATATTTTTCTTTCATGCAAGTTACAGTTCAGCAAAACCAACAACACAGCTGGATGTGAATCTTTGTTGCTCAAATTGAAGACTGCTCAAGACCAAGATTTCAAACTCCTTCACACTAAAGGAGATGTTGAGCTGATGGTTTGTCAGGGGTTTGATGCTTACAATCAAAACATGTGCTGAGCTAAACCAATAGAACAATAAGCTATGGTAGTGGACCATACTGCTGTACTCTAAAGTCAACAAAAGGAACTCTTCACAGAGAGAGCAAGGAGTTATAGTTTTTAGAGAGAAGACCACATCTTGCCATGGAGCAAGAAGAGAGAGCCAAAAGGAGTTCACAAAAAATTGGTTTTCTGGTGGAGAGTTCCATTCGCCCGTCACCGATTTTGGGGACAAAATGGTTTTCTATTGGTTTATCAAGACAAAATGCCATTTTCATTGTCTGACAATGGGCAACGTCTGAATCACTTCAATTCTTGAAGTGTCAGATAAGTTCACCTGTACATATGTATATTTGTATAGTCTTTGGTTCTATTTTGTGTTTTTCATTTTCATTTTGGAGCTTTTTTTTTGGGTAGCATGACTCCGTATCCCAATGGCATACTTTAAGGCACTGGAGATTCTGGTTTTTACTCTCCTTAGATATTCAAAGTTTTCAACTGAAGGAAGTTCCCCAACTAGAGCCAGTTGTTGTCTCCAAAAAATGTCACTCATTTTTGGGACAACCTATGGACTATTTTGGCCCTGCACAGACCAAAAATCATCTCTCCCCTTTTCAAAAAATTGTTCTGAGCATTTAGGTTCTTCATTTTTTAAAACTTTTCTAGAAATCTACGAACTCTGTAGGCTTAAATCTATGGACTCTGTAGGAAGAAATCTACGAAATCTGTAGGCTTAAAACTATGGACTCTGTGGCTCATTTCTACAGACTCTTTCAAGGCTTGAGAGAAAACTTAGAGAAAACTATAGACTTCACAGGTTGATTTCTACAGACTCTACAAGAAAGAAACAAGATCTCAGCACCTAGGTGATTTCAAGGTTGGTTCAACGACAAGGTTCAACCAAAATGTCCATCGGCAAGCTTCTAAACAAGGATTGAACCATTGAACCATTGAACCTTGAATCATTTTTGTTCAATGGGTTCAATGGGTTCAAAGGTTCAACATCATCATCAAGAGTTAAGCGTATTTTTCAAGGTTCAAAGTTCAACTGCTTCAAGGTTCAATGGCTTCAAAACACTTATCAAAGAGAAGAAGGCTTGAACCATTGAACCATTTTGGTTCAAAGGTTCAACGGGTTCAATGGTTCAACGCATGGTTGGTTTAAGTGGACAAAGGACTTAGCCAAATAAAGGGATTGAACCAATTGAACCATTGAACCGTTGAACCAAAGTTGGTTCAATTGGTAGGTTCAAGGGGCTGCCCCAAAGCTAAAGGAACAAGTGCCCTTGCGGAGGGCGGTGAACCAAGGCCTATAACCCTTGTGGAGAGTAGCGAGCAAAAATAGACAAAGTGAATTCCTTTGAGAAAATGAACAAGGCAAAGGACAAAGTGAAATCCTTCAGATAATTTTTCCAAAAGAATTTGCCTGAAAAACAAAACATAGCCTGGCAGAAAGACAAGGCAAGGAAGATTTCCTTCAGACCAATTGCCCGAAGGAATTCCTTCGGACATTTTGTCTAAAGGAAATAAAAGATAAAGCCCACCAAAAGAAAGAAGCCTGAAGGCCATTCGAAGACCACTCGAAGGGTAGATACCCTTGCGGGTGGCTCTTCTCGACCCAAAGTGGATCATTTCTCAAGGCCCCGAAGGGCAGGTCCCCACTGGGAAAGATTAAACGACAAAGTCAAAGGAATTGTTGAGGAAAGTGACGTGCCCATAGACGTCAAAGTTGCAACAATGAAATAGCCATTAATCCTTGCAAGTTTAAGCATGGACCCGAATGCATTCAAAGGCTTTAAGGCCAAGGCCAAAAGGAAGAACTGTTGAGAGGAGCGTAAAGAGCCAGTAAAGCTAGGAACGTAGCCCCAAGATCTTAAATTCTAGGAAGAGACAAAGCTGGAAAAGACAAAAGTAGAAAGAGGGAAAAGCCTAAAATAAATTACTTAGGTGAAACAATCCACTAAGCAGATATTTTGGCTTGCAAACATTAAAGGTGCGGCCCGTTAGTCTCCTTTGGAGTAAAGACAAAATGGACAGTTACACAGACGTCAGAGGGGATAGACCAAAAGATCCAAACCCAAGAAGAGACATATTAGATGAATGGACATGCCATAATTAAGGCAATGTGTTGTTCCAAGCATGGTCCCTCTAGACAGAACTGAAAATGCATTGAAGGGATTGATTACAGCATGGGCCATCCCATGGGAGAGAGCGCCAAGCCTTGCTTGGTGCCTATATATTGTAATCTCTTTTATTATTTTAGGGAGATCTTCCCCTTACCAGAAGTGAAACTCTGCCCAAATTGAAAGGCATTACTGAGACTTTGAGCTCAGATTGTAGTTCATATTTCTTTGATTAAATGAAAAAGCAAGTTACTTGTAGACTTTGTGTTGTTATAGCTTGTGCTACATTAGGAGATTGTTCTTATGTCTATCTTCTTAAAGCATTATTGTTTATTTGATTTAACAAGCAGAACTAGTGGAGGTGATAAGGAAGGTGTCCTAAAGCCAACTACTTTTAGACTTTGCGCTATCATAGTTGTCTTTAGTGTGTGTTTTTCTTTTTAATTTTTGTGTAAAAGTCCTTGGGACGACTTTGTGCCCCCATTGTTCTTCGTATCTTACTCTTTGGGAAGTCAAGGTGGAGAATTTGAGCTACATCTTAGATTGCTGGTTACTTTAGACCTAATTATTAGTCACTTGTTACCAGAAAGAGTCCTGCTGTTTGCAAGAACAAGCACTTCTGAAAGAAGAGGAGTGCCTTCTGTTGCTTCACCAGGATTTCTACTCTCCAGGAAGGGATCTAGCTCTTGGCTGAAAGTTACTTCTGAAAGAGGAGAAGTACCTTCACCAATCACCTAGGATTTTCTCCTCTATTTCTTAGCATCATCTCTAAAAAAAGAGAGATGGATGGTTTATCCTACCCCCGAGTGTTATTTTCAACTTATATATATAGTATATAGCCTCCACATATTTAATAGGGAACCTCCCCTTGATGAGAGGAGAGATTTGTCCCCTTTGGATGTGGTAAACCTGCAACATTGGATGATTAATCTCCCTATGTTGTGGTGATAGGAACTATTTTGGTCACCAGTTAGCTGGCCGACAAAATATTCACCCAACACTATGCATAGCCTATGAAACTAATGTATGTTAGCTTCTGATTGTTGATCCTGAAGAGTCAACAGGATTATGACTATGTATGGTTAGAATATTGTTGGACTTCACTGATTATGTAATATTGTTCTATGTTATATAAATATATTTTGTTCAAATTAAGTAGGTCAATATCATCCAGATAAACTTTGAGACAATATCCTTACCCAAAGAATGGGTGACTAGTTATAGCAAGTGTATCTATAGACCACTTAAGAAAAAAATCAAGTACATTCCTAGGCTAACTTCTCTTCCTACAAAAGAAGATTTTGGAAGATATAAAATCTCCCTGTTGGAAGATGAAAGAAAAGAAACCCAATAAGGAGAATGCCCTAAAGAGAAAAAACTCAACAGGTCTTAGTCCATGAAGAAACCCTCTATAACTAATTTAGAGACCCTCAAAACCATAAGATTCCCAAGCTAAAAATCTGATGCTTCTGAATTAGATTGGTCAAAATACCATAGTTTGCCTGATGAACACAATTCTTATATAAACCTAGCTAAAAATTATTTTGGCAACCATCCTGATTGCGATACCTATATAATTTATACCTAGAGAATGTAGAATGCTCTGCATATTAATATGTTTAGAGGAGATCCAACTAAAGAAATAAAATCTCTTCCAAGAGAAGATGAGTTGAAAATCTCAACTACTTTAGAAAAAGAAGCAAATAGGGTAGATGTCAAATAAAATGTTCTAGAAAATATGGGAAGATTTCTCCCAAGGCAATTCTATGTGAAATTCACATCTGATAGACAATTTTTTATGCAACATGACCCAATAGAAGCAGTAGGTAGGGGAAAACATAACTCTACTACAAAAAGGCAACTAAAATGGTGTAATTAAACTTTAACTGAGTTGGGAAAAAATATTGATGAAATTTATATGGAAATAACTCAAATGAGAAGCTTTCTTGATAAAAATATAGGAAGAATAGTTAAGAAACCATTAACCCAAACATAGGACCTAGCTCCACTAGTCATTACTAGTGATAGGATTCAAGGTGAGATAAACACAGCTAAAGCTAGATTGGTTGAGTTAAATAAAGGTCAAGATAAACAAATAATAATGTTAGATGAAGCCCCTGGCATAGTAAAACATATGGAAGAAGTCCTTTCAGACAAAAATCTAGACCTCTCTCTTGAGGCTACAAAGTTTGAAGAAATAAAAGAAGATTTGAAGAAGTTGATTATGATAAATACACAAGGCTATGATATGCTTAAAGTAATCCACACAAGAATGGTGGACCTTTAAATGTTAATACTAGTACAAATTTGCAAACTAAAAAAATAGACATTAGCTTTGAATAAATAGAAAAAGTTGTCATAAAAATAAAAGATCAGCAGAGTGTTAGAGTATAGGAAACTGAAAAGAAAATTCAAGAACTTCAAGAAAAATTTGATACCTTCATAGGATCATCCTCACATATTTTGACTCAGATACATGAATTGCAGGAAAACATGAAAAGGTCTTATAAAACAACCTACTACAGAGCAAGTGTCTGATCATGCTAAACAAATCAGACAATTAAGATCCAATATAAATTTGAGTCATTAAGCATAAGTGATTTGCTGAAATTTTTTGATGATACCTACAAAAGGCTTGAAAGGCTTAATAAAAATACTAAATTTTTCAAAGAACTGGTTAAGTTGTCTGAAGATATAAACCAAAAAAAAACATTGAAGAAAATTTCACTACCACCTACCTATATTTCAATGAACTCAGTGAATTAGATTGGAACCCTAATAATCCAGAAGTCTTAGATCCCTTGGATGCTTCACAGGATTGGACTGAGTCCCTACTTGCCAGCCTGACAGGTGTGTAAAAGGAAAAGGTTGTACTTACTGGTACACCTAGATGGTTGGAAGAAGTATAATCCTCCAACACTAAGTCATCTAGCTTGTCTATAGTCACACATAAGATTAATGCAACCTTTCCCCAAAGAAATTTTGGCAATGGAAAGGTTTTTCTAATATTAGGTGTGACTATAGACAAGCTAGATGACTCAATGTTGGAGTATACTTCTTACAACCATCTGGGTGTACCGGTAAGTACAACCTTTTCCTCTTGCACACTTGTTAGGCTAGCAAATAGGGACGCAGTCCAATCTTGCAAAGCATCCAAGGGATCTGAGAGTTCAGGATTATCAGGGTTCCAATCTAATTCACTAAGTTCATTAAAATATAGGCAGGTGGTAGTGAAATTTTCTTTAATTTTCTTTTTTAATTTATATCTCTAGAAAACTTAACCAATTATTTTAAAATTTTAGTATTTTTATCAAGCCTTTCAAGCCTTTTGTAGGTATCATCAAAAAAGTTCAACAAATCACTTATGCTTAATGACTCAATGTTTATAAAGGATCTTAATTATCTGATTTATTTAGAATCATCAGACACTTTCTCTGTAGTAGTTTATCTTAATGGGATGATCTTAGAAGGGGTGCCTTCTCCTATTTTTACCATACTCAGAGTGTTTGTTTTATAAGACCTTTTCATGTTTTCCTGAAATTCATGTATCTGAGTCAAAATAGGTGAGGATGATCCTACCAAGGTATCATCCTTTTCTTGAAGTTTTTGAATTTTCTTTTTAGTTTCCTCTACTCTAACACTCTACTGATCATTTATTCAATAATTAGAACATGCACAATGATTGGGACCTTTTCCTTAGCAGGGCAAGGATATACCTTACTACCTTACCTAAAATCCTACTTGCCTTTTTTATAAATATTATCCTACTTTCATAAAATCCTATCTTACCCTTTTGTTATTTTTTGATATCTTTGACCAGACTCCTTTCCATTGAATTGGACTATATAGTATATATAATCTTGTGTAAGTAGAAATAAGAATTGAGTCCTTGGTGTAACAATGCATCTCTTGGATATCTATTTCAAGAATGCTATCCAATGGATCCCAATACCTATGAATCATGCCTTGGATTATCCCAAAAAATTCCTAAAATGTGTTTAATAAAGTCCCTTAAGTTTCCTCCAAGGTCACTCAGTGCATCTAATTCAATAGGTGCATTTTGAGGTCTCAATTGAAAGTCTTACAAGAGTCTTCTTTTGTTACAATTATTCAAGTTTCCCCTAATGTATTCAAATACATTATTCAAATTTTGCCTAAAGCTAATATATCTTATGAAAATATGGTTAATCCTCCATTCTATGCACCTCCTTCATCTACCCCTCCATCACACATTGGACAACCATCAACCACTCCTTCCACTCCCACCCCATCTCAAGAGTGTGTGTCTTTGACATGGGATTAGTCCTAGCCACACCATGGATGCAAGAATTACAAGCTCAAAAACAAGCTAGACAACACTTGGTGCTTCTTAATATTATAGATTTCTATACCTTGCTACGTGTAATTGATGTGGTAAGATAAGAAAGTAGGATGATGAGTACAAGTTATGTATATGTTTTCCTTAAATATTTTGGTCAAGTTGGGTACGCATTTTATTTGGTATAAGATGTGGTTTTGAGCTCAATAAAATTAAATTGTCACATGTATCCATTAGTGATGATGCGGTTTTAAGATGTGTTGACCAATTTTCACCTCAGTACAATTTGTTCAACCATTTTCATGGAGAGTCGAATAGTGGTTGCAAGAACAGGTCATTTTAGAGGTCTAAAATTGCAAGTCAAGATGGCTAAGGTGTTTTGACTCCATTGTAGTGTATGTCAGGTTCTCCACAAGTCAAGTCTTAGCCCCTCGTAAACCCAAATTATATTATCAAGACCAAGTTGGGTTCTCTGAATGAATCGACTTGTTAAAATTTCATGAGTAGAAGTAATCCAAGTTTACAAACCTAAATTACTCCTTCCAATGCTTTTTATGTCTCTGACTATGCATGCCTTTGGGTTTTCCAAGGAGCTCTGCTTATAAATTTTATAATTAAAGGCAATCGAAAAACCCAAAATGGTCTTGAAAATGTTTCCCCCCAAGTATCCCTTCGGACTTTTCCAAAGCGCACTTTGTTTTCCCAAGCGTCCCTTTAGACTTTTTCGAATGGCACTTTTCTTACTAAGTGACCCCTCATAAAAGTTTCAAAGGGCACTTTTCTCCCTAAGTGACCCTTCAGAGTTTTTTGAAGGGCACTGTTTTTCCACGTGACCCTTTGGAAAAGTTTTGAAGGGCACTTTTTAGCCCAAGTGTCCCTTTAGACTTTTCCAAAGGGCACTTTATTGTCCAAGTGACCCTCTGGAAAAGTTCTGAAGGGCACTTTTCTTCCCAAGTGACCCTTCAAACTTTTTCAAAGGGCACTTTGTCTTTAGAAATGCCCTTCGAAAAAGTTCTAAAGGGCCATTTCCTTTGAAAATGCCCGGGACCCTATGCCTTCCCCAAGTGTCCAAATTTTTTTTGAATGACACTTTCCCAAGTGTCCTTCATGATTTTTTTTTGAAGGAACTAGTCATTGTTTTGGGCAATTTCCCTAAAAGAATTCCTTCGAATAAATTATCTGAAGGAATTACTTTGAGAAAATTTCTTGAAACATAAACCTGATGGATCCCCATGACATGTCGTAGGACCTTAAATTTAATACAACCAACTAGTCATTGGGGTGCAAAGGCATGACGTGTTTTAGGATGTCAAATTTAGGATGGCCAACTAGCTATTGAGATTCAAAGATGACATGTTGTAGGAAATCAAATTCATGCCTAAAGCCTTCGACCAGGAAGTAAAGCCATTCAAAGAACCCGACAAGGTCAAAAGCAAGGATAGTGCAAATTGAGTTTCTCGAAGAGCTTTACTTATGGCTTTTATAAGTAAAAGCAATCGAGAAGCCCGAAAAGGAAGAGATAGTGCAAATTGGGTTTCCCAAAGAGCTTTTCTTATGACTTTTACAAGTAAAAGCAATCAAAGAAATCGAAGAAGCAAGTAGAAGTAAAGTCACTTGGAAAACCCAAATGGGTCTACAGTGCAAAACATGGGAGCTCTCAAGAGGAATCCATTGATTTTGTAATGATCTGAGCCATTTATTGTGGAGGGTCATCTCACCATTGATCTTGCAGCGATCCTAGTCATTTCAAGAGGGTGAGTCAAAGAGAAGGATAAACTTCAACTAAATGAGAGAATAACAAGAATTAGTTACACCAAGATGGTGACTGCAAACCATTTTGGAGGCTTCTATTTTGGTGCCCAAGAGCTCTCTTTTATCTCCCTCTTCTGCTATAAATAAGACCCTTGGGCTCTAGTTTTCTCATCCATAGATAGTATGACAAAGACATGATGGAATGTTTTGCCATTTTATTGCCTTTGAGTAAAGAAACACAAGTCTATTTTTTCTAAGTTCTAGACATTTGCCTAGGCATCCAAGAGACACAGAGTGACAACAAGTGATATTTTATCCTTCTATTCTCTATCCTTCTTATTTTTTAGCAAAGAGTTGATCCAACAGGTCATGGAGACTTCATTCTAGTTGTATGAGATTTTGCACATGTGTAACCTTTTTTTGGACTATACAAGTTGTCTTTTCTAGTTATTTAACTTGTGTGATCTCACTCATTTTGTCTCTAAATTTAAATACTTATGTTGGAATCTTCTAGAGCTTAAGTTATAAACTATATTCTACTTTATTGTGCATAAGTATAAGGCATACATGTGATACTAATTCTTGGTGTATCACCATCTTAGACTAGGATTTTCATTTATGTAAACTTCAGACTCTTTTCACTCATACAAACTAGTTCAGCAACTTATGGAAAAAAAAGCTAATATAGGGAGCTAGCCCTTTCAACCTAGAGGTTTATTTACACTTATAGGCACACCCACAGGCCTGGGAATGTCCCAACATTGCCCAAATCTGGAGGAGGCCTTAACAACCCTCTTCTAGATGCAAGATTTAGAGACAACAATTCTAGCACACCTGATGGGAGCCGAATTATTACTAAGTCAAAGTGAATGCTGGTCTTGACAGGCCTAAGTAGTAGAAATACCCCTAACCCAGCATTTGGTGACTCCAAAAGGGTGTGAATCGCTGGTTCTAGACTAAGTTTTATAAATTATCCTACATGGTCCTCACAAGGTCCTTAAGATTTTCTGACCAAGCCCCTTCAGCTAAAGCTTTTCTTGAAGAACAACACCCTAAACCACTCCTAGCCCTATTAAATCCTTGGCAAGGAGGTTTTGGGGAGGAAGCAAAAGAGGTTGTGGAAGTTCAAGGAGAGGAGGAAGTTGAAGAAGAAGAAATAGAGGATCATAGAAGAAGAAGAGAATTGGTAGAAAGGGGAGAGATAGATAGGCACCAACCTTTCCCTACTTTTAATACCAAAAACCCAATAGATTTTCCTACATGTGACCCCATCCCACCATATGCTACCAAAAATAATCCTAAATTCAATGGAGAGGGTCCTATTACCCCATCTGAACTATTAAAGACATCTCTAATTTTCGTAATTTCCATAATGTTACTAGGGCCAACATAGCCATTAGTATCTTGTTATGTCTTTGAAGGGAAAAGCTCTTGACTGATATAAAACATTGGAGGGGGGATGCATTACAAGCTGAGATGGTTTTGGAGACATATTGTTGACAAGATTCAAAATAAGAGTGATCATGCTTCCCTAATACATCAGTTGAAGGTAATAAGAAGAGGTCAAAATTAATCCATAGGAGATTTTAATGAGAGATTTCAATGAGAGATTTCAAATAACATGGTATAGGCTACCACCAATCATGAGACCTCCTCTTAGCTTTGTGTTTCCAACATTCCTTAAATGGATTGGTATTGATGTTGTTGTTATGTTACAATCAATAGGAGGATTCACTCTTCTAGATGCATATGAGCTAGCAATTAAGGTTGAGAATAGATTGATTCAAGTTGGAAGACTCCCTCCAAGAGTTTCCATGCCTTTGTTGTCCCACAATTCGGTTGAAGCTCCAAACATGTCTTAGGCTCCCAATGCCAATGTGAAGCCAAGAGCCTTTCCCAAGAAGGTGGATAACATTGTGGACAAGGATGAAGAAATCAGATCATTGAGAGCTCAACTCAAGCAAACTCAATATCAGGCAAGTTCTCCTCCTAATGCACAATACTATCTTCAACAAGGATATAGATCTCCATCCCAATACAATTATCAAGGGAGAGGACAAAATCAACAAGGTTACAACAAGCAACCCAATGCATATAATCCAAATTCTACTCCTCCCGTAAAGGTTGTTTTTCTAGTTCATGTAAATCTAGTGCAAGGAGAAGATCATGTGGACCAATAGGGGCAACCTCAAGGTCAGTTTGCACATGATGATGGAGGAACCAGCTATGCTTTGACTACACAAGATGAAGCTACTTCTTACATGACAATAGAAGAAGCATGTCCCAGCCAAAGGGATAGTCATGGAGAGAATTGTAACCCAAGTGTGGGGATGATGAACTTTTAAGAAAAGGATGATTTTGTGTTGACTCAAGGCATGTCAATTATAGCTAATAAAAGGTCAAAGAAGAGAGCCTTGGGAGAATGCCAAGGGCCATGAATAGTTCCAAGTGATGCCTTTCCAAGGCCACAAAACACCAATCAAAGTGTTGCACCTTCTACAAGTCATGTTCCTCAACAAAGTTAGAATGTAAATGCAGCTACCAAGATTTCAACACAATAAGCAACAACTCCTTTATTACTGTTAAAAATGTAGGAGAAAGTGAATACTCCATCTCTAAATATTGTGGATTCATTAAAAAGCACCAAGACAAGCATATCCATTTGGGATGTTCTACATACACCTAGTCAAAAGTAACTTTTGCAAGAACAATTAGCAAGCATGTAGGTGGCTCCTTAATCTTCAAGGTATCATAGTGTGGCTCTCACAAATTCTCCAAATCATCTTTTGGAGCCTTCCACTAAAGCTGAAAAGCCTCCACCCTTCTACCTCACACTCATTGTAGGAGATAAGTCGGCCCACAATTGTATTGTGGATAGTGGAGCAAGCATTACTGTTATGCCTAAAGTAATGGTTGATAAGCTAGGTTTGAATTATGAGCCACATAGTAAAGACATGTTACAGCTAGATGGAACTCCAACCAAGATGGTAGGATTGGTCAAAGGTCTTAAACTGTTTTTACATGGCTGCCCAAGCTTCCCTATCATGCAAGATATTGTGGTGGTGGACCTTCCAGCACACTTTGTTATATGCTTGTCTAGGGACTTTACGACCAAGATAGAAGGATACCTTTATGCTGATTAGTCCTTTCTAGCTTTCAAGACAAGGTATGGAACCAAGGTAACCATAAGGACTCATCCCTTAGCAAGGTTCCACATTAACCATACTTAGAGACAATGACAAATCAAAACTATCAATCATCAAGGAGGAAGAGGCAGTCTTGAATGGTGAAACATCTTCTCCTCTTGAAGGTATTTTTGACCTATATCTTGACAAGTACAACATTGAAACACACGACGTTGATCCTTACATTTTCATTGAGGAAACTAATTTGGGATTTTACTGCATGCATGAGGGAAATGTCCCAATTCCTTCACTCACCAATGAAGATCATGAGCTTGATGGCATGTGGAAAATGTTTGTTGATGGTTCAAGGAGAAAATTAAGTGTAGGAGCTAGTGTCATGTTGGTCTCCCCATCAAATAATCATTACTACTCTTCTTATAGGTTTCACTTTAGCTATACTTGCAATGTGGTAGAATATGAAGGCTTAGATCATGGTCTCCAATGGGCAATGAAGAGAGGAATCAAGCTTTTGAAAGTTTTTAGAGATAATGAGTTGGTAATTCATCAAGTGAGAAGTCAAGATATAGTTAAGAACCCCTTTTTCAAGTCCTAAAAGCATAGTGTATGGGATCTACTTGAGGTTTTTTATGCCTTTAACATTCAGTTCATCCCAAGAGACTTGAATAAGCATGTTGATAGATTGGCAGTAATAGGAGCACGTTTTGACTTAGTTGCTGATGTTGAACAAGAGAAATATCAATCTCATATCAAGATCATTGTGAGACCTTCCATTATATATAATTAAGTGTCATGGTAAGTGTTTGAGAGTGATGAACACATTGCACACTTATTGTAAAATGAGGCAGGCTTCTTTTCAAGAAATCAAAAGAAGTTGCATGATCATTATGAAGAGCAGATTATATAGCTGAAGACAAATAAAATACCCAAGGGGATGATTACCTTGGAGAGTGTATTCAATGAGGATGATCAAAATAAAAACCAAAGAATGAGCATGTCAACAAAAGAAGAGAACTATGAGAGAGTTCTGATTTTCAAGGACAAACTTTTGAAGATTGGCAAGGCTTGTTCTCAACTGGAAAGGCAAGCTTTTATTACATTATGCAAAGAGTTTCATGACATATTTGCCTGGGAATACAAGGACTGGAAGGGATTTGACTCAATTCTAGCTCACCACACCATTGAGTTGGAGCATGGAGCTGAACCGGTAAGGTAGAAGCAAAGTCTTATCAACCCCAAGGTAGAAGAACTCATGAAGAAAGAGTTGACCAAATTGATTGAGTCTAGGATTATCCTTCCTATCATGCACTCAACTTGGGTAACAAACCTCATTCTGGTTTGAAAGAAGAATGGATAAATCAGAATTTGTGTGGATTTTTGTGATCTAAACAAAGTGTCTCTCAAGGATCATTACCCACTCCCTTCCAAGGAACAAATTTTGCAAGTTGTTTCGAGTTCTCAATGTTTCTCACTTCTTGATGGTTATTCAGGTTATAATAAAATATTAGTAAATGAAGAGGATTAATTCAAGACATCTTTCACCACCAAGTGGGGGACATTTGACTACAATAAGATGTCATTTGGTCTATCTAATGCTGGAGCTACTTTTCAAAGGGCAATGGACATGGCTTTCAAAGGTTTGATCAATAAATTTTTACTTGTTTACCTTGATGATATAACCATTTTTTCAAAGGATGTTGTTGAGCATATGGGACATCTAAGGTAAGTGTTTGATAAGTGTATAGAGTACAACATATCCCTCAATCCAAAGAAGTGCATCTTCATTGTCCATGAAGGTAAGCTTTTGGGTCATGTTGTTTCAAAAGAAGGCTTATCTATTGACCTCAAAAGAATTGAAGCTATTTTAGGCTTGTCTTTTCCTCAACACAAGAAAGGGATGCAAAGTTTCTTGGAAAAAATAAACCTTTTAAGGAGGTTTATCCCAAACTTTTCAACTATGGTAAAGCCTATCACAGCCATGCTAAAAAAGAACCAAGTTTTGACTTGGACAAACGAAGGTAAAGGCAGCTTTGAGGAAATCAAGCAAGTAATTGCAGCATCTCCCACTCTCTTAAATTTGAATTTTGCTAAGGATTTCATTCTTTATAATATTGCTAACCTAGACACAATCTCAGCCATGCTAATGCAAAAGAATGACGAGGATATTGAGCAGCCAATTACTTTCTTCGGCCAAGGCTTAGAAGTCTACGAGGTGAGATATTATTTTGTTGAGAAGCAAAATTTAACTATTATTAGAGGTTTGAAAAAATTTAGGCATATGGTTTCCAACAACAAGATCCATGTCATGGTCTCTCATCCTAGCACCAAGGAGTTTTTCCTAAGCAGGGATCTCAATGAGAAGAGAACTGGATGGATCACGAAGGTGATGGAATATGACATTGACATCAAGGTAACCAACCTAGTCAGAGGAAGAGTTTTATGTGATCACTTGGCATCTAACTTTCAAGAGCCAAAATAACAAGCCTTGGTAAATCAAGTTCAAGACCATCCAGTTGATCAAATGCAGAATCCTAGTTAGACACAAGACATCATTGGTTTTCTTCAAAATGGTGAGTGTCCCAATGGCTTGAATAAATCTCAAAGAAGTTATTTTAGGCTGCAAGCTATTCTTTATTGTTTTGTGGATGGCATTATCCTTAATAAGGATGTTAGAAATGTGTTGCTAAGATGCATTAACAATGACCAATTTGATATACTACTTAAAAAGTTCCATAATGGTGCAGATGGTGGTCACTTCTCTCCTAGAATAACAGTTGCAAAAATAATGAGAGTTGGTTACTATTGGCCTAGTCTTTTTAAAGACTGTTATCATTGGGCTAAAGTTTGTCCTTAATGTGCTTTCTTTTTTGGTAAAAAAAAAATTGTTGCCCTTCCATTGAATCCTATCCAAGTGGACCAAACTTTCATGCAATGGGGCCTTAACATCATTGGCATGATCAACCCTCCATCAAGTGTTGGACACAAATGGATATTGACTACTACAAAATACTTCACAAGATGGGTAGAGGCTATTGCTTTGAAGGAGGCAAATGAAAATGCTATCTTGAAGTTCTATGATAGCATTATAACAAGGTTTGAATCTCTTCATGTCATCATCTTGGATAATACACTTGATTTCATAAGTGCTAAAACTTTTGATTAGGAAACAAAGAGTGGAGTACATTTGAGTACCTCATCCAACTACTACCCTCAAGGTAATGGATTGGTTGAGTTTACGAACAAGAACCTCATCAAGATCATCAAGAGGATGTTGGAAAATAATCAAAGAGCATGGCTTAACAAGCTAAACACAACCTTATGGGTAGACAGAATCACTCTCAAGAAGTCAATTGGTAATTCTCCCTTTGTACTTGTTGATGGGAGAGAAGCTAGGTTGTCTATATCACAAGAGCTCCCTACCTTGGAACTTTCACAACAATTGGAATTACTTGAAAACACTGCCATAGAGGTCAGATTGACAAAATTAATGCAACTGTAGGAGGAAAGAGATGATGCACACAAAGCTTTGGAACACCATCAAGTCCTCATGAAGAAATCCTTTGACAAAAGGGCAAGGGCAAGAGTGTTCAAACAAGGTGACTTCATCTTGAAATGGGATGAAGATAGAGCAAAACTAGATAAACATACAAAGTTTGACACCTTGTGGAGTGGTCCTTACATCATCAACAAGTGCAAGAAAAGAAACTCCTTTCAGCTATCCAAAATAGATGTAGAAGAGCTGCCTATTCCAGTGAATGAAATCCATTTGAAGCCTTGATTTTGACCCTTGTTAGCCATGTCTTGTATATACTTTTTTTTGGTGTGTTTGTTTTCCATAAGTACTTTTTAGCACACGTGTGTTTTCCTTCCCTTTGTTTGGTGTGGGTCTCTGCCTTGTGTGTGTAATCAACCCAGCCAGTATTTTTTGAACCAAAGCTTGTTTAGTTCTCTTTGAAGTGTCTATATGCATGACTCCATTCCCATTGGAAGGATTTAGGTAGCTAGTCTTTGAAATAGTAGGTATACCTCCCCTCAAAATCACCAAGAATGTTGACCAATTTTTACCTCAGTATAATTTGTTCAACCATTTTCATGGAGAGTTGAACATTAGTTACAAGAACAGGTCATTTCAGAGATCCAAAATTGCAAGTCAAGATAGCTAAGGTGTTTTGGCTCCATTATAGTGTATGTCGGGTTCTCCACAAGTCAAGTCTTGTCCCCTCATAAACCTGAATTACATTATCAAGACCAAGTCGGGTTCTCTAAATGACTCAACTTGTTAAAATTTCATGAGTAAAAGTAATCTGGGTTTACGAACTCAAATTACTCCTTCCAATGCTTTGCAGGTCTCTGACTATGCATGACTTCGGGTTTTCTAAGGAGCTTTGCTTATGACTTTTATAAGTAAATGCAATAAAAAAACCTGAAATGGTCTTGATAATGTTTTCCCCACAAGTGTCCCTTCAAACTTTTTTGAAGGGCACTTTGTTTTCCCAAGTGTCCCTTCAGACTTTTTTGAATGGCACTTTTCTTTCTAAGTGACCCTTCGAAAAAGTTCTGAAGGGCACTTTTCTTCCTAAGTGATCCTTCAAACTTTTTTGAAGGGCACTTTTCTTCCAAGTGATCATTAGAAAAAGTTTTGAAGGGCACTTTTTAGCCAAAGTGCCCCTTTGAGCTTTTCTGAAAGGCACTTTATTTTCCAAGTGACACTTTGAAAAAGTTTTGAAGGGCACTTTTCTTCCCAAGTGACCCTTCAGACTTTTCTGAAGGGCACTTTGTCTTTAGAAATGCCCTTCATAAAATTTTCGAAGGGCCATTTCTTTTGGAAATGCCCTTCAAAATTTTCTAAAGGGACCCTGTGCCTTCCCCAAGTGTCCTTCGAGAAAATTTCCTAACGGAACTAACCATTATTTCAAGAAATTTCCCCAAAATAATTCCTTCAAACAAATTGTCTAAAGGAATTACTTCAGGAAAATTGATTGAAACGTAAACCCGATGGATCCCCATGACGTGCCGCAAGACATCAAGTTTAATATATCCAGCTAGTTATTGGGGTGTAAACACATGACGTCAAAAAGGGTGGCCAAGTAGACATTGAGATTCAAATATGACGTGTCACAGGATGTCAAATTCATGCTTAAAGCCTTCAAGTAGGAAGTAAAGCCATTTAGAAAACCTGACAGGGTCAAAATCAAGGATAGTAAAAATCAAGTTTCCCAAAGAGCTTTACTTATAACTTTTACAAGTAAAAGCAACTGAGAAGCCCAAAAATGAAGAGATAGTGCAAATCAAGTTTCCCAAAGAGCTTTGATTATGACTTTTACAAGTAAAAGCAATCAAAGAACCTGAAGAATCAAGTAGAATTAAATTCACTTGGAAAACTTGAATGGGTCTGTAGTACAAAATGCAAGAGCTCTCAAGAGGAATCCATTGATTTTGCAGTGATCTGAGCCATTTTTTGTGGAGGGTCATCTCACCATTGATATTGTAGTGATCCTGGTCATTTCTAGAAGGCGAATAAAAGAGAAGGACAAACTCCAACTGAATGAGAGAACAACAATAATTAGTTTCACCAGGATGGTGACTGTAAACCATTTTGGAGGCTTCTATTTTGGCACCCAAGAGCTCTCTCTTCTCTCCCTCTTTTGCTATAAATAAGACCCTTGGGCTCTAGTTTTATCATCCATAGATAGTATGACAAATCCATGATGGAATGTTTTGCCATTTTCTTGCCTTTGAGCAAAGAAGCATAAGTCTATTTTCTTTCTAAGTTCTAGACATTTACTTGGGCATGCAAGAGACACAGAGTGACAACAAGTGATGTTTTATCCTTTTGTTTTCTATCCTTTGTATTTTTGAGCAAATAGTTGATCCAACAAGTCATGGAGAGTGCATTCTAGTTGTATGAGATTTTGCACATGTTTAACCTTTTTTTTGGACTATACAGGTTGTCTTTTCTAGTTATTTACCTTGTGTGATCTCACTCATTTTGTCTCTACATTAAAATACTTATGTTGGAATCTTTTAAAGATTGAGTTATAGACTATATTCTATTGTATTGTGCATAAGTATAGGGCATACATGTGGATACTAATTCTTGGTGTATCGCCATCTTAGACTAGGCTTTTCATTTATTCAAACTTTTGACTCTTTCCACTCATACAAACTGGTTCAACGACTTATGGCACAAAAAGCTAATACAGGGAGCTAGATCTTTCAACCTAGAGGTTCATTTCCACTTATAGGCACACCCACATGCCTGGAAATGTCTCAACATTGCCCAAATCTAGAGGAGGCCTAAACAACCCTCTTTTAGGGTGCAAGATTTGGAGACAACAGGTCGCATGCATCCATTAGTGATGATGTGGTTTTAATATGTGGTGTCTGTAGTGATGAATGTATAGCTTTAAAAATATTTAAATGCATTAGGGACTTTGTTCGAAACCATTAAGAGATGGCTATGCTTTAGAAATATATGGTGGTGTAGACCCGACATTGACCAAGTATGACATATGTATAAGTTACTCGAGCTCAAACTCTATTGAACTTATTCAAGATACATTAAAGGTGACAATGTCCCTTAAATTTGAGACCTACTTCCCCTCAAGGATGATGCTGAGTAGAGAAACCCAATAATTTTTCATGTGGATGATGAATTTCTCACCTCATATAGATGGTTGATCAGAATAAAATACCAGTGTGCACCCCCTCATTGAAGGTTTCAAGATTATATATTTTATACATATATCTTCAATCATCTTGTTCATATTTCATTGTAATGAGCTTAAACCTTATGATGTGGACTACAACAAAGTAGTACATCTTAGAATTCTTACTTTGGCTTGGGATTTGAGGTTGAGGAGTCCATTGTTGAATTGTGTTCTCTCCTATGTGTAAGACTTAATATGAATGTACTTTGGGATCTAGAGGTAATTCAAGGTAGAAGGATCTAAATAATTTGAATACATACATATAAAACTATTAACATTTGGTGCTTACTCAATTAAGATGGGACCTTAAAGGGATCTACATGATAATTTTTATATAGTAATGGCAAGTCAGAGGCTTGCATCATGTGAATTATATACTAAACATGAGTTGATTGGATCGATGTCAATATTTAAACATTATTGGCTTATATGTATATACGATAAATTTGTGAATAGGCCTTAGTTGGATTGGTTAGAGGTGATGAGACATGTCTAGGTATCAAAGATGTGCATATCTGACAATTCTAACACTTCTCTAGGTGTATTAGACCTACACATGTGGACATATTTTATTAGATTGGTCATCTTTAGGCTCTAACAAATTTGATGATTCTAGGACAAGTGATAGTTAGGTCTCTAACACGAGTATATGTGTCTACAATATACACATATGGTGATGTATCTAATTGGATCGAGCCTCACAAGGATCTGATAGCTCTTTAATGAATCTAAGGTCTGACACCTCTAATAGTGATAACACTTTTGAGCATGTACAAGGTACACGTGGTGATATGTAATTGAATTTGGCCTCCCAAGGCATTGTCAACTCTAAAACTCCCATGACTTAATGCATCTCTAATAGCTTTAACACTTTCAAGTGTATGAGGTACACACATGGCATAACAAGGTTCAATCATAGGGGAAATTCAATTAAGGAGGCATGGGAGGCCAATTTAAACCCCTTCTTGACATAACTATAAGAGCATGTTATATGATTTGGGATAAAATTAAGTATGATTCTATCTATCATAAATTGAACCAATTAGTCAATTGGTTTAATTAGGGACGTGATTTGGGAAAAATTGAGCCCCTAAACCAAATTTATGGCCCAATTGATTGTATAATCTAGATGCAACATGCCTAGCTTAACTTACCCTAATTTAATCAGAAATGCAAATGCGAATGCAAATGTGACCAATTTCAACCCATTGAACCTAAATTAGAGTCTACAATGTGATTAAAGGGGATAAATTAGGTCACATTTTGTGACGTGTTGATCGTCAACCCTAATTTTATCACTTGAACATGTACACTTCTTTTAATCCCTAATTTCATGACATATACACATGTACAAACCCGTTACACTAAACCCCTAACCCTAAATCCTAATTTATAACAAACACAACCCCTAAGTTCCCTGATTTCATCATAATTGTATAAATTCATGAATGTGATTAGTGCCAATTTGTGAACCCGTTATTCACCTAGTTTTGTAAGGACCTATGATGGGATTTTGGGGGAAATTAGCTCATTTCATCTTACATATTGAGCCTTATTGCATCATATGATAGTCTTATTGCTTTATAGTCTTATCAAGAGTATTATTACATCATGTATTGGAGATTTATGCATCATATTGGGGATTTATGCATCATATTGAGCCTTCTTGCATCATATGATAGCCTTATTGCATCATATTGGAGATTTATTACATCGTATGATAGTCTTATTGCATCATATGATAGTCTTAGTACATCATATGATAACCTTATTACATCATATTGACCCTTAATGCATCATATGATAGCCTTCTTGCAACATCTGATAGTCTTATTGCATCATATTAGGGATTTATGCATCATATTATAGTCTTATTGCATCATATTATAGTATTATAGGGGATTTTATGCATTGAATGTGAGTCTTTGTGCTTATTTTTTTATAGTATATGCCTATACTTCAAGAAACACGTACACATTATATTAATGCGTACATGTTTATATAATGCATACGCATTCCTTGAAGTAAAAACAAAAACTTACTTTTCAACATCTATTTTTATCTCAAATCGAGATTACTATCCCCACAGACATTCCCTGTGTACTCTTCATATTCTTTGTGTACTCTTTTTATAGTTTTTTTTGCACCCAACATTTTGAAGTACATTCTTGGTTGATTTTATTAAAATGGGCTTCGGTTCACGTTCAGGGAAGAGGAAGAAGTTGAAGAAAAAAACACCGAAACAATTAGAAGAGTTGAGAGAAAAAAACAAGGTATGAATGCAAACATTTTATTCCAAATAAGGTACAATCACTAACCCTGATGAGCCAAATGCCTTAGATAATAAGATAATTGACAATAATGAATTGAATAATGATGAAATTGACAATAATGAATTGAATTATGATGAAATTCACAATAATGAATTAAATTATGATGAAATTAATAATAATAAATTAGATAATGTTGTAAATTCACATTCAAAGTTTAATGTTTTTGATTTTGTTGATGAAGAGCCTATGCATGATACTTTACGCACCAACAATGAAGAAAATTTAATGAACTCAAATAATGATAAAATTAATAATGAAGAAAATTTCATGGAAACATATAATGAAGAAATCTTCATGGAAACATATAATGATTTTGAAACACCCTCTAAATGGATTCCACCAATAACAACACCTCTAAGAATTATGCATAGAGAATATAAGTACTTAATTAAAGTTGATGAAAATATTTTAAAACCAATGCATAACAAAATGTCTGACCGCCATTTAAGAAGACTAGCTCAAGAAATTTGGGATAGTTTCTTTCATATATTGCAGTATGATAGTCAAAGATACCAATTAAGATGAGACCTACAATGTACACATTAGGACTAATAACATCTAACATGGATGATAAAAATGATGAAATTGTTGAAATCTACATGATGCATATCATATTGCAGGCCTGAAATTATGTAACAAATATTGTAATGTTACCTGACATATAATGACAACTTGTGTAGTAAGTGATGAAGCAGGGAAAAAATGATTGATTTCAAAAATAAATCGAACAATTGATATAAATAGAAAAGTATTAATGAAATAAATTACAAGACATGAAAGACTTAATGAACCTAATACGAAAGAGCTCTGGGCATTCTTTGGTAGATTTACATAAAAGGACAAGGCTATAGACGATGCTTTGAAATACTTACTTGCATAATTTTAGAAAGATAATACAAGAGTTTTACCCATTGCAAGAGATGTAATGAAAAGAAGAGTTGGTTCTCGTAATCGTGAGCCACATCCAAAACATTTCTTAGATATGACTCAAACACAATTATATTTTAAGTTTTTAGAAAAACATCCACAAATTACTATTAGTCAAATATTTTTTGAGATGGCCAAACCTTTTAATGTAAAAATAAATCACACACGCACCACTTGTTATTGTAGGCAACATGTCAAATCTCCAATGCACTATGATGTTTTTTGTCATATTCATTTTACTTTACATACTAACAACATTTTGTAGAAGTGTGACATAGAAGTTCCATCAAAATTAGCTAGGGAATTTATTCTAATTTTTTTTTGTGAAAGACCAGATGGATGGTTCTTTTATAAAAAACATGTTTAGATGGAAATTACATCATTTGTGGTGGATTGCCAAAATTAAAAAAATGTATCCATGAGAAGTGTACAAGTGAAATTGAATAGGAATTAGTTGGTTTGAGCAAATACAAATCTGAGTTATCAAGTAAAAGATGGCAAACAATCTAAAAGGTGTGAGCTTGTTATGAAAGAGATACCTGTTTCAAAATTTATGGTCAAATTCATGGAGAAAACTGTTTATGAGTATGCAAGGCACACACATAGGGATAAATGGTTGGATGGACATTTCAAGAGGAAACATTCCCACTTGATTCTATTGTTTCAGTAGTTGACTTTGCTAAAAATTACACATTCAAACCATAAATGGAAGTTTAATCACAATATTACAACTCAACACAAGTTACTATATTTGTGCATATAACATTCATGCATGCACCTAATAGTATAGAGGAAGATCAAAAAATATTTAGGGAGTACTATTTTTATATTAGTGATGACCAATCACATTGTACAGATTATGTGTGAGGTTGTTCTGAGAAGTTCTATGGACAACTGACTCAGAAAAACATTGTTTTCAAACAACATTACATTTGGTTAGACAATTGCACATCACAATTCAAGAATGCACATATGTTTTATTGGTTGATCAAGATGCACATTACCACTGGTGTAGAACATATTTAGAGTTTCACTGAGGTTGGCCATGGAAAAGGGGAGCATGATGGTATTGGAACATGTGTAAAAAGAGCTGTTGTAAGGGAGGAGTTAAAATTTGACAATGTTGTTAATTTTATTGATACAAAAACTATGGTTGATTGGTGTAATGAGAACATATGTCATGGTGCTCAAGAAAATTCTACTATTCATAGACATTTTTGGTTAATGGAGGAAAAATAATTACCAAAATGTGAGGATTATATGACTCTAATAGGTTCAAGTGAGGTCCACTCATTTCGTAGCTCAAATGTAGGTTATTGGACTATTCATACGTGACACTTGGCATGCTTTTATTCTGCATACATGGACTATGTTTGGAATGAGTGTGAGTCACAAGAGTGGCTGGATGACTGGAGTTCCAAACCTTTAATTCCAATCAACACATATCAGGTTCCACTAGCATTACAACTTATAGACATGACATCATCACATGACTTTGACCATATATCTGCTCTAGTACAACCAAGTAGAAGATTAATCTTTGTGTACTATTTATTTTCTTAATCTATCTTCATAGTGTCATTAATTTTTTTTTATATTGTAGGCCATCTTTTTGCAGTTTTTGCAGATGAGGACAATGAAGAGGGAATAAATTACTACTTATGTCGGTATGTAGATGGAAAGAAAAATTTGATTTCCCCGATCGTAGATGGAGAAAACATTGATTATCCCACTGGGTCTATGGTAGTTACTGGAACTTGGATTCGATGATATCCTATAAAAAATTCAAATGTATGGTTGTTTAAAGACTTTCAAATACATAGGGAGATACTACACTATTCAAATTTAGTTCTTGCAATAAATATTCAATTGCAAAAATATCATGGGAGGCCAAGAAACAAGAATCTATGGAAAGTTTACGAGTTAGACCATGAAGCTATTCTTGATACTATAAAGATTAGAGTATATCCAAGTGGTTCACTAGATTGAAAGGCGCAGGTATGTTGACTTGTAAAATTTAGATGCAATCAATTTTACCAAATGTTTTTGATTTTGTAGCTAGTACATGCGTAAATTTTATCTTTAATTACTTACTACAAACATTTTTTGTAGGTTAGTGGTGTCAAATCAGATTCTACCTTCACGTGGCTGGCATTGTTAGTAAAGAATTTTATATTTTTCAAGTTAAGAGAAGCATACTAAAAGTACTTGGTGTTTTTGTGCTCTTGAATAATTGTTCATGACAAGTTTATTTCTCCTTGTAGCCTTCCAAACACATTTGTTGTCAGTGTTTTCATGCACTAGAATAGTAGTGAAAATGCACTTGGGGGTAGAATTGGATATCACAATAATTGGAGCACATATAATTTGCCTATACAGACATGCTTGAAGTGGTGAATTTGCATCTACCGATCCTGAAGGCAAAATTGCTAGTTGGAGGTCAACAAGTTATCTCTTCATTTCCCAAAAGTTGCATTTTAGGATCCGTTATTAAAATTTTTTCCATAAATTTGTATTTGAGGTGCTTAAAACTATATTAGAGATTCAATTTGAGGGCTTTTCCATGTACAATAGAGATCTTATGGTTCCTCCATATGACTTATAATTTTGGTTTTATGCATGCCTAAAGTTAGGTTAAAAATCAACATCTTTCTTGTATTGGGAAGGGCATTTTTGTGTCTAAAATGGGTGGTAGGTTTGTTGATCAGGCTAGATGGGAGGCCAAGAACCTAGTTTTGGATGTTATTTACCCCTTTAAACTTGTTGTAAGTGCCATTTTTTAGCCAAAAAGCACCAAAAATTGAGTTCTCAAAATGTAGTTTCAACTTTGACAACATTTGTTGTCAATGTTTTCGTGCTCTGAAACAGTAGTGAAAATGCACTTGCAAGTGGAATTGGATGTCGCGATAATTATAACATGTGTAATTTTTTTATGTATATGTAATTGAAGTGATGTATTTTCACCTACCAGTCCTAGAGGCAAAATTGCTAGTTAGAGGTCAACAAGTTATCTCTTCACAAGCAAAAAGTTGCATTTTAGGACTTGTTACTGCAACTTCTGCCATGGATTTATATTAAAGGTGATTCATACTAGATTTATGGTGAAATTATAGGTATTTACCATACACATGAGTGATCTTACATTTCCTCCATACAACTTATAGTTTTGGTTTTATGCATGCCTAAAGTTAGGCTAAAAATCAACATCTTTCTTGTATTGGGAAGGACATTCTTGAGCTTGGAATGGGTAGTGGGTTTGTCTATTGAGCCATATAGGAGGCCAAGAACCTAGTGATAGACATTATCCACCCATCTGAATATGTTTTTAGTGCCATTTTTTCGCCAAAAAGCACTAAAAATTAAGTTCTCAGACTGTAGCTTCAACTTTGACAACATTTGTTGTCAGTGTTTTAGTATTCCAAAACAATAGTAAAAATGCACCTGTTGGTGGAATTGGATGTCACGATCATTGGAAAACATGTAATTTGCCTATATGTATATGTGCTTGAAGTGGTGGATTTGCACATGTCGATTTCGGAGGCAAAATTGTTAGTTGGAGGTCAACAAGTTGTCTCTTCACTGACAAAAAAAGTTACATTTTAAGACCTATTACTACAACTTCTACCAGGAATTAATCTTAGAGGTGATTCAAAATACATTTGAGGTACAATTAGAGGTTTTTTACATGAATAATAAGGCTCTTACGGTTCCTCCATATGACTTACAGTTTTGGTTTTATTCATGCCTAAAGTTAGGCTAAAAATTAGCATCTTTTTTGTATTGGGAAGGGTGTTTTTGAGCCTAGAATGCATGGTGGGTTCATCGAATGGGCCATATGGGAGGTGAAGAACCTAGTTTTTGATGTTATCCACCCCTCCAGACATGTTGGAAGTGCTAGTTTTCAGCCAACAAGCATCATAAATTGAGTTCTCAAATCGTAGCTTCAACATTGACAACATTTGTTGTTAGTGTTTTTGTGCTCTGAAATAGTAATGAAAATACACTTGTGGGTGGAATAAGACGTCATGGTCATTGGAGAACATGTAATTTGCCTATATAGATGTAGTGGAAGTAGTGTATATTCACCTACTGGTATAGGAGGCAAAATTGTTGGTTGGAGGTCAACAAATTATCTCTGAACTGCCAAAAAGTTGCATTTTAAGACCCAATACTGCAACTTCTATCACAAATTTATCTTAGAGGTGATTTAGAATAGATTAAGGGTAAAAATAGAGGGATTTTCCATGCACACAAATGATTTTACTGTTCCTCCATATGACTTGTAATTTTGGTTTTTTGCATGCCTAAAGTTAGGCTAAAAGTTAGCATCTTTGTTGTATTGGAAAGGGCGTTCTTGAGCCCAGAATGGGTGGTGGGTTTATCGATCGGGCCAAATGGGAGGCCAAGAACCTGGTCATAGATATTATCCACCCATTAATATGTGTTGTCATTTCCATTTTCTTGGCCAAGGCAAGATTTTGAAAACATGTACCTACAACCATCATAGGGATTGAACATGAAGATGTAGTACAGGCCTTTATACAGAAGTTGACTGTGTGAGGGCCAAATGCCTTGCTAAGTGGTTAGAACATGTTAGAAGAAGGTTTAAGGGTGATTAATATTGAATTATAAGTCCTAATATGGATAAATGGGTGTGAATTATACTAAATAATCCCTTTTATTATAGCATAAATCTCCAAGTATTATTGACATGTGGTCATATAAGGTTTTTTAAGAAGGTACGAGGTGACATGGAAGATTGTGAGATGAAAAATGAAGGGTGGAATCATGAAAGAATAGGTTTCATGATATTTTATAGGAAAAATCATCATGATAAGACATAAACCAATTCAAAAGAGGATGATGACTCATTTGTGAAATTTGACCAAACAGACATGTGTCACTAGCTTTTGCCAAAATAGGCCTATAGACCAAAATATGTTGGAGCTAATCACAAAATTTACTGTATAAGATCATCATGACATATTATACCAATTAAATATATTTTCAAAGATTTTTGACAATTTTAACTATTCACTATTTTAGTATAGTCAACCCTATGTCAAATCATGGTCAACATTAGAACTTACCTTGGAGAAATTGGTTAGTTTAGGGCATCTAAAGGTTGAGTCAAAGCAAAAATTTTGGTAAAAATGGTCTCCATAACCTATTAAAACATACCATGCCATTATAAAGGTCATAGAAATAGTTAACATTCTTATTGTTTTGACATAGTCCTCTTGTACTCAAGAAGGTAGCCATTGGAGATTTCTGGAAGTTTTGTCAGTTTTAGATCCCAAAAAATAGTTTAGGCCTTGAAGAGGTATTAAAAACATATAATATGATGTTATAAACATATATTGTCCTATATAAGTTATAAAATTTATGGGTTTCATGGAAAATTTTGAAGAAAGACAAGATTTGGCATGAAGGAAGCATGCAAGTAGCTCAAGGTAAATTATGGTAAAAAGGGTCTATAGGACAAAGTACATATCCAAATTACTTTTAAATTGGTAAGATTGATATTAATGAACTAATATATCCATTCATAATATTTTTAAGGTAATATGACAAGTGTAAGTGCTCATCATTTTGTCACAGTCACCTCCATGTCTCATAATGGTCACTATTCATGCAAACATAATTTTTAGAGTTTTAATGTGTGTTTGAGGGTTAAAAGCTTAGGGAAGTATTTTATAAGTATGTTAAGATGGTTATAAACCTTTTAAAAATAATTAAAGTGTGTTCAAACTCCAAGATTCATGCAATCCCCACAGGCAAGCTCAAATCCCTATAGGCAGTCTCAAAGGCATCAAGGCAAATTTGGTTTTTTGATCATTGGAAAGGTGTTATGAGATTTTTTATATGTAATTAGGATGTTTTAAAGAAAATAAGATCAGTTTGAAGGTCAAATTGGTCCTTTGGAGAGTATGTACAGGGCATGGAAAACCCTAGATCAGGGTTGAGCATTTCTAAGAGATTTAACAATGGGAATTTAATTAAACTTTGTAATATTTCTCCCCTATACATGTACAAGGTGAATACAAAGGTTTTAACTTGAGATTGTATGGTTGTGTATGGATTCTATGACTGAGGGATTGGAATAGGACTAATTAGTCCTAAATGAGGGTAGGCTAATGAAGGAAGTGATAGTTAGAGGTGGAGTTGGGCTATGAAATTTAACATAGACATGGGAAAGGATAGAGTGTACCTATAAATGCCCTTATAATGTCTTGAGTATCATAAAATTCCCATACAAGGCAAAATATAGTAAAAAAAGGCTACAAGCCTTGAGAGAGCATTGTGTCCATAAGGTGTGGAATGAGAATCAAAGATTGTTTGAGTACTTGAAGGGGGTTATACTAGGTATGTTGTGACCATCTAAGACCATATGTGACAATAGGTTGAGCTTTTGAAACATAGACCAAGATTTGGTCCTTGAGACCCAAAGAAGGTGCCTAATAAGAAACTAGAAAGAGATTAAGAGGAAGTTTGTGAATGATATGAATGGAATGAGCTAAAGGATGTGTTGTGAATTTATGGATAGAGGTCAATAACATCAAGGAGGTGATACTAAGAGTACAAGGAATAAGCACTAGGTGTAAGAAGCTAAATTAATCCCAAAGATTCAAAAGAGGAGCTAGCTTGTGAAAGAGGATTCAAATCAAACCATAACAAGTGAATGTGATCAGTTGCATTTAGAACCAGCTAATGATGTTTTTTTAGACTTCTCCTCCATACCTCTGCATCATCATACAAACATAATTCAAATGCAATCACTGGTATTCTTTATTTCTTATAAGGGTCTGATTTGCAAAATTATCCTAACAAGTTATTCTCAATCTCATAACATTTGTAATCCTTAAGAATACCTCAAAACCAATCATTGATAATACTCTGAACACAAGTGATTCAAACAAGATTTACTTCATTGGTTTTCTTAAATATTCATGTAAAAAATAAGAATGCCATGTATGAATGCCATATATAGGCATATAATGTCAATAATACATGCATTTCCATATAGGCATACAAAAAATTACATCATATCTAAAAACATAGTATCTAATATCGGGTGAATACATCATATATGTATGTACAATGCCAAAAATGCATACATTTTCATATAGGTATACAAAAAAGCAAATCATCTACAACATCCTAATCATCAAATAGTCTCCTTCTCTTTGCCTTCTTCGAAGAAGACTCTCCGTGGGATGCCCTGATTGTAGATGGAGATATCTCAAATGCCTTGGATTGATTCAAGGTTTGATTACAGGTACTATGCTCATAACTCAATTATAGTTGAACCTATTTAAATACAAAAATTATTATAAAATTAACAAGTATACATCAAACCAAATTAAGAAACTCGTGTTTTAAACTATAATAAAAAATTATTTAAACATGCACTTACCTCAATCTTATGATCCTTATCAATTTGTCATTAATGCTCGACTGGGTTAGTGCCAAGATCATCTACATGAACAAGCATGTCAAATGATGAAAAAATATAAGGAGCTATCATAGTAGTCATTTGAATTAGACTATCAAATGCCATATGACAGCCCTGCATACACAATACATTCATGCATATAAGTTATATTTGCCAAAGTATATATGAAAATTACTAAAACAAAAGTACTAAATTACAATTCAAAATTACAAGTGAATACACACACCTCGGTGAGTGCCTGTACAGATGACATTGTAGCAACAATGCTTGAGTTTGTCTTGACTCGTAATGATGGAGGAGTGTCCATCCTAGTCATCAGTTGAACAAACAACCTAATAATTAATAACTTGGGCAATTCATTGATTAAACAAGTTACTAACAAACTTAGTCTTGCATAAGATATGAAAAAATCTAATGAAGTCATGGGAAGCATGAATGTGACAAGTGGATATGTGCAACATGTGACTTGTAACACCACACTAAGGGCAAAAAATGTCAATTTTATGAGGGAGAATGACAAGACAACGAGGGAGAACTTTTGAGTGAATTTTGTGAAATTGAGTCATTGAACAAAAGTTAGGTGTTGAAACATCCTTGATACACCTATATACACTAGTTTGGATGCTTGTATAGATTTGCAGAGGTGTATTTTGGATTTTGACCTGATTACTTGGCCATTAGGCCTAATCGTCTTAAGGCAATGACTTGGTATAGTTGAGGATATTCCTATGAGCTATGGTCTCTAAATTGATTTATTTTGAAAATTTGATCATGTTAACACCTTGAATACTTTGCTTACAGATATTCATTACTTTTCATTTGAACTGAGTATTGGTGTGATCAAAAATCCCTTACAAACAATCACTGTGATAAGATAAGTAACATATATAGGTGTTTGTTGAGAAGTTTGTAAACTGAGTTTTAATCAGGTTAAGAAACCTAGAGTGATAGGTTGATTTTATGGGGGACATCTATACTTGAGCCTTTTAAGAGTGTCAAGAACCTTATAAAGTAGGTCTCGTCAAAATATAAAGAAACATATAGAAATAAAACTGAATATTTTAGAGATAAGAGTGAGTGGACAGTCTTCTTTACAAGTGCATGATTTTGGTTGCTCTATATGTGACATTAGGTTGATTATCTATTCGTATATTACCCTTAATTTTTTTAAGGGAAGGTCTATATGTATACAATGCAAGTAGGTTGAGGTCAAGAAAGGGTGTTATAGTCTTGTTGACACACAATATTCATTTTAGGGGGACTTTCATGATGAAAGGTGTTATAGTCTTATAGAGTTGGCATGTCACTCAAGTGACGAAAGTGCATGGATATAGATAGGCCCTCTCCCCCAACTAGATATAGTAGGTCTTTGGGCCCCCTAAGTAGGTGGTGGTAACAAATTACTCAACCCCATCTATCTATATGGGTTTGAGGTCCCCTATTTGTATATGGTCGTAAGGCCTATGCCATATACATATAGGCTATTGTTTATAGTCGACACTCTCCTAAAAAACCAGTGAGATCTAATGGCCTACTCTATATAGCTCTATTAATAGAGTCTAGTTGGAAATTGGAATAGATTAGGTACAATGGGATCAAGAGGCTACACCATCTAAATTTATAACTCCATAGATAGAGATGAAATTGTTACGCTCGATTGGAATTTATGGGAATTGAATTGCTAGCTATCACCATTTCGGATATCAATCATAAAGATTGAATTGCTATATGTGATTAGGATAACAAGGAATCAAGTGGTTGGCTATGAGGCCAATATTTAAAAGAAAGGAGTGGTGTGCATATTGATGAAGACATGTTATGCTTGATTAGGAAAGTGATATAAATATATTGTACAAAACAACTTTTATCAAATGAATTCTATATATATATATACATCCAATCCCAATCAGTAGGATTGGATGTATATATATACATCCAATCAAGCAAATGTTCAACTCGTTATTTTGGTTTTTGAAAACATAGTTTGAAAGTCAAAATAAATGCAAAAAAATTGAGATGGACGATGAGTTTCTAACACTACACCAATCCATGTCAATACATCAAACAATAAAAAATCCAACAAAATTATATTAGGTATTTTATATTTTCTTACACAAAATATACCAATGATGCAATTAAGGTGTATGAATGTACATTTAGAGTATATGAGATTCACTTGAAATTTTACCTCTGTAAATGTATATGGTGTTGTACTAACACAAATAGATGTAGTAGGGGTTGGCCCACTACCTAGTTGTGATGTCGAAGGCAATGTAAATTAATTTTTACCTTTTTAATTTGCAAATATAACTTAAAAATTTAACATGAAATTTATATAAAATATACCTGTATGTGTGGAGAGACTCCCAACGTATCCAAACCAAATGTGTGTGCCAATAACTCATCAGTCAAGACCATATCCTTCAATCCCCCTGAAGTGCCACCATCATCATCTGAAGGTGTAGTGCATATAACACCATAACATTTACATGGGTGGGGTCGGGTACAACCACTAGATAGAGTATCTCAAGCATCTGTCTTTGAAAGTTTACTCGTACGATGAATGAGTATATCAGTAAATGCACTAAGTGTATACAAAGTGTCTATCTCCACAACCTCCTTCATTATAGAGGGAATCTCTAAATGAAGTGGATTTTGGGTAGGGATCCTTATAGGCCGATTAGGTGCACGATTTGCACTTGGTGGATCCTATGCAAAGCCTTTCCCTCGGCCCTGAAACTCACCATAGTCAAAGTAGTTTAGAATTTCATTAAGGACAAACTCACAATAGAGTTTCCTCAAAAATTATAAAGGTACCTCATGGTTATTAAAATGTGCATAGTCAAACACCATCCACCATTGTTCCCAAAATGGCCTTAATAAAATTGTGTTGGCATCGATAGATTAGGAAACGTTTGGTCATTGTGAGAAATGGGGCATTGGTGGTTGGGTCGATAAATAAGGCACAAATTTGATTTTTTGTTATTTATTTCTTATTCACCTTATATGCTAACAATTTATCATCAAAGTAAGCCCTACAACTATCCCTATATGACCTCCATTTGTCAATTTGACTAATTATCAAGTCAACTTGAACTAATACTAAATCTAAGGTATTGGCCAAATAGGTGTGGTGGGTGTTCGTGGAAGTGGGCTCCCTCATTCTCCTAATTATCTACTTAATTTCACTTTTTTTCTCCACTATGTGAGCAGCTATATCCTCCTGAATTCTTGGGAGATCTAGTGGAACTATAGGAGGGTTAGGCAGAGAGTTATGAGGGCTGGGCGGAGGGTTAGGCAAAGGATTAGGTGGAGGGTTAGGTAGAACATGCTAAACTATTGGAGAAAAATTACAAATCAAACTACGCAAAAATTTCACAAAAATTGACTTAATCTACAAAACTTACCTCTTCTTCATGGTGACATCATCGATCTCATGAATGTGGGAATAAAAGCAATAATTTACATGTGAGCTAGAGGGAAAAATGTGAGCTGGAAGGTAAAAGGCAGAGATAAAGGGCAAAATACAAACACCAAGTAGTAAAACATGAACGCCAAGGAAGAGTAAAAAATGATAATTCGATGGGTTTTTTATTTTATTTTATAGTTTAAGTAACACGTATGTGTTACCTTTATTTATAGGAATGCATACACATTATTATAACATGCACGCATTCCTATAAATAAAACAATGAATACGTGTTATGTTATAAAGCATACACGTTATTGGGTATGTCCACAAAATTATCCCCCAACTCCGTGCACATACCCTTATCCAAAAATCTCTCTTTACCATTTCATGGACTATGAAAACACAAAATCTCTTTATCTTTAAATGTTGCTTATAACCTTACAATAATACTAAAAGGTAATGTTGTAGCACATACAATATGTGTGTGTGTGTGTGTGTCCATCTACAACACTATTAATAAAAAAATGTAAGATATTTTATAATGTACAAACACTTACTTTTAAATTAAAATATTAGGATTGCTAAAGTAGAGTGTTGGGGTTTGGTAATTATGAAATTAGTAAACTTAAATTTTGAAATCAGTACTTAATCATAATTACATAAGCATCATGAATCATGAATATCTTCTAAACCTGATATGTTTTAAAAAATTATGGAAGTAGAAAGTACTCAAATCAAATTACCTACATCATATGAAGGCAATGGAAAAATTCAAAATTTCACCTTCATATGCAAATTTAAGGTCACCTTCATATGCAAATGTTAAGGTTGCTAAGAGAAACTATAAGTCTTTTTCTTTAAGAGGAGGATTGAAACATAATTGTAGCTCAAGTGGATCCGAGCCATCGAATGTAGACACATTTTCATGAAGATAATGGTGGTTGTGTCCTTCATTGTTCAAATAGAAGTTTTAATGCCATAGGATATTTTTTAAAAGTCGCAACTTTTTCCTTTCAATCAGATGGTCCAAACAATAACTCAAACATGAACAATAGTAATATTTAATTAATTAATATTTTAATAAAATAAAACAAAGGAATAACCTGCATTGATAGATTGCATCATTATGCATAATATATTGGTGACAAAACATGACATTAGCAGTAAGTGGGACATCTTGCTATTGTAGACACCTAAATATGGTCACAAGTACTTGACAATGTTAATTCTTGACATATCTTGAACCATTTGACCTACACTCAAATATATGACTCTTGTTTACCATTCATCTAGTCATTTATCTATATGCAGGTTTGATCCCTCTGTTATTCGTTGTTACTACACATGAATTCCTAAGTCATTTCTCAAACTACCTTATATTACTCTCAGATTACTCCTGGCGTCATGCAAGTTGTCCCTACTTTTATGAGACAGGTCTACATTATGCAGATAGGTCCGTTGTCATAGACCTTTCCACTTGGTGTGACCTTCTCCCTACACCATTTAACAACTAGTTTCCAAAATACAAAATATCCATATGGATCATCCCACATATTTTTCAAGTTGGCTTAGAAAGGAAATTATTTGAAATGATCACTATACAAGCAAATTAATGTCACATTTCAAAGCGACTTGATATCTATCTGGCATCTATCTATTACACTATTGCACATTAAGCAAATTTTCTCTACTCTTCCCAAATTCAATATCAATCATTAGAAGTGATCACAAATCAGGTTTGAAGCATTCCAAATCAAGTCAAGAGTTAACCTTGTTGAGTATCAAAGTCACATTACTAGCTGCAAAAATATAGTGAAGAAACATAATTGCACAATCACACTAGGTAGGAGAACTATGTGTGGCTTAATTCCATCCTTAGAATATCTAGATACATAGACAACCTGTCAATCATCAATGGGGATAATTAAGGTCAGATCAACCCTTACACTTCTTCTTTTTTTACAAGTTTCTAGATCTCACAAGTACATATAGGGTTTCTAAGGCAAGAAAGAAAACAAAGCTTTTTGGGTAGCACTAACAAAATAAAAATATCTCAGACCTTTTGAAAACATAAGTACATAGAGTGGAGTAATCATAATTTTGTCACTTTCATATAAAAAAAACTATAGTCAATAGACAATACTTCACTACACAATTGTATAGGAAGTGAGGACTTGTTTAGACTCAACCACAGACTCTATTTCTGAACCTAAGCTTTCACGGGCATGTTTTATCATGTTTTCCACTGTCATACACCTATTATAGTCAACCAAAAACTAGAAATGCTAAGTATCTTACTCTTTGGTTGTACTTATTACATATAACACATGTGACTTATCAATCAATTTTAATTAATTATGATTTACATTCAAATTTATACTTTGATGTCATATATTACAATTTGAGTAATATTTTAATGTTTTATATCTATTAAAATTATGTGTCTTCCAATTGCTAAATGAAACAAATTCTTTACTACTATTATCCTTAAAAAAAATCACATACAAATATTTGTGTCACACATAGTGTTATGATGCGACTGAGTCAAAGTACCAAATGCATGACTCAATAGATTGGTCTTGTGATGCTACAAATGCAAAGTCATTGGGTACTTCATTTTTAGCTTCTTAAGAAATATGAGCATATAGAGACTTCTTTTATGCATTTTCCATATCTTGTTGTTGCTTATAACAATCTTTCTTGGATTGACTAGGTTCCTTACAATAAAAGCATTTCCATTTAGAATTCTTTGAAGTATTTAGATTAATTTGCACAATTCATTTACAAAATTGATTTCATTCCATTATTTTCCTTTTCCTTTCAACCATGTTGTGAATGCACTTTCTGTAACAACTAACATTAAGGCAATTGATTGATCTTACCTCCATTATTTTTACAAGAGAAGTATTGACAACTTATCAAAATCAAGTGTCTGTGTCTCTGTGATTATATGAAATGATTCAAAAAATGAGTCATATGAAAATAATAAATTGTATAGTACCAAAGAAATCAAGTCTTGCTCATATATAGTGTTTTAAGTGCTTTTAGTTGATCACAAATATCTTTCAGGTAAAACAAAAATTTAAAAACAAAATCACCTTCCTGCATTTTAGTGGAAAACAACATATTTTTTAAATACAATACCCTTCTAACTTATGAAGCCTGGTATTTAGTAATTAAACATTTTCACAAATCTGAAGCTATAGTTGAATTTCTAGCTTCTGGAACTAACTTGTTAGCAACATAAAGTTTTAACATTAAAACTTATCTATGATGTCTATCATGGTTATCAAGTTCACCATTTGGTCTTGTTTCTTTGACAAGTACAAATTGATAAATATTTTGATACTCACATATGGTAATTATATTGTGACTACATAAACTAGAGATGGAGAATACAAATTGAATTGAAATAAATGAGAAAATAGAAGCAATGTGCACGTTACCTGCAAATCAAATCAAAATTGTGCCCTGCTAAACAATGTCCATTGAAGTGAATGTCACAATTAATTAAAATGTCATGTCAACACCTTTGCTTGGATTTAGATATGGTTGGAACTTTGTAAGTAGCATCCCCTTCATTATCTCCTCATAAATAGTCCAATCTAAATGAAGAAGAGCCATCGATAAACACTCGGTGGTAGTAAATTAATCTATTAGGTGACACTTTGTTAAATATAATTTTGAATATGGATAGAAGAATACTAAAATTTCAACATGGGAAAAAGTGACAGTTTTGATAGGGTGCATAAAAAGAGCCACAATGAGGTTTTAGTACTAAAAATATATTTTTCATTTCTAAATTATTTTTAATGTTAAAATGTTGACATGATTGTTTTGACATACATATTATTTTTGTTGAGCAGTGGAAGAGTCAATTGTTAGTATGCCACATGTTTGACTTATGTTTAAAATTATAATTTTGTGTTCAAACTTTAACCCCTTAACACTGTATACAAATGTCAAAAAGTTGCCAAGAAATCATATCTTTTATGGTGCTTCTATTGATTGTAATCACGTCTCATTGTTCCCAAAAATCATATATTTACACCTAAATTAGATTATTACAAATTTATAAATGTGAATTTTAAATGCTTCATCTAGACAATAAATTATATGTGTGATGATTCCATGACAATATCATGCAGTGGAATACACTGGCAAGGTCACAATTTTCAATGTTTTCATTTTATAATTCAAGTAGGAAAGTGAAGGAGGAAACCGGTAATAACAATACATATTTATCCTTTTGCAATTCCCTACATTGGTGATTGAAATGTGATGTTTTGCAAAGATTTTCCATGGCTATCTATTATGCAACGTTCCACGTTTCATTGTGCCATGTTTGATGTGTCTTGCATCAAATTACTTTTGTCTCTTTTTAATAAACCTTTTCTTACATCATGAGGGATATAGATGAATGACTATAAATAAAAAACAATATCATGAGGTTTTTAATTTGTTTTCATTATTTTCCCATTTTCAAACTATTTTTATTTATATATTCTACTTTGCAACACTAAACACAATATATGTATTTATTATAATCCTTTACAATATTTCAATTCATAGTAATATTACATTGCGCATGTTTTTATAGAAATATGGGGTAAATATTTTTGAATGATAAGAAATTGCTCCACTCATGTCATTTTTTGTATTTTAAAGCCATTGTTAATTTCAAGGAGACAAAGTGAGGAAAGCATGCTTAAGAGAATACAAGGATAGAAAATGCAAGAGATTAGAAGTTTATTACATAATCATTATACATGGATCTCATTTTCTCTACTTTCCACTTGTGCTTTTGTTCTTCAATAGTGGTCTCAAACATAGGTTTTAGTGTGAGATGGTGTTCATGTTCTCATGATCCTATTCTATTAAGGGAGAGGCAATAACATTTTCTAATCTTGGTCGATCAACATTATATCCTTTGGTGTATGCAAGAAGCATTTTAGCTACAACTTTTATTTCTTATTAGGTTGCAATGTAAGTTGTATAAATTTTGTGGAAGACACACCATTTTGAAGTTATTAATCATCACCGAGGTTGTTTTTTTGGTAACATATGTGACCCCTCTGATTACGATACAAAGTTAAATAAAATAAATTTCTAAGACATGGGAGGTGTTAACATGATTCTAGTCAAGGACAAGTAAAAATCAATTTAAACACACTACATTTTTTCATCCACTATAGTTAGTAGTAAATTAAACTCATGCACAAATTCAGATTACAATTCTTTCTTCTTGGTTTTTATGGATTTCACAGGTCTTCAGTGTTGAATTTTGGTGCATGAGATTGAAAAGTAGCATTGGCGAGCTTGCTCTAGCTTTGTTGCAAACAATGTCAAGAGTTTAGGACTTGATCTAAGATCTGAACATAGCAACTGATTATATTTTCTTGCAATCGCTACTTTCATGGCTTGAGGACATTATAGGAGCACTACTTATTTGTGGCATTCAACAAGTTACTTATTTGATAAGGTCAGCCTTGTAGTTAAGTTTTTTTGGGAGCATCTAGTTATGAGGTGTATTTTTAGGGGAAAAATCGATGTATGAGGTATGTGCGCGATCCATGAGCTAATTTTGATGGATGTATGACCATGTTTAGGCTTTTTTCCTTAAAATATATTTTAAAATACACTGTAGCATATGCCAATCAAAATTTTGGATAGACTGTCAATTTTTTTATGATATACATATACATACATACATACATACATACATACATACATATATATATATATATATATATATATATATATAAACTTTAATGTTTACCTTTTACAAATTAACCATCGTCAAAAAAATTTATGACAGGAAGTCTCGATAGCTAAATTTATTTTGTGTCTCTTTTAGGTTTTGCAATAGTATACAATAGATCAATAGTATGTAATAGATTATTGAAATCAAATGAAATTGAAATAAACTATTATATTACAAAAAACATTGATTTATTAGGTTTGTATTCATTTATTTTCACATTAAAAATAAACACGGTCATTGAAGGCCACAAAAAATACAATAGTGAGAGCTTTTGATGCTATATGCAGTCGATCAGTGATTTGAGATCCAATAGCTATGGTTGCATATTAAGTTGTATTCAGGGGTCATTTAATGAGATCAAACAACTCAAAGAGTAGAGGTGACTATTAAGGTCACTAGCAGCAACAAGAGGTTTAAGTTTTTTGTGTCGGTAGTTAAGACTTAGCATGATGGTTCCCATTGTTTTATGCATTGATAGTTATATTAATGATCAAACACTATGAATTGTTTATACAAGTATTTTTTTATTTATTTAAAAATTAACTCTAAATTAATTTATAAGTATTCAAAAATCTAGCCATCAACCAATTTTTAATTGACATGCATGGTTAATTTGGATTTTCAACCCTAATCTCTATAAATTGTTTGAAAGTTATCCTTCAACATTTTGTCAAATACTTTATGCTCCTTCAATATACTTCAACATTTTACACATTTCAAGATTGTATTTCACTGTCCATCATATACAATTTAATAAACAAAAAAGAAATTTCATTTTACTTTTTGGATGTTAATGAATGGCTCATGTCTGTAAAAAGGGGGTAACTCTTTTTCAACTAATTTTGTTAGATACAAATGTTTTCTCCATGATAAGTATCTTTAAACTTAATGGCAAAAAAAGTTTAAAAAGTATTTGAATACAATTTAATTATATTCTAACCCCCACACGGACTTGGCGCATGGTGCCCTCATTATTTTATTGTCATGTGGAGAGGGGTAAGGTTATGAAAAAATAATAAATGAGAAAATCATTGGCCACATGCCTCTATATGTTTACACATAAATATTTATAAAGATTTTATTTTTTTAAATAGAAATGGATGTGATAGTTGTCGAGTCTATGTGACTATAAAGGATCGTATGCCCCTCTCACACTTTAATACCATTTTATTAGATTTTCCATTAGAAATAATATATTAATTAAATTATAGTAAGATGATGATGTGTTTGGGTTAATTAAGTTGCCTCTTTAGGGTCATGTGCATATCCATACATATTGACATATAGGGGATTTATATCCTAATCTTGTTCAATCCATCGGTTATGTTCATAAAGGATACAATGCCATCTCTCTTTCATAGTACACATTTCAAGATTGTATTTCATTGTCCATCATATATAATTTACTGAACAAAAAAATAATTGCATTCTACTTTTTGGATGTTAATGAATGGCTCATGTCTATAAAAAGGGGGTAACTCTTTTTCAACTAATTTCATTAGATACAAATGTTTTCTCCATGATAAGTATCTTTAAACTTAATGGAAAAAAAAGTTTTAAAAATGCTTGGGACAAAATTTAATTACATTGGGCAACCTACATAATTAAAAACTAGCATATTGAAAAATCACTGTATGGGGAGATGATGGTGCATGAGCGGGGGAAAAAGAAAAAATAGGAAGTCCTCACTTTTGCAGTAGAACTCGATTGTAGACACACAAACACTGGTCAATGGATTTTGAAATCTCTGTGCACAGTAAAGAAATGGATTGGATTCTCAACGGACAATAGAACAAAGGATGCAAAAATCCAACCGCAAGAAGGGACTTGGGAGGCTCTAGAAAGGATGGGAAAGGACTCTAAGTTTTAGCAGACTAAAAATCTTAGTTATGGGGTGAAACCACAATCCCCAAGACTCAGATTTGAAGATAATGAGGTGGATACCGTGGTTACTAATTTTGAAGGGTTTGTTGATTTGGAACCATGAGCTCAGGAAGGATTGAAGATTGGTAAAGATAAGGAGTTTATTTAGGAATCTACTGAACATGCCCAAAATATTTCACTCATGGAGGAAAGGGATTTTATAAGTAAATTTGTTGGGAAATGGACAACCATCAACAAAGTTGAAGCCTGGGTGGAGGAAAGTTGGGCCAGGGATATCGAGATTAAATTCATACCAAAGGGTTTCTTCATAGCCATTTTCTCTAATAGTGAGCTTAAAAATCATGTTCTCAATCAATCCTTTTGGGCCTTGCATGACATTGGTCTTTGGATTCAAATTGGAAACCTATTTTTGATGTTCTTTCAGTGCAATAAGGTAGTTACCCTATGTGGGTCAAATTTTATGGTCTCCCTAAGGAGTATTGGAGTTTTGATTGTCTTTCAGCTCTGAGAAATTTACTCGGTTCTTTTCTAGAATTAGACCCGATTACTGAGGAAGGTTGTTGGGCCTCATACGCAAGAATTAGGGTTTTTATGGATCTAGATGATGCTATTCTAGAAAATATTTCAATTAAAACTTAAGGGAATTTATGGACTCAATCAGTTGATTTTGAAAATCTCCCTTCTAGATGCTTCAATTGTAGGGATATTGGTCATACTTAGAAGTTTTGTAAGAAAAGTGGGATAATTTCAAATAATATCAAGGAAAAGACTTGAAAGGTTTGAAAACTTATTACTGCATCATCCAAGGCTTTTTGAATTCGTAATGTTGAGAATTATTGGTCTAAATAGGTGGGTAAATTTGTGGATCTTAAAGGTAAGAAGTGGATTTATGAGCAATATTTTTAATAGGCCAATACATCATCTCTGGATCCCAAGGATGGTGATCTTTCAAACCCTCAATAAGGTCCTCTTGAAAATCAAAATCCTTCAAAGACCTCTTGTGTTAAAATCACAAAAATAGAGGTTTTGCTTGACAAATTAGGTAAAATTGATGAACTCTCTTCAAATATGATGATTAAAGGTTGTGAATTTATTTCAGAGAAGTCACAAACTACCCAAAATATTATTCAAAATTTAGATTTCAAATCAGAGGTAAATATTACCAACTTAAAAGATGATTAAAACTTGAGAGAAGACAATCTTATGATTGAGGCTCTAGAAAACAAAGATTGAGGAGTATGATTCGGAAGAAAAATTGAATTCCAAAGAATGTTTTTCCATATCTCAAACATAAAGTGCCTTACAGAAGCCAAACTGTGGAAAACGTAAAAGAAAAGGTAAAAGAACTATCAAGGAGATTGTTGCAGGGGAATTCTCTATAGGTAAGCAAGGCACTCTCTGTAAATAGTTTGGACCTGAGAAGCGGGAGGTGGAAATCCTTCCTTGATCATCATGAAGATTATTTCATGGAATGTTATGGGCCTCAATGCCCCTAATAAAAGACGTCTGGTTAAATGTTTGTTCTTTGCTAAAAATCCTGATGTCATGCTGATTCAAGAAACAAAATTAAATCTAATGGAAGGTTCTAATTTGATGCGGCTCGGTTGGAAAAACTAGAATAGTTTTTTTATGAAAGTTGATGGGGCTTTAGGAGGTTTGGCTATTGTTTGGGTTCCTTACAAAGTTTAAGTGGATATATTAGAAACTCATAACTATAGGCATTTTTGTAAAATCACTTGTTTTAAGATGAACTTGAGCTTCTTCCTTTGTAATGTTTATGGGCCTAATGATTCCAATAGTAAACTCCTTCTCTGGACTGCATTGGCTAACCTTTTTTTCCCAATTTGTGAACTTAAATATTGTGATGGGTGGTGATTTTTATTCCATATTATCTTCTTCAAAAAAATATGGTGGAAAAACTACAGGGACTTCAGGTACTCATGATTTTATTCAGTTTATTTCTAATATTAAGTTCCTACATATACATCCAAACCAGGGATTATTTACAAGGAGTAACAAAAGATGTGGTGAACATAATATTTTGGAGTGTTTGTATATATTTCTAGTTTCTAATAACTGGATGTCACAAAATTGGATTACAGAAAGCTCCATCCTTCCATTCATAGGTTATGATCACTTGCCTATTGTTTTGTGTGTCAATATTGATCATAAACCCTTTCTTTGCCCTTTTAAATTTGAAAAAATGTGGCTCTAGGACTATTCTCTTCCAGGACTTATGGAAGCTTGGTGGAAGAATTACCACATTCAGTCTTGCTCTCCCATGTTTAGAATGGCAAAAAAAGCTTCAATATATCAAAGGCTATCTTCAAAAGTGGAACATTAATTATTTCAAAAACATCTTTCAGGAAAACATTCGAGTAGAAGTTAAGTTAGAGAATCTCAATCAAACTATCTATCAATTTAGAATGGATCAAATATCTTATGGCAAATCAAAGTTTTTGCTAGCAAAGTATGAGGAATTGCTTCAGAGAAAGGAAATTTTTTGGAAACAAAAATCTAGAATAATTTGGTTAAAAGAGGAAGATAGAAACTCTACTTTTTTCCACAATTCTATTAAGATTAGGTGTAATTTCTCTCACATTTCTCAAATTCTTTCTTTTGATGGTATTAATCTAGTCACTCAATTAGAGATTCAAAATGAGGCTATTAATTTTTTAGTAATCTGCTTAATAGTGATAAGGCCTTAGACTTTGAAGCTCAGAATCACAACCTCGGTTTTATCCTTCAGTTGGTCTCCCCTGATCAAAATGTGAAATTACTGGCTCCCTTCACTTTGGAGGAAATTCAAATTGTGGTGTTTAATATGAAAAAAGATAAGACCCTTGGGCCAAATGGTTTTCTTATGGATTTTTTTTAGGCTTTTTGGGATCTGGTGGGGGAATAAGTCTTACAAATGGTGGAAGAATCTAGGAGGAATAAAATTTTACCTGATCTCAATTTTACCTTTATTTCACTCATTTCAAAAGGGGATTCTCAATAAAGTTTTAGTGATTTTAGGCCTATCTCTCTTTGCAATACGGTTTACAAAATCATATCTAAAGCAATGGTTGTAAGGCTCAGGCCTATCCTAGATTTTCTGGTTTCAGAAGAACATGTTGGTTTTGTTTCTGGAAGGAATATCCAAGAGGGCATCATTATCGCCCATGAAATTGTCCACTCTTTATCCATTACTCATCGGAAGGGTATGATGTTCAAGATTGATATAAGTAAAGCATATGATAGAGTTAGATTGCGCTTTTTGATCAACATTTTGGAAAAAAATGGGTTTGATAGGAGATGGTGTGATTGGGTTTTCAGTTGTATCTCAAGCCCTAAATATTCTATCTTGGTCAATGAAAGTCTGATGGGCTTCTTTGATTCTTCTAAGGGCATTAGACAAGGAGATCCCCTTTCTCCCTTTCATTTTATTTTTTTGGATGAAGCTTTGGGAAGGGCAATAAAATATGTTAAAGAAACTTCATTGCTCCAAGGCATGCAAGCCACAGGAGGTATTGAAAATCTTATCCATCAATAATTTGTTGATGATATTTCCTTTTTGGCCAAGCTTCTATGGGTGAAGCTCAAATATTCAATTACATTCTGAATAGCTATGAGGTTGCTTCTGGATAAATGGTGAACACCATAAAGTCTATTTTTTTTTTTCATGAATTGTTATGAACAAGATCAATAGGCCATCTCTCTAGTTCTTGGTTTTAACATTGGAAAGTTACCTTTCAAGTATTTAGGTGTTCTACTCTTTTTTGAGTTGACCAAAAATATTCATTGGGAATGACTTGTTAAATCTTTTAAAGCTCGGTTGGCTTCATGGCAAGGTCGTTGGTTGACATTGGTTGGACATATTATCACACTCATCAAATCTATCTTGAATTCTCTACCTCTATATTATCTCTCGGTGCTTCAACGACCTTGTCATATAGTTAAGCAACTCAATCAAATCATGAAAGACTTTTTATGGTAAGGAACACAAAATTGGAAGAAAATTCCTTTAATGAAATTGGAAAGAGTTTGCAAAGTTAAGAAAATGGGAGGAGTTGGAGTGAAAAATTTGAGTCTTCAAAATAAAGCTTTTAGAGCAAAACTTGTTTGGGTAACGCTTTCCAAGCCCAACTCTCTCTGGTCTAGGCCGTTGAGAAGTAAATACCTTGATTTAGACAATCTTTTGAGCATGGTCTCTATTACTAACCCCCCCCAAAGGTTCACATTTTTTGGATTTTTTTGTTCAATTGCAATGCTTTGATTTCAGAACATGTTTTTTGGATAATTAACAATGGACAGACAACAAAATTTTGGGAGGACTCTTGGAATGGGCATAAACCCATTACTGATTTACCACACATGGAGGAGGCTAAACACATTCTTTCAATGGCATGGGGCATCTTAGTTGTGAACTATGTGGAACTTCATCAATCTAAAGGTGTGTCTTTTGGGGGGTGGAAGAGCTTTGATGCTTTTGATATCTCAGTGGAGTAACGTTTGAGATTGTCTGACTACTTAAAGAATTGGAAGGTCTTCCTAAATGATGAGGATGATGCACTACATTGGATTGGCCCCAAATTTGGTGTTTACATAGTTAATCTTGGTTAGCAAATGGCAAATGTTACTGATGACATGATGAATTGGGCAAGATTCCTTTGTTGGGATAAGATCGGGCTTCAAAAAGCTAGTGCATTTGCATGGCTCACTGTTCTAAAATGCATTCTAACCCAGGATGGGTTATCAAAAATTGGTTTTTTTGGTTTGCCACAGTGTTGTCTTTGCAAAGACAATGACAAAACTCCCAACCATCTTTTATATGAATGCCCCTTTGCAACTTGGTGTTGGGCATGGTTATGTTATAAATTGGAGTGGTCCTAGGTTTGGTCGCCTTCTTCGTTCTCTACATTCTCCACCTGGCCAATCAGTGATTGCAAGAATTATATGTTTGGCCTATGGCGAGTCAGCCCTGTTATCCTTGTCTTGACCTTATGAAAAGAGAGAAACCAATGAATTTTCAAAGGTAAAGAAAAACCCCTTGCTGCTATATTAAAATATCTCGATGTGTCAAATTTAGAAGTTATTTCATCTCAAATCAAATGTAGGAATGTTTATCTCTCAACTTGGGATATGAAGATGAGTGTGAAATGGAGGCTTATTGCCCTTCCACCTATTAATGGGTTAATAGTAATTTCAGGTAAAAAAATGAGAAAGGATAAGAGTTCTTGGATTCCTCCACCATCAAGGTGGTTCAAATTGAATTTTGATGGTGCTTCTAGAGGAAATTTAGGTGCTTCCACGGTTGGTTGTATCATCCGAGATTGTAGTGCATCCTTAATCAGGGCAACTTTAAGAAAACTTGCAGATGGAACTAACAATGAAGCAAAAGCCCAAGCACTGGTTATTGGGATTGACCTTTCCATTCATTACAATATTGACAAGCTTATCATTGAAAGATATCTTCATATTATAATTTATACACTTTTTAAAAAATTTGCCACCTCTTGGAAACTTAAAAATATTTTATCTAGTGTTTGGGTAAAATTGACCAATTCTTCCTCTTTAGAATGCAAGCATTATTTTCGAGAGGCTAATTCTGCTGTCGATTTCCTTGCTAATTACGGAATCGATCAACTTGAAGCAATCAAAATGGATAATATTCGTGATACTTGGGGAGATTTTCCGTCTTTAACAATCACACAATTGCTCAAACATGCATCCACGATCATTATAATTCTATATATGTCATGTGTGCAACGTTAACTTCAGATTTGAAGTCATGTTTGCAATGTTTTGTGTATCGTTTGCTACTTATATCAGTGATAAATTACAATTAATACCCTTTACACACACATACACTTGAATTGAAAGTATTTCATTGCATCAAATGAAGCGTCATGATACAACCTTTATGTTATCTCATTCTACTCTACACATAAAAAATAAACAATAACATATAAACCTTTAAAACCCGAAAATTATAATGCAAATTTTCAAAAAATAAAATAAAAGAAACTAAAATAATAAAATATCTATAGTTTATTTTAATAAAACAATCTCTTAAATCTTGAAAATTATAATGCAAATTTTTCCACGAAAATAGACAACAAATATAAAAAGAGGTGAAGTTAAATAATAATTATCCGGAGAGATGGAAGGCCTCCACTGCATCAATTGTACTGAAGAACCTTCATGAGTTCAATGGTCATAATAATAATAAATTTTCCGTTAAAATTTATATAAATTAAAAAAATAATAATTGATTAGACTAATTGCTAATTATTTTTTAAATCACCTCTAGACACACGTAAAAACTATATAATTATAATTGCACCAACTTCGACAAGCTATCCTGCGCCATAACATTTATGATTAACATCCAGTAATGAGAGTTAATGAGTGCGCCATAACACTTATGATTAACAGGTTGATATGACATGCAGTTATCGAGATTCCCAAAATAACACCGCCACTTTAATTTTAAGTGTCATAACTTCATTCCATTAATTACTTGAATTACGTGTCGCTCCACTTCTTTCTACCCAAGTTTCGTCTATTTGGGGGCCGTATGATATAGGTGTATGTGTGCCATGGTTGCAGCTGCATGTCTCTCTTTTCTCGACTTTGATACTGTTTTTATCAGTATGAAGTAGTTAAATTCGTCTGCGAGCAAATGGATATCTATTTATTTGGAGCTATTTTTTGTTGTTTTACCAGCATGCCTTGGTATCACAGCTAACTTTAAAGCATGCTCTTCACCATTATCATTCCAAGACGCACTTACAGAGTAGCGCTACAAAGATTTCCTTTGTCTATTCTTTTCATGCACTGCAACTTTTCTTTCTGTAATTCATTTTTTTATTTGTTTTAATATAAACACGATTGGTTTTACTTTTATTTCTGTTTAATTTTTGGATCCCTTTTTCCATACAGTGCCGCGGCAGCCCGTTTATCACAGAAAGAATCAAAGCTTCGTCAAATTTTACCGTTGTCAGTGACGATGTTGTGGTGTTAAAGAGTAACACTGTGAAGGAAAGCGAGTGGCGCAAAGCAGGTGAGGATATGTTTGAATCCTTGCTTAGGCTATGAACCTTTTTACACTCTAAACAAATTCCTCCTGTTTTTTTGTTATTATTTTGCTATAGGGTTATATTAGTGCGAACATTAAAATGGTGCAAATTTATGGCGTATGAAATGTGTAGATTCTTCCAAATGGTTTTAAATAAATCTACTCATCCCTTACACAACTTATTCGAGCCAATTTAGAGATCACGGTCGACTCTCACTGTTGGGTATTTGTGAGGGTTTTCTCTTCAACATCACCCTTCATATTAGAATGGTTTACGGTAAAAGAAAAAAAAACATCAAAGACTATATATATACTTATTAAGAATACACCAGTTAATGCCCCATACACCAGCTATATATGTATATATCTATGTATATGCATATGTAAATGTATATGTATATATCTATGTATATCTATATATCTTTATACGTGCCCGTGCCCGTGACCGTGCCCAAATTGGCGGAAGTGTTGGGCACAATAGAGTCATTGTAGCCAAAAAGACAAAGACAAAGAGTCAGTAATAAACGATCAAGAGATTCTCTTCTCATCATTCACATTGGCTTGAGTGTTGATAAGTTAGAATTTTAATCCATCAACCTTTATAAAGGCATCAAAACGAATTTTGGAAGAGGGCAAGTACCTAGTTAAGGTCTGAGACAGACAACATCTGTCTTTCCTCTGTAGTGATGTATCAAGGGTTTCATGGTATCCTCACAAGGCATTGGCACGGCCTTTCACCAAATGCAAAAATGGAAACATTGGAAGAATGTATGGACATCCATCAAAGCATAATTGAAAGCAGATTTTTGAAATATAAGGTGGTTGGAGTGCCCTGTTAGATATGATTGTGAAATTTGGAAGCATGTAGAAGGTATGGAAATGCTTTAACAAAATGTCTCAGAGATGTTGTCTCATGGAATGCAATGATTTCAGGATGTGTACACGATGAGTTTGTTGAAAGGGCTTTGGAGACTTACGAAAATGCAACTGGCATCGAAAGTCAATTCCACGACCTTTAGTAGCATCCTTCCAGCCTTTTGCTAAAATTGGAGCATTGGAACATTGCATGGGGATGCATCAAAAAATAATTGAAACTTGATTTTCCTTAGATGTGTAGTTTGAAATTCCCCGATAGACATGGATGCAAAATGTGAAATCATATAGAAGGCATGTGAACTGTTTGACAAAATGCCTGGATGAAATTTATGCGAATGTGAGTCATACAACAGGCATGTGAACTGTTTGAGAAAATGTGTGAATGAAATTTATGGGAAATATGAAATCATACAAAATGCGCATCAACTGTTTGAGAAAATTCCTCAAAGAAATTTATGCAAAAATATGGAATTATACAGAAGGCATGTGAATCTAGCTGACAAGATGTCTCAAAGAAATGATTGCGAGAATGCAAAAAATGGTGTTCTTAACGAGGCTTTAAAGTTTTGTAAACAAATGCTGGGATGAGATATGGTCTAATGGAGTGCAATGATTGCAGGATAGGCACAAACTTGCTTAAAAAACATTGGCGGCTTTTAATGCAATGCAGTGCCGATAAAACCCCAGGGCCCATGCTATATTCTGAACTTCAATTTGGGGTGTTTCAATAACCCCTACACTCCACTGACCAAGAAGCGTCACAGAAAAATCAGACATTTGTTCACAAAAAAATAGACCATCTCTTCTGTAAAAATCAGACCTTAGGTTGTAGAAAACTCAATCCTCACCAAATTTCAGACCAGTATAGCAAGGAACATGAGGGAGGAGGTGAACTTGGGGAAGGAAATGGTGACGATTAGGGTGCTGATACTTGTGCATCATCTATCCAGTTGTGCTGTACTGCAATGCACTGTGTTAGTCTTACTAATTATCAACCTTGCCTTTGCCTTGCATCTTTTCTGCTCTTTCTTTGACTGCTGCTCTGAGGGTTTTACACTGCAAAAATGGGGACTGAAGAGAAGCTTTGGTATTTTGTTGGAAGGAAAGAAGCCATTCAGCTCGGTTGGCAACGATGTCTGTTGGGCACACCGGGAGTACAAACTGTTATTCTTCTTCTTCTTCTTGTTAAAGGTAGAGTTAGGGTTTGAGAAAAAGAGAGTGAGATAAAAATAAAAATTAAAACAATGTTTACAAGATTAGCCCTAATGTTCAACTTTGATAAAAAGAAGTGTGCAGGTGCCGAGGGAGCTTTTTAACTCATTGGGGAACCCAGGGGCATCCTCTCTAATAGGTTCAAAGGACCAAAACCATAAAACCTGTGGATTCCTATCTGCAGTGGTCAAAAAGTTATGATATCCATATTTTCAGCAAATAAGATGTCAAATAAATTATTTTTAATACTTTTTCTTTTCCCAAAAAATCCTCAAATAAATATAGACATTTAAAGTATCATTGTTGATGAAAAATTATTACTTTTGATTGATCCATTGACCAAAATTAATTGCCTAACTGATTCCTATAGCTACCTTCCTGGCAGGAACTAAAAATTCCTATCAAATTTAAAGAGTCCCGATATCATCGGGAAGCCTAATGACTGTTGATATGACAGGTAGTTATGACATTCAATGAGCGTGGGGTGACGTGTTACTGAGATTCACAAAATAACAATACCACTTCAATTTTAGGTGTCACAAATTCATTACATTAATTAATTGAATGACGTGTCACCCCCTTTCTTTCTTCCCCATCGGCCACAATCCATCTTGCCTGTTTCTTCCCAAGTCTTGTCTTTTCAGGGGTGCTTGCTGCTGCATTTCTCTCTTTATACCTTTTATACTGTTTCTATCAGTAGCTATTTTTGCTGTTTTACCAACATGCCTTGGTTATGGCCAGAAAACCTCTGTTCTGTTACTACAACTAACTTTGAAGCATGACCTTCACCACTCAGTCAAAGAGACACAGAAGAACGCTAGAAAGATTCCATTTGCCTATTCTTTTCCTGCACCACAACTTTGCCTTCTGAAATTCAACTTTTATTTGTTTTAATATAAACCGAATTAGTTTTATTTTTATTTCTGTTTATTTTTCAAATCTCCTCTTTCATTAGTGCTGCGGCAGTCTGCTTATCACAGAAAAGACCAAAGCTTCTTCAAATTCTACCATTGTCAGTGATGATGTTGTGGTGTTAAAGAGTAACACTGTGAAGGGAAATGAGTGGTGCAAAGCAGGCGAGGATATGTTTGAATCCTTGCTTAAGCTATGAACCTTTTCACACTCTAAACAAATTCCTCCTAGTATTTTGTTATTATTTTGCTTCAGGGTTTTATAAGTGAGAACATAAAAATGTTGCAAATTTATGGTGTACGAAATGTGTAGATTCTTCCCAAGGGTTTGAAATGAATCTACACCATTCATTACACTGCTTATTTGAGCCAATTTAGAGATGACGGTTGACTCTCACTGTTGGGTATTTTATGAGGGTTTTCTGTTCAACATCACCCTTCATACTAGAATGTATCACGTTAAACAACTGAAACATCAAAGAATATATATAACAAAATCGTTTAATTATAATTGTCTAAAGTAGTTCATATAACTGGTGTATGGGGCATTAAGTGTATATATATTAATGGCCCATACACCAGTTATATCAGGAGATTTCAACAATTTTCATTACACAATTCTGTTTTATACATGTATAATAGAATTGTGTAATGGAAATTGTCTAAATTACCTCATATAACTGGTGCAAGGGACATTGAGTATCATATATATAAATATATATAAACCTGCCATCCTCCTCAAAACCTCCAAACATACTGGCAAGATGATTATTATTAGTATTACTGTTACTACTAACCACTCTGGCAGCCATGAAAGGTGGATGATCCTCCGTGTTGCAAAACCGGTATTTATGAAGTAGCGAAGCATAAGAAGGTGCTAATTGAGCCACAGGTTAGGCACTTAAAATGCTTCTCCCATGATTCGAACAAGCGACCTGCAAACCAAACATATTTCTATTGTATGAACCTGCAGACACCTGTTTAGACTGATGATGATGATGCTGCCTGAGAAAAGAATATGCCCCAGGCGGCCTTCCGTATCCATAGGACGATACATACGCCATATGATTATTCGTAGATGCAGTCGATGCCGCCATTACTGTATCTTCCTCCAGTCGCTTCTTCTGCTCCTGCAATCTCAGCCTTTCAACCTGCGCCATGCCAAGCCCTCTCTGCGGCTGACTCTTCTGCGCTGTGCTGTTGATCTTTGCCTTCGTCATTGCCACGCGATCCTTGTTATCACCACATCCAGGGTTCGAACCTCCCAAAGCAGCCTTTTCGTCCAAAAGCATTAACGTTGTTGCCATATCAAGTCCTGTTTGTTTCTTTTCTTTAACTCAGCCCAAGAGCAACACTGCTACCATTCTTTTTATCTCAGCTGTTGCAACTCAAATGGAACCACATTCCATTTCAGTCAAGGATTTCAACGGACTCAGAAAGCCCCTCAGCGCTTTCAACAGACTACAAATATGTGTTTATCTCCATGTCTAGACATGACATATATATAATGTATATGTACTGTGGTTGTGTTTCTTTCCGGGAGTGTGAGCCGCTTCATGTCTGTTTCTTGCATTTAACAATTATATCCTACGTTACTGGATATGCCCCCCAGGCCCTGGGAGCGTGGGGAAACGCTCCCCGGATTACTGGAGCATGGGGGAGTGCAGGGTTACGCCCAGGGAGCATCCCTGAGCTGTGGATACGCCCAGATACATCTGGGTGATGTATCCTGGCGTTTCCTGCATTTTTTTTCAATTTTGCTTAATAAAAAGCCAAACATGTACTTCAAAAAACAAAACAAAGTATGAAAACTTCTCTGCAGTTTCAATGGCTGGCTGTGTTTGACTGTTTTCAAAGCGTGAGCCTCAGTCGATTCATCTGTATCTTCTTTATTAGCACTGTATACAACAGCTGTAAAGGTTGCCAGAGCAAGTCAGCAAGTCTTCCAGTTATTGGATTGTGTTTCAGCCTTGCCAAAATAAAGGAAATAAATGTCTGTAACATGATCAAGATGAGGGAGAGCTTGAAATCAATTATGTCTTTTTTTGCTTATCCTTTATGTCCCAAAAATATGGTTCTCCAGGACTCTTTCTGTGCAGTACATATGGTAAGATCATTTGCACAGGTATAGTACAAAAGCCCAACTCGTGAATAAGCTGAAAGAAGAGAACAGGGCATAGTCTTAAGTTGATTTAACACCAGGTCATCTCATTGTAATCTTCACCAAACTGCAGAGAGCGGATTTTCTTGTCTTTATTTTTGTCCATACTGGTAAGTTGTAACATTTACATTATGTACTTGTAATAATACATAAGACTAATCTAAGTTTGACAATTGAATATTATGATATTTGGCATTGAATTATTAGTATGTTTTGTGGTTATTTAACTTATTATGTTTCTTCTATGCATATTATGTGGTTAATTATGTTTATATTTTATATATATATATTTGTACAGCTGTATCCAGCCGTATCCAAATCCCCCCCCCCCCAAAATTTTTTTTGTCATATCTCCTGATCCAATTCTCCTACCCGTACCTGTGTCGGTAATGTAGACTATATCGTGAAAGCGACTTTCTTTGATTCCATCACGAGTTTCATTATATGTTGGCTAGCGCATATTTGATTTTACGTTATTGTGAATTGACGGGAAAGGTAGAGGGAGACCCACATTTAGTTGGTTAGTATAATTTATGATTGGTTTTGGGGGCTCTATTTGGGAATTAAATTGCAGGGTTAAAATCCTCAAAAGGGGTGACAGACGACGACATTTACTGTCACTTTGACAAGTCATGGACGGTCTCTTTCATCCTTCCAATTGGTTGTTGTGGGTTGTCTTTCTGGGATCTTCACAAACATGTTAGGTCTTTGTTTATTGATCTAATCAATTTCCCATTAGCCTTTAGTTAGGATACATTGGAATCTCAGGAGGATTTTGTTTTGGCTGAAAATATTTATTCTTATTTGGAATTAAAATTTTGCTAATTGTTATGACTGTTAATTTTTGTTAAGATAATATTTATATATATTTGATATATTATATATTAATACATACTAGATATAATCTCAAAACAAAAATATACAATTCCTCTGGCTTTCTTTGCACCTTTGGGGCAATTGCTAGTATACATAACCCTAGAGTTAGTGAGAACCCTGCTTAAGCTAGAGTAGTCTTCAGAAATAAAGCAGAGCAGACGGGATAGTTACAAACACAGTTGCACTTCTTATCAATATTCATCTAATACTCTGCTTTTTCGGAGTTTCAATCAATCCTTATGTGTAGTGGGAAGAAGAAGAAGCATTTTCTTTTTCTTGAACTCAGAAAACATTTGCTTGCTCCTGGCTTCAATGTGGATTACTTATTGATATGTGAGAAACCATGGTGCAAGCCCTGGATTTTGGTTAGATGAACTGCAGTAAAATTTGGATTACTTAAACCATGCTTCAATGTGGATTACTTATATAATATATGACAGAATTGTGTAATGAAAATTGTCAAAATTACCTCATATAACTGGTGTATGCGGCATATATAACAAAATTGTAAAATTAAAATTGTCTAAACTATCTCATATAACTGGTGTTATATAACAGAATCGTGTAATGAAAACTGTCTAAATTGACTCATATAACTGGTCCATACACCAGTTATATGAGAGCTAATTAAAAAATATATGTAACAGAATTGTAAAATGAAAACTGTCTAAATTAGTTCATATAACTGGTGTACGGGGCATATATAACATAATTGTGTAATGAAATTTGTCTAAATTAGCTCATATAACTGGCCTCCATACATCAGTTATATGAGCTAATTTAGACAATTTTCATTACACAATTCTGTTATATATATAAATAATAGAATTATGTAATGAAAATTGTAAAACAAATACTCAATGCCACATACACCTGTTATATGAGGTAATTTAGACAATTTTCATTACACATTTCTGTTGTATATTATATATATATATATATATATATATATATATAAATAATATGCTCAATGCCACATACAACAGTTACATGAGCTAATTTAGACAATTTTCATCACACAATTCTGCTGTGTATATATATAAAATATATACTCAATGCCACATGCAACAGTTACATGAGCTAATTTAGACAATTTTCATCACACAATTCTGTTATATATATATATAATCAATGTTGCATATACCAGTTATATGAGGCAATTTAGACAACTTTTATTAAACAGTTCTGTTACACACTCACACACAAAATGCTGAATATTTGAGCAACCTGATTGTTTCTCATTTTGGTTCTCCTCTTCTCGCCTATATCCTACGTGAGCTATGCTTTGGTTCTTCTTTGATCTTGGTTAGACCAGATCCTACGTGAGCTATGCTGAATAACATTATGTTGCCGATACGGATATGGGTACGAGAATTGGATATGTGGATGCGGGGATTTTTTTGGAACTTGGATACGTTTTGATACAGCAGTACAAAAATATAAAAATGTAGACATATAAGCAAATTAACCACATAACATGCATAGAGGAACAAAATAAGTTAAATAACCACGACACATACTCATAATTCAATGTCAAATATCATAATATTCAATGGTTGAACTTAAATTTAGTGCAAATGTTACAATGTATGGACAAAAATAAAGACAAATCAACATATTTATGATTCACTATATTCATTTTTGTCTTTGGCTGCAATCTCATCATCATTATGTGGTTCATTAGATGACAAGCAGTAGCAGTGCCACTCCCACTAGCTCCACTATGCAAGTCATGTGAAGCACTATCTAGCTTCTATGAAAAAATGAAGACGAGAACAAATATGCAATGAGAGGTAAAAATGAAGACGAGAGAACAAATATTTAACGAGAGGTAGAAATGAAGACGAGAACAAATGTTTAATGAGAGGTAAAAATGCAATGAAAGGTAAATGTGTTGTGTCTATTTGATAAAATGAGTGGGAAAGCTGCTATCAAGGTTGAGAACCCACTTTATTTTGTTTTTAATTGTTTTTGGAAGTCCATGTTCAACATTTCATGAAGTGAAATTGAAAAACAAAATTAAAAAAAAAGTTATTTCTGGGTGATTTGCAGCTGATACTATCAGAAAACGTCCCTGGGCCTGTGGATATGCAAGACGTATCCGTCGTTGATACGATCAGGAAACATCCTTGGGCCTGCGGATATGCAGGGACGTATCCACAGGTCCAAGGACGTTTCCTTGTTGAATCTCCTGCGAGTCCGTATCCCTAGGAGTTTTGTATCGTATCCACAGGGATAATATGTAGTATTCACTAATGGGACGTATTCACAATTCCAAGGACATTTCCTGGTTGAATCTCCGGTGAGTTCGTATCCCTAGGAGTTTTGTATTGTATCCACAGGGCTAATATGTAGTATTCGCTAATGTAGATATAACAAAATTGTATAATGAAAATTGTCTAAATTAACTCATAAATGGTGTGGGCATATATATGACAGAATTGTGGAATGAAAATTGTTTAAATCAACTTATATAACTGGTGTATGGGGAGTTAAGTATATATATTAATGGCCCATACACCAATTATCTAAGCTAATTTAGACAATTTTTATTACACAATTCTGTTATATGTATAATACTCAATGCCTCATACACCTATTATATGAGGTAATTTAGATTACTTCATATGACTGGTCTATGGGGCATTGAATTTTATATATATGAGATAATTTTTACAATTTTAATTACACAATTCTATTTTATATATATAGAATTGTGTAATCACAATAGTCTAAATTACCTCATATATATATATATATATATATTATATATAAATAACTCAATACTGCATATTCCAATTATATGAGGTAATTTAGACAATTTTCATTATACGATTTGGTTATATATATAAGGTAATTTAGATAATTTTCATTACACAATTCTGTTGCATAATATTCAATGCCACATGCAACATTTATATGAGTTAATTCAGAGCATTTTCATCACACAATTCTGTTAGATATATAAGGTAATTTAGACAGTTTTCTTTATACAGTTCTGTTATAGTTATATATATATAGTTAAAATACTCAATGCCATATACACCAGTTATATGAGGTGATTTAACAACTTTAATTAAACAATTCTGGTTATATATATATATATATATATATATATATATGCACACACACATGCACAGATGCTGAATATTTGAGCAACCATCCCCTTTCTCATTTTGTAGCGTTTTTGCAATGTGGTATTACAATATATCGACTGCAATGTGGTATTGCAATATATGTTTTTCAGAAAGTAAACAGTGAAAGCCTGATTCTTTTTTGCCATTGATACTCTGAGACCATGAGTCGTCTTGTAGTGTAAACCCTTGTTTATAGCTTTTTTTCACTTAACATCACACACAATGTCCCCGAGAAGATTTTTCTTGTTTGAAATGACAGGAAATAGTTTGCATTTCTCACGACGTTATCTCTTAAATAATTTTGGAGAAACATTTGGTTGCATTAGAAGTCACCTTGACAATTGGTTCCATTGTAGTCCGCATATTTTGTTAAGGTTCCTGACAATTTTAAATAGATGTTACGTGGGATGTGTTTAACAACTCAAATGCATTTGCAAACTTCTTGTAAACCGCACACAGAATTCTTTTAGTTAAAGGATGTTACATGTAGGTGAGCCTAACACCTTTGCCATATTTTGCAGGTACCTTATCTCTTGGAGAAAGTTGGCCGTGCTGATTCGTTATATGGCTTACGTCTTAGGAACTTACAGGATGTTACATGTAGCATTCATCATGACTTGTAAATGGTGGCAGCAATTCTCATTTGCGTCATTCCCTCAGTTCTAGTACTTTTGGATTGTGTTAACATCCACCTTATCCCATTCATTGTTGCCTTGTGTGCTTTTTCCACAAGGCACAGTCTTTACAGCCATTGTAGATATATTCTACTGGGAACATTTCAGGTACTTAGTTGTTTTCTGTTTCCTAGTCTACTTAGAAGATTTTTTTAAAACTCGGTATGTACATCTTAAAATTAGCTAAATTGCGAAGGGCTGTGTACTATGGCAGCATGGCATAGCTATTTATTTCTCATCTTTGTTTTTTTTGCAGCAAGGCGTGGCTATTTATTTCTATAATTTGTTGATTTTGCAGCATCTGATGGCTATGTTTATCTTTGTTATTTTTACATCGCGGCCTGGGTATTAACTTTCTATTAATCTGCGATAGGAAAATTTGAATCGTGGTCTTTATGACTGGTTCGGAGACATTTCAAGAGGACATCTGCAGTAGTATACTAGGAATTCCTGTTCATTGTGAGAATTATTTTCAGCAAACTAATTCGTTCTAAGATTCATTTTTGTTTTCCTTTAACTGATTTAGAATTTTTTGTTTTTAATTTTAGAATTTTGTTGACAGAGGTCCATTCAAAATAGTGCAGGAACGAATAGGAAGTCATTGGTTTTTAGCATTCTCCATCAATTGATGATGTACGGTCCTAAGAGAGAACTCTGAATGGGAGTGGGTAGCATAAAGTGCCATTGAGTGCAGGGGCCTATATTTTCAGTTCTTGTTTAGGCCTTGAACCTTCGCAATGTCTAAATAAGTTTATTAGCTGTAAAGAAGATTAAATTTTTAATTTATCTGCAGGTACGTTGTTTGATAGAATGTCATTGAAAGTAAGACTATGTACGCAGTCTCAATGTGGGAAACCTACAATGAATAAATTTGAGCAACATAATTTAAGTTTCCACCAATTAATTGCACCTTCATATATAAGATGATACTAGGTAGTCGATTGTTAGAAATTTAATTAACTTAGATTTTTTCATGAAATATACAAATTAAAAAGGGAAAAAATTGTTGGCCTGATATTAAATAGTTATATATATATGAGAAGTTAAATAAAATGCGCAACCATAGATCTGAAATATGACTTGAATATTAAAGCGAAAATTATGAGGATGGAACATAAAGCTTCAAAGCTCTATTTGAACATTGATATTTTTGTAGGTTTTTAGCAACATATCCTATGTAGAGACACTCAAAAACTATAACAAAAAGGTATCATAAAAGTTATAGGGGTGAGTAGGATATCTTTATTTTGTTAAGCATAGGGAAAAAAATGAAGTTGTATACAAGTGTATGTGGTAGAATGTTAAAACCAAATGAAAAAATAAGTATAAAAGAAATCTTTATTTATATTTAAATTAAAATTAAAATTAAAATTAAAGTTTAAGTGTATAATTTTCAAAATATATGATGGACATCAAAACATTGTGTTCTTTTAATTGGTAGGGTGAGTGTTGATAAAATGTTTGTATTGACTTGGCGCATCAAAGTCTGTTGTAGGTATATCATGGGCATCAAAACATTGTGCTCTTTTAGGTGGTAGTGCAAGTGTTGTTAAAAAAATGTGTATTGGCATCTTGGTATGCTCATGCTCGTCATTGTATATCGTGATGTTTCGTTTCCATCTATGTTGTGCTTCAAGTTAAAAGTCATTTTTAATAATTAATGAATAAAAAAAATGAATTTCAAATATCAATAATAAGTGGTATTTTTCATCGTTCTTCTAACGTTAATTTGGGAATTATTTGAATTTATTCTTGTTATTGCAATGTAGATAGCTTACACAAAACACTCATTGTTATAAATTATGATGTAATTACTATGTGATTAGGTTGAGAGGTGTTCTACACTCATGGTAGAGAGGATATCTATGTCATGACCGTGTCAAGGATATTTTATTAAAGATATTAATATGTATGCCAAAAAATAATAGGAATAAAAATAAGTGTAACAAAGATGGAAGTAGTGATTGATTGGTATATATGAAAATAGAGGCGCAAAGGATCAACTAACTAAATAAAGTACAACCATTCATTATATTTCAATTTTGAATGATTAAATAGGTTTTTTTTAATTCTTTAACATCGTTTCTCCCTCGTATTTGTCTATTATAGATATATTATAAGATTATTGTGTTCCATTGCCATTACACCTATTTTTTTTTGAAACATGTGCTTAATTTTTTTGTTGTGCATAGTATTGTGTTCGTACATTATGTTGCTGTGTATTTTCCTTCACACTTCCATTCTTGCGGTAATCTCCATTACCCAAAATTGGTGAACAAAACTAGATTTTATGTACCTTGTATCGCTTAATTCTTTTCACATTGTTAAAATATCGAATTTTCCTTTTGTTGTAAAATGTCTATGCCTATAATAGGGGGAGGATGTACCATAATTTTTTCACAAAGAAAATATTTATCGATGTTTATAGTTAAAAGGAGGGATCAATGTAGAACAAATTATAATTTTATTGTCAATAGAGAGATATATAAGGCACTTAAATACAAAATAGAACTAACAATAAATTTGATTCTGATAAAAATGTATTTAATTAATTACACTGTCCATATGCAATTTGATTTTTATATAAATGAAGTTATATTTGTAGGTTCAATAATGGAGAGGGATGAAGGAAGTATCATTTAATCAGATGACATCAATGGCCTTCAAACCACCAAATTCTAAAGAGAGATGGAATTAATTGATAATTTTAATGCAGATCTTGAAACACTAATTGATTGATTACGGGTTGGAGCATCTCTTATCAATCAAGGGTTTTTTTAGTGGCAAATCTTTGTTAATCTATAAATATTCAATTTCTCAAAGTCGACGTTTGATGATTTTAATGGAGTGGTTGGCACGTTATCGCCCAAAATTTTGGGGTCAATTTTTTTGAAGGACATGTTCGCTTATATATGAATATAATTTTATTTATATCTTTGTAATTTGTCAGTACTTCAAAAGTTAAGATTTCGCCACATATTGTTGAATGACTTTAAGAGTTTCAATTTGCATGAGGGATTCAAGAATCAACAGTTTACAACAAGGAAGGCAATTTTTTTTGACAATATAGACGGTCGTCTACAGTGTGTCGATGTTCGTTTAGTTTTGCGGGGCTCCGTCCATAATCTGTAAGGGTCCACCCTAGTTTAGGTCTGGGCATCTGTTCACTGTAAGTAGGGGTCCACTTATAGTATGCAAGGGCCCACCTATAGGGTGCAGGTGTATGTCTACAATTTGCAGGGGTCCATCTACAGTATGTAGGTGCATGGCGTACGTCGACAATTGAATGCATATGTCCAGAACTTGGCGGCCACCCATCTTTTTTGATTCTTTATTCATTGGTCAAGTGTCTTTGTTTGTTGTCGATCGTCTTCATTTTGTTGTTAATCCTCTTTTGTCCATGGCTCTGCAAAGTAAATAATATGTCATCTGCTAAAAATCTTTAGGCTTTTGGAAAATTTAAAAAATAGAATAACCTATTATGTTATTTTGGACAGACACCAAACAGAGGTACTGTATTTTCAATTAACTAATGATTTTTATTCATTGGTTTGTGTTAAAGTTAAATACTAATTAAAATGTCTTGAAGCATTTTGTGTGCAGATTCCACAAATAACTCTTTTGAAGAATTGTCTTCATAGGTAGACATCCTCGAACATAAATTTAAAATGTCAAACAGAGGTACTAACTCATAAGATATCATTTTTTTAATTAATTAAATATTATTTTCAAATTTCTATAACAATGACAAGCTCTACAACAATATTGCATGCAAAACTCATTGATATCACGGAATTAGAAAGACTTGTGAATGAAACGTCAAACATAAATAATATATTATAAATATTATTAGAATTTTTGTTTTTTATTTATTTGTACTTTAGTATTGATGTTTATTAAAAATTAATGTCATACAATTTTTTCACATGTAGAATTCAATAATAAAACTATTGAGGAAATGTATAACGCTTTTGAATATATATTTCCCATGAAAGAAGCCATTCATAAAAACTATCAATACTATTGGTCTCAATGATGAGTTCACAACACCAAACAAGAGATCTGCGTCCTCAACACATTTTTTAATTGAAAAAGACATAGAAAAGGTCATTTAGAAAGAAATACCCATTGTCCCATTGAATTCAAAGAAACATAAATATCACATCATAAGCAGTGGTGTTGATGAGTTCCCAACATCAAATGAGAAATCCACTGATTCTATTCACCCAACACAATCTCTGAACGAACCTGCTAAGCAACAAAAACACTTTGCAGTTCAAACAGGGACAACAAAGACTATGCAGAAGAATAAAAATATATAGATAATCGGAAGGTCATTTCAGTATGAGTGGGTATCTAAATTCTCATTTATTGAACTTGTGTAGTCCAAAAATAGCACTGACACGTCGACAAAATGCAAATGCACCATATGCAGTTGGAAACTTGGTAAGTGCCACAAAATGCAACTCAAATTGGACACAATTGAAAAACATTGTGGCAAAATATGAGTCAGTAAAAGACAAAGATGAAATTAAAAAAAGTAGTGAGATGGAAAAATGAAAAAGAGTGCATACATCAATGTTACGCAATAGAGTATCATAATCATCAAAAACATCGACGACATCTCATTGAGAAAGGAGGAAGAATTCAAGCTCAATTCGAAAAGGTTGCTCAGTCTAATTTGTTTGTCAAAAATATACAATTTTTAACTTTAATTCACATTCTGAAAAGAGGAAGACCAATCTCTAATTTTTCAAATTACAAGCTTTTATTTCATTAGATTGGATTGCAGATCATTTCACATTCACATTGGTCTGATATTAGTGCCTAAGAGATGGCAAAATGCCTGCAATGATTGAAAAAGAGGATCTGAAAGAGAAAATAAAATCAACAAGATTCAAATCATTATCCATTGATGAGGTAACAATGATTGACAACACACCATGGGTATGCATGCTTGTATATATATTTCAGAATCATTCAAGACAACCTCACCTTTTCTCTGTACATAAAATAGTTGAAAATTGTAATGCATAAAACCTTCGCAAATTGGTTATTTCTAATTTGATGGATATTGATAGATGAGTTACCATGATATTGTACTAAGTTGGTTTGTGTTGGTGCGGATGGTGCATCAATAATGCAGGGGAATAAAAAAAGGTTGTGTGTTCACTTGCAAATATCAGTTGCCCCATATATGACTCCAATCCATTGCATGGCACATAGAATGAATCTTGCTTACAAAATTCTAAGCACATTCAAAAGTGTCGCAAATGTGGAGGAGATAATTCGTGATTTGCACGCGTACATGTCATGCAGTCCAAAAAAGTTTTTAGAGTTTCAAAAATTTGCAATTGGAGTGACTAATGGAAAAAACTATTAAAATATGTAGATACTAAATAGATTTCAATGTATGAACCTGCATGCAAAAAATTTGAAGAATATCAATCCTTGGTTGGTTTTATGTTTAAGTATAGGATGAAGGTTGACAAGGCAAGAGATTTATTGAACCGCTTGATAGATTTTGAAACTTTGCTAACATTATGTGGTATTCTGCCTATGTTGAGGGAAATGCATTGTTTGACGAAACATACACAAGAGAGATCAGTATATATTGTGGACTTTATAAAGTGGAAGAAACATGTTTGTTTATCACTTGAAATATTATACTACTCAAATGAAAGTTTTAAGGGACCAATATTTGAGAGTGGAGAAACTTTTAACAAATCTAAAGGACCTTCAAAACTATTTGAAATTCAATATTCATGATCATCTTTGTATTTTTATTAATGGAAAGAAGATACCATTACACACTTTTCAAAGACGATCAAATTTAGTTGGATCAGAATTTGAAGAAGTACCTGTAACAAGGGTTCTATATGATAATGTCATATGTGATACGCGAATGAAATTGAGACATTTCAAAAAATTTGTCTGCTGAAATTCGAGATTGTTTTCAAAGAGATGACTTGATTGAAGCCATCGATGTGTGAACCCTACATTTTGGAGTGGTGATGGTGAAGAACAAACAAGTAAATTGTTCATCAAATACATGGGTACTCTAATCCAACAATTCATCAAGTCTATGGAAATCAATTGAGAGAAAGTTAAGGGTATTTTGCAACAAAATTTATTGAAAAATCAGTGAGATTTTTGGATTTACAATGGTTGAACAATGTCGGTTGTTAACTGAACCAACAAAAACAAGGTTTATTACCAGGGTATGGAAGAAACTATATTAGAGCAATGTTTTGTAGGAATAAATTAATGAATTTTTTCATTTATATGAATTGTGTCAAACAATGATTTTGGGGTCCGTGGAAGATGAAAGGGTATTTAGTGCATTATCTTTTATCAAATCAAGGTTTCAGGATATATTGGATAATTTTTTTGAAATATGTTTAAGGTTGTATGTTTCATGTTATGAAGTTGATATGTTTTCATATGATAGAGCAATTTCAATTTGAAGCAGTCTAATTGAAAGAATAGGTGTCACAACTACAACTATAAGTGACCCTGTAAATCCTAGTGAGACATGCCATAAAAATATTAGCAATGAAGTATGGTTTACTGAAGGGTTGTTTGATATCCCTGATTGAAATATCTTTAGTATTCTCTGATAGTATTCTTTAACATTTCTTAATATTTCAAGTTGCAAAAAATAGTACATGTTTAACACTCTATTTTTCTCTGATTGTTTGACATTTTTTGAATAAATTATACATTGTTGATTCAAATAAAATTGTAAACAATATTTTAGTATCTTTCATATCAAATTTACTGTAAATTAAAGCATTACACATTGCAACGTATTATCACAAAAATATGAGCAACAAATCCATTATAAAACATAAGTTTTCAATAGTTATAACGCATGAGCATAATACAACGTGAGGCTTTGAACTCCAACCACGCATTTTTCATTAAATAAAAAATAATATTAAAATTATAAAACAAAGTTACATTGATAGTATTCTCAATCAAATACATTGTTTATTCAAATGAAATTGTTAACAATATTTTAGTAGATTTCATAACAAATTTACTGTAAATTAAATAGTAAACATTGTGATATATTATCACAAAAATATGAGCAACGAATCCATATTTAAAAAATATATTTTAATATTATAAAACATAAGTTTTCAATAGTTACAAAACATGAGTATAATACAACTCGAGGGTTTGAGCTCCAACCTCGCTTTTCATTAAATAAAAGAGAGTACAAAAATTATAAAACAAAGTTAAATTGATAGTATTCTCAATGACTGTTGATCATTTTGTACTTCGACTGATTGTTCGTTGGTATTGGTAGTCGCTGTGGTCTCTGTGTGGATCGAGATCTTAGAATCTTGGAGATCTTTCACTGCAGAATGAATATCGACAAGATTACTTCATTCTTCGGTAGTAGCATCTCTCGTTGAAAGTAATGATGGGTCCACTTCAAATTCCTTTTTAAACAAAACATTAGGGTCCAAGCTATTTTTTTGAATTATTTTTCTTAATATATTATTTTCCTTATTCAATAATACAAGTTTTTCTTTGAAAGAAATTGCAACATAAATACTTTTGTGTGCTTTCTTTAGATGCATGTCAAGGACAACAGTTTGGTTCTTCAGATTTATATATTTTGACTGCAAATAATCAAAAAATAATTAATTAAATATTTTAAAATAAATTTTAATTTTAAAAAACCATAACAAACTCAACGATTTTTTCTTTTTTCTGTGCCTATTTGTTATAACATGCTTGAGCTTCTGCATTCAAGTTCTCAAGACTTTTTAACATAATATCAAGAACATCATCATTAAAACTATTATTGACAACAACACTTCCTGAAACTGCTTGGTTGAATAAAATATCAATTTTTTCTGGGTCATGCTCCATCGTTGTGTATAATTGATATCGTTGACTGTGGTTGTGGAAACAGACATTTATTCCCTGAATTAATACTTTTTCTCGATGCTCTAATGTTTTTATTTCATTAAGATTTAGAAGAATAAAGTCAAGAACATAAGCTTTAGTATTTTCTGCCAATAAATTAGAAATAGAAAAAAATACGTTGGTCATTAGTGTGAGGAATTTCATGCACAACACTGCCATCAATGTCACTTGGTGGTGAATCAAGCAAATGAGATCATTGTAAAGGCTCTGTGGGTTGAGATCCATGTATGATATCATGAGGTTTGAAAGAATCCATGGGCATACCACTGTCAATGCCTAAATATTCATCATTTAAATCAATATTATGATGTAGTGAAGTCTCAGTCACACCGAGAAGACCACCAACTAAAAAATTCAAAAACTTGGACATTGGACCTTGAATCGTGGCATCACTTTGAGTTGGGACAAAAAGATGTTTCCCAATACTAGTAGTTAAAGGACCATGACGGGGTGGTGGTGGTGGCGAGAAATTTTTTCTTGGATAAGAATGAGCTGCAAATGGGAATTAAAATCAATTAAAAAAATCATATATAATATTAGCATTTAAGAAAAAATATATTTATTTTTTGCACCTTATTTTTGTCTCTGTTGTCACTGTTGCTATTGTTGCTGTGGAAGAACTCTTAAATTTTTTGTCAGATCCAGTTGGTGTGTGCAATACAGATTGTGTAGGCTCTGCTATATATATAAATAACAGTCAAAATATTACAATGATAAAAGAGTATTCAATAAAAGCAAATATAATTTATGAAGATATACCGGTAATATGAGTGGAGTGTTGTACGGGTGCCGGAGGTGTAATCGAACTCTGCATTTGCTTTCTTCTTATCAATTGATGCTCATGTATCTACAAAATCGATTCTACTCACCTTCCATCTCTATTTCTCTTGAGGCCTCAGGTGGTTGACATCTTTTGCTTATAGCATTTCTTCTGTTAATCATTTCATATAATTTTTTTTGCAAGAGAAATATGTTTTATTTAAAATGAACTAGATCGATATTTATGTATTTATTTGAAATAGATAAACAGTTCAAAGAGTCAAACAAGTACCCAAACTAACCTCCTATGCTTCTAGGGAGAGTGCATTGACAAACAATTTGAGATTGAGGGCAAAAGGAATAGATGGCGCTTACAAATCTGAAATCACTTCATAGTATAATGCAATAATATAATTACAAGAAGAAAATTGAGTATGTTCGTTGCGTAGAGCATAATTCAAATCATCTTTGATTCTGATGAAAATAAAACTACACCAATTTAATGGTTGAGCGTCCAGAGTACAAAGAATATAAACAAGAGCCTAAAATGGAAGCTCAGATGGTCTACCCTGCAAACTAATTTTTGCTTGAAAAAGTTCAATCATTTCCAACAGGGAAAGGTTTGTAACACATTCAATTTTTAGTCCTCTTTTACTTTAGCGTTGAGGATTTGTAAAAAAAATTTACTACTTTAGATTCTAGAACAAAAGAAGTAAAATTATTAAAAAATTAGTAATTATAAATTTAACAATACATACCATCCACCTGCAATGAGTAATGGGACTCTAAATACTTTTTGTTATCATCATTGATCAAGGCCTTTGTGGTTACCAAGTCCCCATCATTAGAAGGTAGCCCTATTAGCCTTTCAATACCCTGTGGACGGATTCCAAATGAAATATTATGGGAGTCCAAGTTGGTGTGAAATGTGGAGGAAGAAGTATTGAAGCTTTGCAACATAACATTTAAGAGAGGAATATCTTTGCCATACTGTGGCATGTAGATAATGCCATTAAACTTGCAAGGCTCGACCCACTCACTGTATGTGTTTGGTTTCTGCAGAAGGTTTTGAATGATAGTGCATGACAAATTTTGGAAAATGAGTTGAGGGCTTCCGGTCACCCCTGTGCCAACGTCATAAGAGGTCTGGGAAAAGGAAGCTATGGAATAAAAAAGAGTTTTGGAAGTCGAGACTTAGGAGTGGGACTTGGGGAAAAGAGAATTATTTTTGAACTCAACAACAAAGGCCAAAATGACAAAATATACAAAATGAGTAGCCTTTCTTATATTTATAGGCCTAGAGGTCACAATGGGCAAATGTCCATATATTATGGACGTTCGTCGAAGACACTAGTATCACAACTGAGAGGATCACATCATGTTTATGAAATAATTGACACATGTACACATGTCACTCATTATCCGATACATGCAAATAAAATAGACATTCACCTTCTATACAACGGTTCGCCCATCGTATAGGCACTATTATTAGATACCCATCCAACCTTTTTAGATGTGCATCTAGGCTCGTACAAACATCTGATTGAAAGGATGTGTGCCCTGACCAACTCATAAAAATGTCTATCTAGATGAAACAAACATTCACCCAAACTCAAAAAAGGCATCTGCCTAATTCCAACAGACGTTCATCCAATTTATGTAGGTGTGCGTTTGATTCATATGGACGTACCCCTAGGTAAAATAGCCACCTGCCTAATTCACACAGAGATTTTCTTGGGTGCAATAGGCATTTTCTCAATTTAAACAGGAATTCACCTAACTAGTGATGACATGTGCCTTTCCAAAATAGTCATGTATCTAAATTATAAGGACGTAAATCTAGTCTAATCCACACATGCATTCGTCTAGACCCAAATAGGTATTCATCCGATCTACATAGACATCTGTTTGGTTTAAATAGGTATGTGTCTGGTTTAAACATGCGTGCATCTGGTCAGAATAGGTGTACATTCGATACAAACATGCTTTTATCCAATTATGCAGGGCATTCACTTGGGTCTGTCTAAATAATCATCTAATTTGAATAGGTGTTCAGCTAGCCCTACATAGACGTGTGCCTCATTTATAGATGCTTTCACCTGATCTGCAAAACTGCTCACCTATAATTATGTCGATGTCCATCTATTTCTTAGCATTCATTGATGATTACGGGCTTTATATGATTCACCATCTAGCATTATGCGATTCACCTTTACAATTATTCTACTTCCAATCTAATTCGTCACCATTACAAATCATATTCTCCTTAGGACCTCCACAGATTTTCTTACAGGGCCCACTAAAATGAACCCTGTTATCAATGAGTATGTCATATTAGGTTTACTTGATACGACATTTTTAATATTGTTTTTTGATGAAAATATGATTGGATATAACCATAGTTGAGATGAGTACATCTATATGAATTTATTAAACATTTATTTTGATATAAGGATCATTGTTTCGATTGACATCCATAATTTAGATATTATATGATGAACATGATCATGAGACATCGTGTACATTTTTTTTGTTATATCCCGATTTAACCCTAAGTATTATAGTCTTTGAATCCGTGGATTATTATGATTACCATTTGATTATTACTATTTTGATTTGAGTTTTATGACATATACTGTTTATGGGAGATTGATATACTGATTAGTTTATATAATGGATTAATTATGTGATAACTGTACCTTTTTTATTTTTATACATTATGGATGTATATTTGATAGTTATATGTAATTAATTTTTAGTATATATGATGACTCAAACTAACTACTTGTCGTTAGGTGGATGCATGATTGATCCTTCCCTCAGATCATGACAAAAAGAGAGCATAATTGAAAATGATGATGTACATGGGATGATTGGAGGATGACAAATAAACTGCTAGTAAACCAACATACACACATCACAATAGAATAACTTGTTTGACTCTTTGATTTAGATAATTTGTTTTTGAGTTTTAATATACTTTTGTTTGTTCATGTTTCGGTTGATGCTTATGATGATCTGAATTGTGTGATATAATGTATAATTATAGTGCATAGATTATGCATATAATGTTATTATATGATCATGTAGTCGATGCTGACACAAATTCGATTGCCTAACACAATGACATGCTTAAATGATATTCAGTAAATATATTATCTAGATTTGATGTCTTTTTATATATATATTTTTTAAAAATGTTAAATGTTAATCATAGAATACTCGATAGACACACACACACACACACACTAGTATTTAATAAAAATAGTTATCTTGAAATAATTGGATTATTAATTGATTTGTTTTATCTTTTATAGAGATAACTAATCGTTACATTTTAATTTAGAAAATTTAACTATAATATAATGCTAATTTAAGTGCTAAATGCCAATGCATGGCTCTATTAGGATTTGAAGGTAATTAATCATGACTTAAGAGGAACTAAATGATAATTAACTTAGCTTGAAAAAGAAAACATGCATAAACTTATGAAATAAATAAAACTCAAGTGAAGATTTTAAAACAAAAAATAGTAAAACTGAGATCTAAGCATGATAAAAGAATAAATGAAATCTCAAGTGAAGTTTTGATATTTGTTTTGGAAACTAAACATTATATAAAAGAGATTTATGCATAAAGAGAAAAAGAAAAGAAAAACGAAGGGGAGATTTTAATAAGAAGGAAAAAAAGTAAAGCAAAGGATAGGGAATAAAAGGTGGTGACTTCTGCATGAGATGAATGGAAAGGAAGAGAAGACTATAAATAAATATACGGCGTAAGAAATAGGAGGAAGAAGAATATAATGAAGTGAGAGTATGGGAGAGGCAACAAGAGTACGACGTGAAGGGCAAGAGAAGGATGGTGATTGAGTTGAAAAAATAAAAAGACAACTAAGGATAGAGCATAGAAAATGGCGAGAGGCAGGAAATTAGAGAATATATGGGAAGGAAATAAAAGAATATGATGATAGAAAAGGGATAATGATGACATAATAGAAATGAGTACGATGATAGAGTTGAAAGGTTGGTTTAGTTTTTAAGATTCTTATTTATATGGAATGTTGGATATGGGTCAAACTAGTAAGTTAAGAAATTAAATGGTATTACTATTAAAAAAATATCGACTTAGATAAGTATTTTAAAAAACTGAATTCTTCCCTTATTTTGCACATAGCATGAAAATGTTCAAAATGGATATGTGGTTACATGACTTGGGTATATAGAAATGGAGTAAATACATTTTAGTTCAACAATGAGTTGCATACCTATTTGAGTCTATCCCTGTATATAAAAAATACAAGACATGACACATACATACATGCATACATACATATATATGCCAAGTCATTTACACAACATGTGCTAAATTTTGATAGTATAAATGTAGAAGAAAATATAGATTGGTAAGTATTTAGGAATCTGTGGAGTTTTTGATTTAATTCAAAAATATTTATTATTAAGTCACTGAGCAAGAGTCTTTCTAGGAAAATAATGAAATATATTTTTGTGTAGGTAAACATATATACAAAATATCTAGTCTCGTAGGATTCTAGCCAACGTTATGGGAAGCTCTATATAATCCGTTTGAAAAATAAACGGTAATGTAGGAAGGAAACTATGTTTCCTCTTAGCTATAAATCAATTTTAGGGTAGAACTTTATTATTGCCTCGGATTTTCGTATTGTTGTTTGAAATCACCTTTATATTTATGTAAACACGTCTTTAGCATATTCTTTTTATTATAACTAGTCAATGTTCAAATTAGAAATTGAGCATGTGTCATGTATTAAAGGTCTACATTCTAAAATAATGTAGCATGCATATTATTTGATCAATGATGAAGACTTATAGTTTTTAATTGATCTAGTACTCCTTGTGTTAGACAAATATGAGTTATGTACTTGAAAATGAGTTATGAACAATCCAACTGAGTTAACTACAAATTGTCTAGAATAATATATCTATTGTTATATGATACTTTTAAAAACTGAGTGTTTAACATAGTAATCCATTGATGAGGTTTTCGCCTATAAACTTGTAAGGAGATTCATATATATATATATATATATATATATATATATATATATATATATATATATATATATATAATAGTAAGCCCTGTTACAAAACTGAAAACTATTATATTAAGTATAGTTATATATAACTTGTGGTAAGTTGAATATTATTAATTACATAATGGTTACAAGGATGCATGTATTATTGTATAAATTTAGCTACGAGATATATATGCTTATGATTAAGAATTCATTGATATCTTGTGATGTTTACGTAATAATGATCTTGATATGATTCATGTCCAAATGGTATGATTCTTGAATATAAATGAGATATATTCATTACATTTGACATATCTGTATGAAATTTATTTAATACATTTGATAGACTAAATGCATAGTTATGATTATTCTCGTGCTTAACATGTTTGAATTTCTATTAAATATGAGTAATTTGTTTTAAATCATTGGTTTATATACTATGTTATATTTAATCAATCTTGCATTGATAATACTAAATAAGTAGTGAGACATACTTCACTAGTTTAGTTGGCATAATGAATGCAAGATGAAGGTAATTCAATCAAGTGATGTGTATGAAATTGACCAATCTCAAAGATCAATTGTTATTTAAAAACTTTGGCCAAAGTAATGCTAGATAGACATTATCATTTCATATATTTGATTTATGTGTTTGTGCGATACCATGTTAGAATATTTTTTTTATGATACACATCATGTAGTTAAAATCTTACAGTACATGGGGTACTAACATGTCTCTCTAAATTTTTACACCATCACTATATATTTGTCTGTGAATGAAGGGCCATTCTCGGTTAAAAGATTGTGTGGGGGATCAATAGTCCGTGATTGGTGTGTAAAATCACTCAGATGATGCTTTCCCTCCTCACTACAGTACTAATTTAGAGACTACACTTGAGATTATTAGAGATACATGAATTAGTTTGACTCGAGCTTCATGAAACATAATATTTATTTATTATATTAAGGCTAAATACCTAATAAAAATGTAATTATATTATTTTGATATACTTCAATAACAGTCGCTGTATTATTGTACCAATCATTGCTAGATTTTAATGTGATTACTTTTCTTGCTGTTATGTTATGTTACATGAAATGTTAGTGATTAAAACTATTATTGTTATAGGTTTGTGATAGTGTAATATGATTGGTTAAGTGTGTTAAAATAATGAAGTACCACCTTGATATTTTATCATTTGAATATTTATAGCAATAACTAGGTTTGAATAATGAAACACCACATTGTGTGTTTCAAAGTTCTCAAATAATAATTGTTTTAATTTTTTATGATGGTGCCTATGAAGTCAAGTTCCAATAACTACTACAGATCTAGTGGAATAAATTAGCTCTTCTCCATCCATAACATTTGTGGTTATATTTTTTACCTCTACACAATGACATAAGTAGTAGTCTATTATCTCATCATTGTTATCAGGTGTAATAACTACAAAAACATGCTGTGCATTTAAAGTATAATAAAATTGTAAGCACATCTAGAAAAAAAATAAAATATCACTAATATCTAAGGTTGTATATTTAATTAAAGATTAAATTGTACCTAATTGCACAAGATATGAGATGTGGTTAAAGTCAATTGATGATGTCATTTCATGATCTGTTAATTGTTGGAGTGACTGGCTACTTTCTACAGATGATATGGGTCTACAATACTATTCGTCAACCCATTCTTTTGACTCACATTCATTCTAATTAAATTTCATACATGAGGAATAAAAACATGCCATATACCTAGTATAAATAGTCCATGAACTTGAATTTGAGCTTTGAATGGAGTGAAAAACACTCGATCCAGGTATTGCAATGCAATCTTCATATATTGACTTATGTTGTTCCTCTATTAAACAAAATAATCTTTATACATGAGAATGTTTATTTGATCCATGACAAATATTTTCATTACAAAAAGTCATAATACTTGTAGCATCGATCAAATTAGCACCATATTTGTGCTTTGCCTGCTTTCTTTTAAGAGCTCTTTTTACACATTGTGTCAGCACCATCATGTTCTTATTTTCTATGTCTAGCCTCAAAGAAGTGAACACCATTCTTATTATGCATTCTAAATAATCAATAAAAAATTTGATAATTCTTAAATTGACTTGCACAATTGTCTGACCAAATGTAGTGTGTATCAAACATGATTTCTCTTGAATTCATATTTATATAAAATATCTCAAAACAACTTTGGACAAACTCTGGAGAATGCAATCTGTCATCGCTCATATAAAAATGATACTCCCTCAAAATATTTTTGTTATCATCTATGTTATCAGGTGTATGTCTAAATATAAGATGCACAAAAATTATAACTTGAATTTAATTATAGTATTAGGATTGAACCTCATTATGTGGTTGTAGTGTGTAGTTTGTAACAAAATTCACAATAAAATAATTGTCAACTGGGAAGTTATCTTTGCATGCTTGGAATTGATTATATAACCATTTTGATTTATGTGTATGTCTTGCATGTTGGTAGATAATGTTATTATTGAATTCAAATATAAAATCACATATAAAAACTTTGGTTGTAACCAACTCACATCTTGATGACTCTTTTCTATCTTTTAACATATACTTAACAAATTTGTACTTCTTATAATCAACTAGTTGCTTTTCAAATTCATGTGAAATATCTTCATGTAAACAACTTGTCAAATTTGACAAATCACTACAACTGTTACATGTTCTATATAAACATTGTTTGACAAAAAAAAACTCTCTTAGGTCTTTTACATAAAAGGCCTTGGATTAATTTTCTTGATGTCTTAGGTGGGGAAGACACCATATATTTTTTTAAAATATTTTTAGTATGTAAAGTATAATGTATATGAAAAAAACATCAAAATGCATAGTAAATTCAACATGTACCCTAAAACAACATGTGGTGCGTGTTTGGTTGATTTTAACATAGAAAGGCTTGCACATCTCAAATGACCTTTGGTTAATTATCAATTGACCATTATATTTTTTAATAATTTTTTTATAAAATTCTATTTGCGTCATGTCTAAAAAATGGTTTTCATGTGGCTCATAATTTTTTGAATTTTTTATTCTTTTAACATCTTTTACATTAGATGAGACCCTTATGTTATCGTGCCAAAAAAATTCAATCAATTATTTTGTTTTTTCAATTAATACCATATCGTTTCATGGGAGTCTACCACTAAACGCCCAACAATATGTGAGTGATGGGTCATCAAGCCTTATTCTTAATTTTATGTCATTTATTAAAGTTTTTCTATTCAAATTCAAGGATTTACTTTTTATAGTAGCAATTCAAGTTTTAGATGTTGACTTACTCACTATAGATTCTATTATTACTCGTCTTACCACATTACTATTTTTATTCTTAATTTTATTGCCTATTGCTTTAAATGCATTAAATAGATTCTTTACTATTGTACTATTTCTTCCCTCCATATTTAATGTTCTTAATCTCAAATTATGTATCACATGATGATTTTTTTGAATTTCATTAATTGAATAAATAGTTGACTTCGTTCCGTATATATTTTATTCTTAAATGCATAGTTTCATACACGTTGAACATGATGTTGAATTGATCTTTTTGACATTTTACCTTCCATAGGTTTTATTATTATTTTTATCTATTTCAACCAAATACTTTGATGTTCATCTTATTATCCTTGAAGGTGTGGGTGCAGGTGCTATATTTTGTATTAAACTGGGTGGTGTTAACACTTCAACCATAACAGGGATAATAGAAGCTTGACTATCTACAGTAGACCCTATAGACGAATTAAATTCCTCTTCATTAGGAGACACATGATTGAGGGTCATTAATTGATGTTGATTATCATCATACTCAAAATTTTCATTATGAATGGATGTTTTATTATATTGTGTTTATCCATATGTTTCATCATTCATTACAAATTCATTACTTATATGCTCTAAATTTTGAATTTCATCTTGCAACAAAGATTGATTTGGGTTTTTTATCTCATTTGAAGACATATGTAAACTAAATTCTATAAAATTGAGCATGTTATTTTCATTTGAAGTATTACCCGATGTAGAAGAAGAACCTTCACCTTACTTGGAAGCTCTTATGAATGCTCTCCTATTTGCTTGTCTTTTTTTTTTTTTTTTTTCCTATTTTCTCTTCAATTTTTTCATTTGTTAGCTATTTGATTGATCTTTTGCAATGACTTTTTGACCTCATTATTTATCTTTACCAAAATAAGACAATTGTAGATTTAAACTTGAAGAATTTATAATGATTCAAATAAAATAAATGAATAATTCACTAAATTCACATAGTTGCAGCAAAAAAACCAATTTGTAATTTGGAAAGAACAAAATAAATGAGTAATTTTCATGAAAAAGATGAGATAATTTCAAGAATCATAAAGGGCGTGCGTGCTTCCTTTTGGTATCCATAAAATAATGGGAAAAAACATTTATGAGCCCAAAAGTGGGTGTACAAAGAGCATCCACCCTTTTCATATTTATAATTTTTTTCTCGTTTTCTCTCCAATTTTGCCTTAGTTTTATGTCTGGTGGGTCCCAAACCTAGCCAAACTCTGTCATGGACCAGTCAAGAAGATTTATAAAAAATTTAAGATTTTTTTTCTTTTTTATCGACACGTCTGATCAACCAACTTTTATTATTGTTTTTTTAAAAATATATAGATTTGTAGAGGGGAAAGCGTAGTTTTAGAATATATATATATATAATTTTAAAATATTATTTATAATTATTAATTAATTTCTACATAACATACTTCATTATAGTCTATATACATATCATCACAAATTCTTTTATAATTTTTAAAATATTAATCAAACACTTATAAAAATTATATCTCAACAATCTACACATTGTCAATTATGATTTATAAAAAATTAAAATTTATGAAGTTAAGATCAAAAAGTTGTGCTCACACACTTGCAATTTTAATTTTTCAGCGTTCTTGACTCATAAAATTATTTAAAAATTATATATATATATATATATATATATAAAATAAAAAATTAATAAAAAATATTCTCAATAATATTCGACATTTCATCTATCCATATATGAAGTTTCATACAAAAATTCAATCAATTACTCAAAAAAAGTGTGTTCGTACACATGCAATCTCTTTATCTCTTTTTAAAAAAATGACCAACTTAATATCATAAATGTATCTATTTTACACATTTTTATTATTTTGAGTATTAAAAAAAATTATATATTAAGAAATTATATTCAAAATACTACAATTTATTTTTTTATTTCATTATCAAATTTATTTTTGAAGTGTCTCTAACATTCTCTCCAAGTTCAACTATTATTATTTTAAAAAAGAAGTGTTGCTTTATATCCTCCTTTTGTCTCCCATTGTCATGCATCTATCCAATCCAATTACCTCGTTGAAATGAAAGAACTAAAGGTTTGTTTGGTCAGAGAAGTGTGAAGTAGCTTTTCAAGAATTGAAAAAAGTTTTACTTCAGTACCTATGTTGAGAGTCCCTGATTCTAATGATTAGTTTTTAGTGATCACAGATGCGTTAGGAGAGAGATAAGGAGGAGTCCTTATGCATGACGATGTAGTAGTGGCTTATGAGTCAAAGAAGCTAAAAATTTATGAGGTGAATTATGCCCCTCATGATTTGGAACTTGTAACAATTGTTCATGCTTTATAAATTTAGACATATTATTTATTGAAAAAACCTTTTGAGCTCAAGACTAATAACTTAGAATTCAAATACATTTTCACCCAGCCAAACTTGAATGCTCATCAAAGATGTTGGTTAGATTTTTTTTATAATTATGAATTTGATATCAATTACATCAAAGGTAAAGATACTAGATTAGTGAACGCCTTGAGTTGTAGAAGGTACATAGTAGTTGTGGTTACTATCAGTGTTTTTAGGGATCGTGTGATTGAGTTCTCACCAAGAGACGAATACTATGATCAAGTTAGAAAAATATTGTCTGAGAATGTTCAAAATTTTGGATATAAAAGATTCAATTTTGATAATGATGATCTTTTGTGTTATAATAGAAAGATGTATATGTCAGATCAAGAGAATATACGAAGCACAATGCTAAAAGAATTAAATAATGCCCCATATTCAGGACATTCAAGAGTAATCAAACTCACGATAGGGCTTAGACCTATATATTTTTAGAAAGAAATTAATAAAAATATGGTAGACTATATGTCACATTGTCTGAAATGTCAGTGAGTAAATTTTGAGCATGTGCACCCATCTGAATTATTATATCCACATGATATACTAGAATGAAAGTGGTAGGTGATCAGTATATACTTTATCCAAGGTTTACCAATGTCATAGAAAAGACATGATATGATCTTGGTAATTGTTAACAAATTAATCAAGGTGACTCATTTTGTATAAGAAAATTTGATAGATGATGCACCTACCTTTGCAAAGAGGTTCGAAAAGGAAGTGTATAGGTTGCATGGATTCTCATAAATGATCATTTCACATCATGATTTAAATATGACTTATAAGTTTTTGATAGATCTAAACTCAACTTTGGGTATGCAACTAAACTTTAGCACTGCATATCACCGAAAGATTGATGGTTAGATCAAACAAATTAATTAGGTGTTAAAAGATATTCTTCATATGTATTGCATAGATCAATAATATAAATGTGAAGATTATCTTATATTGGTTGAATTTGTATAGAACAACTTATACCAATTGGCTTTGAAGATGTCACCATTTAAGGCACTGAATGGAAAAAAGTGCAAGACACCAATCAATTAGGATAGGTTATATGATAGGATGGTCTTTACGCTTAAGATGCTTTCAGAAATGAAAGATCAAGTTAGATTTATCAGGCAAAGATTGACTGAGATCAATGATAGGCAGAAGAGTTATGCTGATCTGAAGAGGACAGATAGGTGATTTTTTGTAGGTGATAAAGTATTTTTAGGGGTTAAGCCGTAGAAGAGCTCGATTAAATTTGAGAAGTCAATAAAATTATTATCAAGATATATGGGACCCTTTGAGGTGTTATAAGTGGTCAATCTTGTAGCGTATAGGCTTGCATTACCACCAAACCTAGCTCTATTACATAATATTTTTCATGTATCTTATCTTAAAAAGTATATAGTTAATCTTTTGCATGTTCTAGATAGGAATGCTTTGCAGGTTCTAAATCCCGAGGTGGTCATGGTAGAACCAACTAGAATAATTGACAGTTATAAATTTTATTTGTAATAAAAAAGTGTCATAATGCAAGGTCTTATGGGATCAATACTTTGATGATAGTGCTATTTGGGAAGACTATAATGAATTCTACAAGGTATTTTCATATTTATTTACATGAATTGATATTAGATACTATGTTTTTATTCTGTTAAATTTTATTTATTATTTAGAACTATTGTTTGAATAAGTGTCATTGGGATGATAACGAGTTTTAGGAGAAAATGATGTTACATCTCGATTTCACCTTAAGTATTACAACCTTTGAATCAATGAATTATTATAGTTATCATTTGATTATTATTACTTTAATTTAAGCTTTATGACATATGCTAGTTATGAGATAGTGATATGTTAATTACTTTACATAATATATTAATTATGTGACAACTATACTTTCTTATTTTTGTATATTGTGAATGTATGTTTGATAGTTATGCATTATTTATTTTTAATAAATATGATGACTCAGACTAAATACCTACTTGTCATGAGGTGAATGCATGATTGATCTTTCTCTTAAAGCATGATGGAAGGAGAGCATCATCGGTGATGATGGCATATATGAGATGATTGAAAGATGAAAAAGAAAATTTTAGTAACCCAACACACAAACAACACAATCGAATAACTTGTTTAAATCTATTTGATTTAGATAGTTAATTTATTTTTGAGTGATAATATACTTTTGCTATGTTCATTTTTTGATTCATGCCTATGATGATCTGAATTGTGTGGTCTAATATATAATTATAATGCATAGATTACACATACAATGTTGTTATATGATCATGTAGTCGATGTTGACATAAATGTGATTCCCTAACAAAGTGACATGTCTAAATAAATGCGATTGCCTAACAAAGTGACATGTCTAAATGATATTTGATAAATACCATTGTTTGGATTTGATGTCTTTTCATATAAAAGTTTTTGAAAATATTAAATCTTAACCGTAGAATATATATATAAAATAAAAAGAGTTATCTTGAAATAATTGGTATATATATATAAAGAGTTATCTTGAAATAATTGGATTATTAATTGATTTATTTTATCTTTTACAAAGATAACTAACCATTACATTTAAATTTATGAAATTCAATAATAATATGCTAACTTAAGTGTTAAATGCCAATGCATGGATCCGTTAGGATTTGAAGGTGATTAATCATGGTTTAAAAGGACCTAAGTTGTAATTAACTTAGCTTGAAAACAAACAAACAAACATGCATGAATTAAATAAATAAAACTTAAGTGAACATTTTAAAATAAAAAATAGTAAAAAGGCGATCTAAACATGATAAAAGAATAAATGAAAGTTTAAGTGAAGTGATGGGATTTGTTTTAGAAACTAAACACTAAATAAAAGAGATCTATGCATGAAGATAAAAAGAATAAAAAAGAAGGGGAGATTTTAATAAGAAGGGAAAAAAGTACGATGATGCATAGGGAATAAAAGGCAATGACTTTTGCATGAGGTGAATGGAAAGGAAGAGAAGACTATAAAGAAATATACAACAAAGGAAATAGGAGGATTAAGAATACAACCAAGCGAGAGTATGATGTGAAGGGCAAGAGAACGATGACGATTGAGCCTAGGAGAATAAAAAATAGTGAAGGATAGAGAATAAAAAATGGAAAGAGGCAGGAAAGAAGATAATATATGGGAAGGAAATAAAAGAGTATGACGATAGAGAAGGGAGACCGAAGACAAAATAGAAAGGATTAAAACTACAGAGTTGAAAGGTTAGTTTAGTTTTTAAGGTTCTTATTTATATGGAATGTTGGATATGGGTTGAACTAGTAAGTTAAGAAATTTAATGGTATTAGTATTAAAAAAATAGACTTAGATAAGTATTTAAAAAATTAAATTATTATCTTATTTTTCACATAGCATGAAAATATTTAAAACGAAGGTGTGGTTACACGACTTAGGTATATAGAAATGGAGTAAATACATTTTAGTTGAACAATGAGCTACAACCCTATTTGAGTCGATGCCTATATAAAAAATATAAGACCTAATACATACATACATAGATACATATATGCCATGTCATTTAGATGACGTGTGCTAAATTTTGATAGTATAAATGTATAAGAAAATATAGATTGGTTAGTAAGTATTTAGGATTCCATGGAGTTTTTGATTTAATTCAAAAATATTTATTATTAAGCGGCTGAGCAAAAGTATTTATAAGAAAATAATGAAATAGACTAATGTGTAGTTAAACATATATACATAGATATACAATGTATCTACTCTCATAGGATTCTATCCAACATTATGGGAAGCTCTATATAATCCATTTGGAAAAGAAATGGTAAAGAAGGAAACTATGTTTCCTCTTGGCTGTAAATCAATTTTAGGGTGGAACTTTATTATTGCCTCAGATTTTCATATTGTGGTTTGAACTTGCCTTTATATTTATGTAAATGTATCTTTAGCATATTCTTTTTATTATAACTAGTCGATGGTCAAACTAAAAATTGAGCATGTGTTATGTATTAGAGGTCTACCTTATAAAATGATGTAGTATGCATATTATTTGATCAATGATGAAGTCTTATAGTTTTGAATTGATCTAGTACTCCTCATGTTAGATAGGTATGAGTTGTGTACTTGAAAATGAGTTGTGAACAATCTAGTAGAGTTAACTACTTATGTAGTGAATTTTACAAATTGACTAGATTAATATATCTATTGTTATATGATACTTTTTAAAACTGAGTGTTTTACATAGTAATCCATTGATGAATTTTTTGCATATAAATTTGTAATCAAATTCATTAACGTACTAGAGATAAAATATATATGGAATCGTAAACCCTGTTACAAAATTGGAAACTATTGTACTAAATATAATTATATACAACTTGTGATAAATTGGACATTATCAATTACGAAATGGTTATAGGGATGCATGTATTATTGTATAAAGTTAGATATGAGATATATATGCTTGTGATTAAGTATTCATTGATTTATTGTGATGTTTATGTAATAATGAACTTAATATGATTCATGTTCAGATGGTATGATTCTTGAATAGAAATAGGATATATTCATTACATTTAAAATATCTTTATATATGAAATTCATTTAATGCATTTGATGGACTAAATGCATAATTATGATTATTTATCATGCTTAACATGTTTGAATATCTATTAAATATGAGTAATTTGTTTTAAATCATTGGTTTATATAATATGTTATATTTAAATAGTCTTGCATTGATAATACTAAACGAGTAGTGAGACAAACTTCACTAGCTTAGTTGGCATCATGAATGCAAGATGAAGGTAAATTAATCAAGTGGTGTGTATGAAATTGACTAATCTCAAAGATTAATTTCTATTTGAAAACTATGGTCAAAGTAATTTTAGATAGACATTGTCATTTCATATGTTTGATTTACGTGTTTATGTGATATCATGTTTGGACATATTTTCTTTATGATACACATCATGTAGTTTAAATTTTATAGCATATGGGGTACTAGCATGTCTCTTTAGATTCCCGCACCATCATTATCTACTTTTATGTGAAGGGAGGGTCATTCATTGATAGGGGATTATGCGGGGATCGATGGTCTATGGTTGGTGTGAAAAAGTACTCAGATGATGCTCTTCCTCCCCACTACAATACTTACTTTGAGACTACAATTAAGATTATCAGAGATACACAATTTAGTTTGATTCAAGCTCCATGGAGCATAGTATCTATTTATTGTATTAAGGCTAAATGCCTAATGTAAAAGTAATTATATTATTTTGACATAATTTAACAGTAGTAGCTGTATTATTGTACCAGCCGTGGCTAGAATTTGATGTGATTACTTTCCTTGCAGTTATGTTATGTTATATGAAATGTTAGTGATTGGAACTGTTATTGTAATAGGTTTATGATAGTGTAATATGTTTGGTTAAGTGTATTAAAATCAATAATTAGATTCTCATGGTGTAATCTAATGAAAGAATGAATGTTGAGTAATTAGTTAAAAAAAATTAATGCATTATTCCAGTACAATTCATGAGGAGTTGTTATAATTTTCAACATTGTTTGTGAAAAAGAGCCTTCAAATCATGTCAATCACCATCAATGAGTTATGTCAGCATATGGACAATGTGCCCCACTCTAATTTAGTTGATTGTTTGATGCAGTTTGGAACCACCTTGAGGGGTACAAGGCCCTATTGGGCAAAATGTTGTGAATTAATTGACATGCTGCATCAACTTAGGTTGTTTACCATTTTCTTCACTTTAAGTACACGTGATATGTATTGGCCTAATCTACATGTGCTAATGCTAGGGACATAACCAAAAACTTCATGAGAAGTAAAAAATTGAAAAAGATAGAATATTATTAATTATCCTCATAGTGTCAGACAACATGCACTTACGACAATTTTTTTGGTAAGGAGATATTAAAAAAATGAATGGAAGTAAAAGATTACTGGTCTCGATATGAATGGTAACATAGAGGTTCACCACATGTGTATCAATTCATATGGTTAGATGGACCACCAAATATGGATCAAATTGATTAGACAAATGATCATGAACGAAAAAATGGTGAGAAATACTTTAATTTTATTGTTCATGCATGTAGTTATTTGAATACTATACACATTGTCTATTTGTTTTACACATTTTTTAAGGACATTACACATTGATTATTTTTAAGGATAAAAGTGTTGGGATATGAATACCGGATGCACACAATTGATTACAAAAAACAAGCAACTTAATATGCAGAATTAACCAGAATCAACAAGTAACTAGAATCCAGAAATAACACATGATATGAGAGACAATACACAACTTGTATTAATACTCATACAGAAAAGAATACAATAAAGAAGATGCCACTTCTTCTCCACCACCTCTTCAGAGGCTTCTCACACCTCAAGTGAATAGTAATTCTCTCCTCAAAGCTCTCTCTCTTAGGTCCCAACACCCAACTCAAATATTGAGTTGGGGTTCACCTTACACCTGTGCTCCATGCACTCCACAAGTACTCAACATACTTCAAGTAGATCTCTCCTGAACCTACAACAACCTGCACCTCAATAGACCTTACTTATGGAAGGATCTTCCTTGCCTTCCTCTCTTGCTCTATTTGAGTACACACTGTACTCCAAGTAGATCTCACCTAATTCTGCTCCCTGTTGTGTTGCTATCCTCTCTGATCTTGCACACCTGCAAATCAACCTGGTTCTGCACACCTGTGAACCTTGACCTTGCACACACATACATATGCAAATCAATGATCTTACTTATCATGTAGATCTCCTATAGAAGCCATGCTCACCTGATGACCAAGATCATACATACATGAAGAACCCTGTTGATTCTCCAATCCAGCACCCACACTTGGTACTGTGGCACTAGGGGGAACACACCATTGCTCACCTCACACACAGAAGGAGCTTATAATATTGCTCTCTTAATATCTAGCACTAATTTACAATACAACCATGAGTCTAATATATAGATCTCATCCAAACAATAATTAGACACCTAATTACAATAATTAGATCCGCAGCTCTCAGTTTAAAATTAGCTCTAAACATGCAAACACTTGGTTCATCAACTAACTGCCCGTAATATACTCGCAGTCAAACCACACAGGTGATCGACATTTGTCCCTGTCTGCCTGGGTGTCGCTGACGCCAGCCGACTACTGACCGATGTTGGTTGCTTCCTGTCTCTACCCTACCGACGTCGGTTGGCTTGACCGACGCCGGTGACAGTAACACTTCGTAACCCTTCTGCAACCTCCTCCATGTCTGCATCAGTGAAGCTTTTAGCTCCATAACCTAACAATCTCTCACTTGGAGATAAACAACTGCACTGTACCTGTACCTGTACCCTGTCTAATCTATTTCCTGGCTTGTATCCCTCTTCAAGATCAATCTTGAAGACAACCCACCACACACACTGTGGTGTACCTCCTGTCATTCGAGTACCCTGCCGCATCCGAACCTACAATCCCATGTAGTGAAGCCCTGACCTTGAATAGCATGAATCCTTGCTGCTAGTCCTTCTCACATCCCTGAGAACTCACTTCTCTGAATTGGCTTCTAACTCTCTGACAACACCCACTGCTTGGGCAAACTCAGGTCTATATTAGACCTCATGTGATTTTGGACACTGAACTGTCCAGCCCTTAGTGTGCTTCGATTCTGTATCCTGCATAATGAACCTCGCCAACACCTGATTCACATCAGCTCCCACTGGAAACAAAATCAACTTGTGATCCCCATGTCTCCCATGCCAAAGAATTTTGCTGCTCCAAATTCTTCATAGCAAACCACTGAACTAATCTTACCCTTAGCTCAACAAAACCCTGTATGTACAAACCTGATAGCAAACATACCATCCACATACAACAACAGAATGATGTCATGACCATCATCCCATGGTAAGACAAACCACAGTAGTTACCCTGACGTTGACTAAAGTCATGCTTTGTCATCCCCCTATCAAAAACCTGTACCACTGTCCTGCAGCTCCCTCAAGACCATATGACCTGGCCTTCCATCTCACGTGTCTGTTTTCTCTATTCTTCAACTAAGGTATCCATTCGTCTCTGTGCTTTCATACCTACTGGCAACCCTACCAAATCTCTGCTTGGTTCTGCAATCTCTCCATGCCATGCTCCCACTGTTTCCTGGATCCTTCCTTCTCTGCAGTCAGCAACTAGTATAAAGAAGAGGAACAACAAATTTGAGGCCTACTTACGTCTTCAGTCCTCCATATGGGCATTTGAGACTCCTTGATAGCTTACTGTCCACCCAAAATTCATTACAGTGACCGACCTCGGTCACCACATAGTCTGCATCCAACTGACATCGGTTCCATGTGCCTGTCCCTGACTACCAACCCTGCCGACGTCGGTGTCCATGCTACCGATGTCGGTCCTCTGACCGACGTCGATCTTACCTCCTGTCGACATCAGTTTTCCTGTCGACGCCGGTACCTGTGTTTTCCTGTAAGTGATGACTTTTTACCTGCGAGCTCCTTTGAATCAAGACCCATGTCCAAACTGCCCTGCTCAAAAGTATCCAACCCATCCATTGGTCTCTGTCCGCCATCTCCTCCAAGAACACCAAGGCTTTCCAGTTCTTAAGCCTGTCAAATATATCTGTCTTCCGCTTAAGAACATGCATCTCCTTCCTACTCATGTGACCAAGCCTACAAAGCCACGTCTCCACAACAAAAGAAGAATTAGTAATATAAACAAGTAGATAAAGAGTACCTATTTTCTTACCACTAGCTAATTCAAGTGCATTCACTGTGAGTGTTCTTGTGCATCTCTCATCACCCAACTCTTCTGAAAAAATTAGCCACATCTCCAAACTTGGGACCTGCATGACCTCCTTCAACACCCGTGTGTTGGTCGCCTACGATTTCAGCTTCACTTCCCCTTTGCCAATTCTTTGGCAAGGCTCACCAGCTCCTCTCCCTGGGGCTACATGGAAAGAGGCAACATAATCTGTTATCCAAGATTCAACTTTATCCAAGAAACCTTCCAAAGCATCCTGTGCAATAACCCCTGCAACATCTACATCTTCAGTTCCTTCATGCTGATCTGCTACCAACCAACAATCTTATTTTACCTGCTCTTTCCTTCCATAGGACCATAAGTGACCATCTGTGCTTTTCAACTCCTCCATTCTTAGCTTACTTTGATCTGCCATTGCTCTACTCCCACTTAATCAGAAACCTCTGAGAGTGACCTGTAACCAAACACAAAACCGCTTCCTACAACCTTAGCTCTGATACCACATGTTGGGATATGAATACCGGAAGCACACAATTGATAACCAAAAACAAGCAACTTAATATGCAAAATTAACTAGAATCAACAAGTAACTAGAATCCAGAAATAACACATGATATGAGAGACAATACACAACTTGTATTAATACTCATACAAAAAAGAATACAATAAAGAAGATGCCACTTCTTCTCCACCACCTCTTCAGAGGCTTCCCACACCTCAAGTGAACAGTAATTCTCTCCTCAAAGCTCTCTCTCTTAGGTCCCAACACCTAACTCAAACACTGAGTTGGTGTTCACCTTACACCTGTGCTCCATGCACTCCACAAGTACTCAACGTACTTCAAGTAGATCTCTCCTGAACCTACAACAACCTGCACCTCAATAGACCTTACTTATGGAAGGATCTTCCTTGCCTTCCTCTCTTGCTCTATCTGAGTACACACTGTACTCCAAGTAGATCTCATCTGATTCTGCTCCCTGTTGTGTTGCTGTCCTCTCTGATCTTGCACACCTACAAATCAACCTGGTTCTGCACACCTGTGAACCTTGACCTTGCACACACATACATATGCAAATCAATGATCTTACTTATCATGTAGATCTCCTATAGAATCCATGCTCACCTGATGACCAAGATCATACATACATGAAGAACCTTGCTGATTCTCCAATCCAGCACCCACACTTGGTACTGTGGCACTAGGGGGAACACACCATTGCTCACCTCACACACAGAAGGAGCTTATAATATTGCTCTCTTACTCTCTAGCACTAATTTACAATACAACCATGAGTCTAATATATAGATCTCATCCAAACAATAATTAGACACCTAATTACAATAATTAGATCCGCAGCTCTCAGTCTAAAATTAGCTCTAAACATGCAAACACTTGGTTCGTCAACTAACTGCCCGTAATATACTCGCAGTTGAACCACACAGGTGACTGACATCGGTCCCTGTCTGCCTGGGTGTCATCGACGCCGGCCGACTACTGACCGACGTCGGTTGCTTCCTGTCTCTACCCTGCCGACGTCGGTTGGCCTGACTGACGCCGGTGATAGTAACACTCCGTAACCCTTCTAAAACCTCCTCCATGTCTGCATCAGTGAAGCTTTTAGCTCCACAACCTAACAAAAAGTTGAACTCCTTTCTCATTTGAGCTGGGTCACTTGTATAAAACTACATGATCCTTGATTCCAAGCGTGCAAGATATATAGTTACAACCATGAAGGGGGTCAGGTTACTGACATTAGACATATTCTTTAGTCTTTTGATATTGTGGCAAATTAGGATTACATTAAAGGAGAATAGATTCAGATGTATGCACACATTCCTTCTCTTTAGCGAAGAAAAAAAATACATATTATTGCTGGTGATGAAGAATCTTGAGAAGTTTTAGACCTTAAAGATCAATAGTCATACTCATTGCAAGTTTCCACATTATGCTAGAAGTGTCATTTTTAGTGGTGGTTGAAAGTTGTTTATCTTTTTCATCTCTGGATAAAAACAACCATTATCTAAAAATAATCTTCTTCATAATAGATATCCTGTATTAGTCCAAATTATGTTTTCCTAAATCATCAATTACTTCTAGAACTCTGGTAAGTCATATTAAAGTATGCTTATCTCATTATCTTTATTTCCCTTTTTAAATCATCATTTGTTCAAAATTATCTTTTAATTCTGAATTAGACATGTTTGATTTATTGTCTTTATTATATTTAGCTAGATTTTCATTGTGTCATCATTTTACATAATTGGTGTAGTATTTTGAACACTCATCCGCTCTTTTTATAATTTTTTTGATGAACTCCTTAATTTTTTAAACATATCAACCTTAAGGTTTCATGCTCTCTTTTCCTATATAGTTTATTGTTGTGGTTGTCCCAAATTTGATTACTCTAGGGTTTTGATTTATTATTTCCATATCATCGACCTTAGATTATATTACGTATATTTCATACCTTAAGCATACATGTGATTGATCACCCTATCGATGCATTATTTCAAGATGTTAAAAAAGTTTCTATAGATGCCATGCCTTTTCATAATGATATAGAAGGTAGTGATTATGATTATTATAGTGAGGTTGATCTAGAAGAAGAATCAAAGCAACTAATTTTATATAAAAATACAAATGATATAAATGTCTTGGCTGTCTATTACATTTATTTGAGCTCTTGATTATGGAATGCTAAATTTGACCATGCCAAAATCAATTACTAAGGAAAATTATGCTAGTTTTAAGTAAAGTAGCCTAGAGCAATTTGGTTGTAAACCTCAATGTATGAAATAAATTCTTGTGTAGTATATAAGGTAAATGGAAATGATTTTAATCCTACCATTCTTTAGACTGAAAATGTTAAAAATGATTTTACCCCAAATATTTTTTGAATGCAAATGGTGAAAACGAATATCATACTCCCTTTTCCTTGAATACAAATGAAATGATTATTTGAAAGAAAATGTTAAAAATAATTTACTTCATATTCCTTCCTTGAATGCTTATGTTAATAAGGAGAGATGAAAACCATAATGATGAATTTATTAAATTTTTTAAAAATCATGTTTTAAAAATCCATCTTCCTTTGCTAATATTGTGAAAATGATAAAATAAGTAGTTGATGTCAATTTTACTTATGTGTTAGATAATATTTTTATGCTTAATAAAGAATCCTATGATTATGGGTATTTGACACTTATGGGTTTGAAATTTTGGAGATGCTTTGGCATAGGGATACGACTAAAAATTTGATTTTGCTTTGTATAATTTTTGTGTGCAATCATCTAAATTGAATCCTCTTTAAAAAACCCTAATTCTCCACAATGTCCCAAGAATAATAGAACATTTTTAAGGGTAGTGTTCCAAGCCTATGTAAGGGTTTTAGCCACATATTCCACATGCTTTAAATAAGGGTTAAATATATTTCTATTGCTTCATGAGTGTTCCAAACCCAAATGAGAGAAAATAATTTACATTCTCTCCATAGATAATCAAATGCAACTATACACTTCATTATGATATTATTTTGGTACAAGTATACCAATACAAGACTTGAATTGATAACGAGGTTATAATTCAAACAATGTGCAGGATCCTTGACAAACGTGCAATGGGTATCTCAATGAGCAACTCAATAAATAAATTATTAGGTGGAATTGATTGACAGGAGTTGTGAAATGGATTAGGGTAAATTTATATATATAGGCTCCATAAAGACAAATTCGCACATAGGTCAACCATGAAAAGTAGTGAGAATCAAAAATAAATGTACAAGAAGAAAAGCCCAAAGTGAAAGGACCCACACAAAGCTAGTGACCAAAAATGGTTGCCACTGATTATGGTTATGCCAAGATCACATACCCATGATTATGGTAATGCCTAGGAAATATATCAAAATAAAGGTCAAACATGTTTGAGGATAACTTGATCGATCTTGATGCAGATAATTAAGAGATCTAAGGTGTTGAATAAATTTGGATGACACAAGGGTAGGAGGAGTCCAATTTAGAGGGAAAGTATATGAAAAAATCCTAATGTATATAAATAGATTAATTGTAAAAAAACATGAAAAATGAGCAGTGGAAATACAACATGTAAAAAATTAGGTTTTTACACAAAGACAAGTAAAAGCTTTATCTCTAGAGTATGTTGCATCCAATTCTTTGGTTGATTCTAATGCTAAATGTTTCCAACCTATAGTGTATAAGAATATTGATTCTCCTCTCCTAGGTGGCTTTATTATGTTTAAATTTTTATTATTTAATGGGTTTGGAGATTATTACTTACATCTTATATAATTTTATGAGTCTCTTGAGAAATTTGGTGTTAATGATAAAATATCGATTAAAACATTTCCTAGAAGCTCAGTTGCTTATGCTATAGATTAGTTTCACACATTACCTAGTGATTCCATACATACTTTCCCTAAATTTGAAAAGACTTTCCTATCACTTTTGATTAATAATAAGGGACCACATGCTAGATTTGAGTGTATTTCATGCATTCATAAAGGTAATTTTGAGCCTATTTTTGATTATATTCTTATATTCAAAGGTGTTATGCATTGTTTGATATGTTAACAAATGGATTTAGAGAAATAATATATTTTTAGTAGAAGTTTCTTGCCTCTTCTCAAGAGTAAAGTGTTTTTTCATGATTACACATATTTCAATTATCCTTTTAATGAGGTCATAAAACTTGAGGATTAAATTCTATAATCACATTACTTAGATATAAGTATCATGCTTCACATCATGATTATATTCATCATTATATAAGTCTCAACACTTGACATGCAAAAACAAAAAATAATCCTAAACCATTGACTAATTATAGAGTGACATCTAAAAATAATCATACACTTTCCTCTCATGAATCATGACAATTTCTAAAGCTATAGGATAGTGAAAATGTAATATTGAAGAAGTTACTTGTGTGTTATTATATATATATATATATATATATATATATATATATATATATATATATATATATATATATATATATATATATATATATATATATATATATTCACTTTTGACCAGAGCTACAAACTGATCTAGGACACGATTGAGGGCCTAGATCCCCAAGTGATCATCTACCACATATACTAGATATACCAACATCAACCACAACTAGCCTGAGAATAGCAATAATAGCCACCACCGGCTTTGAGAATAACCATCGACTATTAACAGCCTTGAGAATATAAACTATGACCACAACTGGCCTCATATGCATTTACAAAGATTCAAACCTAGGTGGGACTTGAAACAACTAAGACACTTAACCAACTCACCTACATTTCATTGGCTACGTGTTACCATATTTTTTATTTAATAACATTTAATAGGTATAAAAAAATAATAGACTATTGAAATTATAATATATGATATTCAAGCATAAATCTAAATGTAAAGAATAATTAATTGTAATTGATTTATAAGTGGCATATGCTAAATATAGTAAGTAAAAGAGATAATTATAAATTATCTATTTAGGATTCTGGTTGATTTTAATAGATGTATGATAGTTGAAAAAATGATAAGACAACCCTATAACAACCCAAATCTGAAAAGAGAGTTTGTAGTTATGTTTGGACAAGTTTGCGCTCCTTAGACAACTACACAATGTGGTTTTGTCTATTGACTAAGGATTTGTTCGATTCAGAATTGATAAAACTATGATTGATCTATCACCTACCCTTATGTCTTCTGAGAGGGTTGAGATATTTTGATTTTTTTAGTGCCATTTGAAACCTCCATTTTCCTTCTCCTTGCCTTAAGAACCCTGTGTACCTGTGAGAGCTAGGAACATGAAAAAAAAAGGGGAAGTGTAATGCATTGAGTTGACCCCAATCTCCATATTGAAAATTTATTACGACCTAAGTATATAGATACTCCAAAGAGGGAATCAAGTGACACATAGTTCTCCGATCTAGTGTGATTGTGTAATTATGTTCCTTTATTATATGCATGCAACTAGTAATTTGTCTTTGATATTTCAAATTTTAGGGTTTTGGTTTACTCAGTTTCAAGACACATTTTTAAACATTAAAAATTATTTATAAAACCCAAATGTGTTCTTTTTTATGATTTACTTATCTCTTTCCCTTACCAATGATCACTTAAAATTTCATTATACTTTCATTCCCATCTTTAGTTATGATCTGGATGTGATTTACTGTGGTTTATTTTATTTAGTTAGATCCCTTTGTGTCATTGCTTTACTTGGTTTAGTGTTATTCATCAATTATGCACCAATTTAGTAGAACACTTTGTATCTTGTCTATTACATACATCATAGTTTGGTGCACCCGATCTATTAAAGGGTATATTTTAAAAGTGTATAATTTTGTTATTGGTTTAAAACATAAGAACAATAAAATTCATAGATATATAAGGGGGAAGAGAAAAACCATTATTAAGCCTAGAAACATTATCTAACACACAACTAGAATTGACATTGACTACTTATTTTTATCATTTTCACAACATTAGCAAAGGAAGATGGATTTTTCAAAACACGATTCTTAAAATTCTCAATAAATTCATCATTATGTTTTTCATCTTGAAGAACCTCATTATTAACATAAGCTTTTAAGTAAAGAGTATCAAGAGAATTATTTTTAACATTTTCTTTCAAGTAATCATTTTATTTGCACTTAAGGAAAGGGGATAAAGATATTCATTTTCATCATTTGCATTCAAAGAAAGAGTTGGGGTATAATCATTTTCAACATTTTAATTTGAAGAAAGAGTAAAAGTACATTAATTTTCAACATTTTCTTCCTAGTGAATGGTAGGATTACAATCATTTTCATTTACCCTATGTACTATACAAGAATTATATTTCATACAATGAGGTTTAAAACTAGATTGATCCAGGCTAATTTTTTAAAAACTAGCATAACTTTCCTTATTAATTGATTTTGGCATAGTGAAATTTAGAATTTCATAATCACATGAGTTCATAAAAATATAAATGACATCCAAGGAATTTATATCATTTGTATTTTTATAAAAAATTAGTTGATCTATATTGAAACAATGAATCCATAGGGAAATCCATCATATGTATGCCTAGGGTATGAAAGATACACAATATTTAAGCTAGGGTTAATAATATTGCAATAATAAAATAAAACCCTAAAGTACTCAAATCTAGGAAAACCACAACAACAAATGATATAGGGAAAATGAAACTGAAACTCTAAGGTTTGTATGTTTGAAAAAGTAAGAGGTACATGAGTGTTCAAAACACTACTCCAATTACATAAAATGATGACAAGGAAAATCTAACTAAATATAACAAATACAATAAATGAAACCTATCCTAATGCAAAATTAAAATAAAATTATGAGCAAATGATGATTGAAAAAGGAAAATAAAGGTAATGAGATATGCATACTTTAATATGACTTACTAGAGTTCTATAAATGACTGATGATGCTGGAAAACAAATGTTAGACTAATAGAAAAACTCTCCTACAAAGAAGATTGTTTTAGGATAATGACCATTTTTAGCCAGAGATGAAAAAGGTAAAACACTTTCAACCACCAATGAAAATGAAACTTATTGTAGAATGTGGAAACCTACACTGAGTATGACTAATAATCTTTAAGGTCAAAAACTTTTTGAGATCCTTCGTCACCAATAAGAGCCTATAAATTGGTCTTCATTAAGGAGAAGAAACTTGTGCAGACATCTGAATCTCTTCTCGTTCAATGTAATCCTAATTTTACACAATATATAAAGTATAAATAATATGTACAAATAAGTGGCTTAGTCCTCCTTGTTAGGTTTTGGAGCTAAAAGCTTCACCCGGATGCAAACATGGAGGGTTGTTGAGTGTCACAGTTGTCGGTGTCGGCAGGCCAGCACTGACGTCGGGCAGGGGTCGACAGAAAGAAACTGACATCGACAGGAGTCGATCGATGTTGGTCACCTCCAGTCAGACAGGGACCGACGTCGGTCTCCTGTGCGGTTCCAAAACTGGTTATTGACAAATAGTCAGTTAGTTGAACGGGTTGTTTGCATGTTAAAGACTACTTCGAGTCTTGAGCCGCTTGTCTAATTATTGTATGCATGAGATCTATATAATAGACTCATGGGCTGTATTGTAAAGTGTAGAACTAGGAGAGTTCTTCCCTTGGTAGAATCACAGGGGTTCTTCCAGGTATGTAAGATCAGGTTTGATCTGCAGGGTGTTGCAAGATCATGGTGGAGATCTACATGTGATAAGTAAGATCAGGGTGGTCTGCAGGGGTGTGTGTGTGCGAGGGTCAAAAGGAGATCTGTGGGTTAGCAAGATCCAAGGTGACAACAATACATCAAGGAGCAAGATCATGGTGAGATCTACTTGGAGTACCGGTTCATACTCGGTTGTACTGGCAGTATTGTACTGACTGGTTGAGGTGAACAACAGCTCTGTGCTTGAGTTGTTTGTTGTGACCTGTATTGAGAGAAGATTACTCTTGAGGGAAGATTAATGAGAGCCCTTGAGGTGTGGGAAGCCTCACAGAGGTGGAAGAAGAGTGTGATCTCTTTATTGTAATTTCCTTCTGTAATGAGTTGAATACAATTGTGTGTTGCCTCCCATATTCTGTGTTATTTCTTATTTCTAGTTACTTGTACTTCTGGTATAATTTTGCATGTTTAGTTTCTTATACAAAGGTAATCATATGTGCTCTTAATTTTGACAAGTTGTGTCAGAGCTTTGGGGAACTTAGGTCCCATCAAATGGTATCAGAGCGAGGTTGGAGGTTCTTAGAGCGAGGTTGACTAACATGTGGTTCAGATCTGGTTAGTGTTTTTGATTACAGGTCACTCTCAGGGGTTTCTGATTGAGTGGGTGTATAGCAATGGCAGAAGAAGGTAAGCTGAGAATGGAGAAATTCAGACACAGGCTTAGCACCATAGGTTGTGTGGTGGGTGGTCTTCAAGATTGAGCTTGAAGAGGGATACAAGCTAGGATACAGATTAGACAATGTACTGGTATAGGTACAGGTGCAGCTATTTATCTCCAAGTGGGAGATTGTTAGGTTGTTGAGCTAAAAGCTTCACTCAGATGCAAACATGGAGGGTTGCTGAGTGTCACAGTCACCGGCATCGGCAGGCCAGCACCGACGTCGGGCAGGGGTCGACAGAAAGCAACCGACATCGACAGGAGTCAGCCGACGTCGATCACCTCTAGTCAGACAGGGACCGATGTCGGTCTCCTGTGTGGTTCCAGAATTGGTTGTTGACGAATAGTCAGTTAGTTGAACGGGTTGTTTGCATGTTAAAGACTACTTCAAGTCTTGAGTCGCTTGTCTAATTATTGTATGCATGAGATCTATATAATAGACTCATGGGCTGTATTGTAAAGTGTAGAACTAGGAGAGTTCTTCCCTTGGTAGAATCACAGGGGTTCTTCCAGGTATGTAAGATCAGGTTTGATCTGCAGGGTGTTGCAAGATCATGGTGAAGATCTACATGTGATAAGTAAGATCAGGGTGGTCTGCAGGGGTGTGTGTGTGCGAGGGTCAAAAGGAGATTTGTGGGTTAGCAAGATCCAAGGTGACAACAATACATCAAGGAGCAAGATCATGGTGAGATCTACTTGGAGTACCGGTTCATACTCGATTGTACTGGCAGTATTGTACTGACTGGTTGAGGTGAACAACAGCTCTGTGCTTGAGTTGTTTGTTGTGACCTGTATTGAGAGAAGATTACTCTTGAGGGAAGATTACTAGGAGCCCTTGAGGTGTGGGAAGCCTCACAGAGGTGAAAGAAGAGTGTGATCTCTTTATTGTAATTTCCTTCTGTAATGAGTTGAATACAGTTGTGTGTTGCCTCTCATATTCTGTGTTATTTCTTATTTCTAGTTACTTGTACTTCTGGTATAATTTTGCATGTTTAGTTGCTTATACAAAGGTAATCATATGTGCTCTTAATTTTGACAAGTTGTGTCAGAGCTTTGGGGAACTTAGGTCCCATCAAATGGTATCAGAGCGAGGTTGGAGGTTCTCAGAGCGAGGTTGACTAACAGGTGGTTCAGATCTGGTTAGTGTTTTCGATTACAGGTCACTCTCAGGGGTTTCTGATTGAGTGGGTGTATAACAATGGCAGAAGAAGGTAAGCTGAGAATGGAGAAATTCAGACACAGGCGTAGCACCACAGGTTGTGTGGTGGGTGGTCTTCAAGATTGAGCTTGAAGAGGGATACAAGCTAGGATACAGATTAGACAATGTACTGGTATAGGTACAGGTGCAGCTGTTTATCTCCAAGTGGGAGATTGTTAGGTTGTGGAGCTAAAAGCTTCACTCAGATGCAAACATGGAGGGTTACTGAGTGTCACAGTCATCGGCGTCGGCAGGCCAGCACCGACGTCAGGCAGGGGTTGACAAAAAGCAATCGACATCGACAGGAGTCAGCTGACGTCGATCACCTCCAGTCAGACAGGGACTGATGTCAGTCTCCTGTGTGGTTCCAGAACTGGTTGTTGATGAATAGTCAGTTAGTTGAACGGGTTGTTTGCATGTTAAAGACTACTTCGAGTCTTGAGCCGCTTGTCTAATTATTGTATGCACGAGATCTATATAATAGACTCATGGGCTGTATTGTAAAGTGTAGAACTAGGAGAGTTCTTCCCTTGGTAGAATCACAGGGGTTCTTCCAGGTATGTAAGATCAGGTTTGATCTGCAGGGTGTTGCAAGATCATGGTGGAGATCTACATGTGATAAGTAAGATCAGGTTGGTCTGCAGGGGTGTGTGTGTGCGAGGGTCAAAAGGAGATCTGTGGGGTAGCAAGATCCAAGGTGATAGCAATACATCAAGGAGCAAGATCATGGTGAGATCTACTTGGAGTACCGGTTCGTACTTGGTTGTACTGGCAGTATTGTACTGACTGGTTGAGGTGAACAACAGCTCTGTGCTTGAGTTGTTTGTTGTGACCTATATTGAGAGAAGATTAATCTTGAGGGAAGATTACTGGGAGCCCTTGAGGTGTGGGAAGCCTCACAGAGGTGGAAGAAGAGTGTGATTTTTTTATTGTAATTTCCTTCTGTAATGAGTTGAATACAATTGTGTGTTGCCTCTCATATTCTGTGTTATTTCTTATTTCTAGTTACTTGTACTTATGGTATAATTCCGCATGTTTAGTTGCTTATACAAAGGTAATCATATGTGCTCTTAATTCTGACAAGTTGTGTCAGAGCTTTGGGGAACCTAGGTCCCATCACTCCTTGCTAGTTTCAGCTATATATCCTACACGTTTAGAATCAAGGCTCATGTAGTTCTATGCAAGTGAGTGACCCAATCCAAATGAGAGAGGACTTTAGTTTCTCTCCCTAAAAATAATCAATGAAAATTTATGCTTATTTAACGCAACCTTCTTTTAGTACAATTATGCATCCATAAGACTCTAATAGATAATGAATACAAAATATGATTATTGTGCAATACCATTGACAAGTGTGTAAAAAAATCAATATGTATATTATTAAAATGAATTAGTGTTTATGTATATATATGCATCTTTGAATTCAAATTGAAATACATTCACATAGGGCAATTATGGAAAGGTGTGAAATCTTATAATTAAGGTATGGGAAAAACATAGAAAATGGCATAGACCAACAATAATTTGGATATTTTTTACCACCACTTAAAAAGGTCAAACCACTTTCAATTGTCATTGAAAATAGATAAATAAAAACTCTAAAAAATGCTTTAATCATTCCAAGACTGTCTGAGGTTCTGCTTGCACAAATAAGTAATCAATATGTAGGATTTCAAGTATTTCAAATTGAATGGAGATATTATCATTAACTCAAAATGAAAAAAAAATCAAGTTGTAAGGAAAATATAAGTCAAGAGAAGACAATGTGGGGCTCAGCACAAAGATAGTGTAACAAAAAGAGCCTAATGTATATGTAAATAAGTGAAATGCATAAAATCATGACAACAATTCTCCAACTACATGAATTGTACAAAAATTAGAGGTCTACAAATGTATGGGTGCTCATGATATTTAACTTAGTATACTAATTTTTGATCTTGTTGGTAGATGACTAATCGAAACACATTGTGTGTCGGTATTATTTATTATATAGTTGTAGATGGATTATAGAGTAATTCATCATAATTAATGATTATGGAAGTTTTGAATAAACCATCTACATTGTAGTATCTACTAAAAATGACACCTCATGAATTAACTAAGATTAGAAGAGAGATTGTAAGAAATATTAACATTGAACCCTAAGTCTATACTTTAAATTTACCATCTATTATTTAATGGGTGGTTACAACTAAATAGTGTGTGTGCCTATGCATGAATAGATTCAGGGAACCACAAAATTAATTGAGGTTATTATATTGCTGCATTATAAATTGATGTTCAAAAAATAATGAAAAACACCACTTGCGTGATAGTATTTGGTAGTCATTTATTTCGTATTGATTAATTATTAAAAAGTGGATTATGGCTTATGGCGCAATAGAGATGGAAATGAAACAACATAATATACGATGGTGAGCACGACCACACCAAGATGTCCAATGCCAATACAGATAGTTAAACAACACTTACATTAAGAATTAAAATATTACAATGATGTGATGCCCATCATATACCTACAATAAATATTCGTAAACAAATTTATATCATATATAGTGACATACTTTAAATTTAAATTTAAATAAACTCATCATTTTTCAATCATTTCACCACATTTTTTAATCTCTTTTTGATTAAACGAAGATATTATACCCCTCTTCATTGTCCTCCCCTTCCTACTCATCCCTCCCCCTCATGTATAATGGAAAACGGGGACAATTTTGAAAAATTTAATCAAAAATTTAAAAAAAATAACTTTTGTTATATTTTTTCATTATAGTTTTTGAGTCGTGTCTCCACATATATCGTATGTTGATTTATGTGTATAGAGATCAACAAATTTCAACTTATGGTGTTGGATTTATATCTAAGATTGAAATTTATTTTATTTTAGTGTCAAGAATTTATAAAAATTAACAAGCAGTGTTTAAATAAAATAGTGCTCACCAGAATGTTTAATGTTCTTTTTGATTTAATTATTGACTTTATAAGAACATATAAACTATTGAAAATTGATTTAGATCTATAGAATATATAAATTTGAATATAAAATACTAAAATTTATAGAATTCAAAATGCACTATAAATAGTAAATTGACAAAAAAATCAAACATAGCTCAAACTGAATTTGTACTGATTATGCCATAAACTTAACATTCTAATCACAATTTAAGTTTCTAACGACAAAATACATCCACAACGCAAAATGATCATTTCTCTATTTGCACATTTTAATAAATTTGATAACTAATTTCTTCCTTGCTACAGAAACCATTTTGTTCTCTACTCTTTTCTTCATAAAAATCAATGTTCTAAAAAATATTGTAAGTTTCTATCGATTTATTAGATCTTTAAAGCTTTGTATTCCATCCTCCTACTTTTCATCTTTCTATTCCATGGTCAAGCATTTTATTTGACTTCATATTTATAAAAACTATTTAATACGAGGCCAACCATTTTTTGCCTCTTCAATATGTAGATTTCATGAGTAAATCTAAGATAATTAAATATCTGACAATCAATTAGTTAATATTATTCTATATATAAAAGTGAAATTGATTGTTGAAAACTTGATTATCTTACTCAAATTTATTCATAGAATCTAAAGATACATAAAACCATTTTTTTATTTATCTAATTAAAAACTTCATTTTTTTTTAATTTAAAAACTTTATATTGTACAACCACAAATACTTATACAAAGACATGTAAATCTAACCAAATAAATAGAGATGGAATGATACTGTAAATACTAATTTATTTTACCATAAGTTATATATATATGGAAGATTTATTTCTTAGTTGCAACCTCTATCCATCAATTTTGTGTCATGTTTTTTTTTCATTACAATTTCTATTTTTTGTTTGTAGCAACATATCATATATCTAAGTAATTGACTTCTCATTCTTACATTGATATGTTCACTTTCTCCACCCCAAAAATATACGATATATGTGTTGGCATTCACTCTAGTTGAGGTAGGGAACTCTATTTGATCTCCATTTGACAAAAATAAAGATATGTTCTCTCTCTCCCATATACTCACAAAAGGAGGACACCACAAAATTCATTACATATCAAAATTTTCTAAAAATATTACTTTTAGTTTAAGGTCAAGATTTATAGATAATATCATTCATGTAGTTACAAGATAGTGAACAAACTATCTAAAGCCCTAAAATATAAAAAAATGATTTGACAATGGCATGCACCCTAGTTGAAGTAGGGAACTCTATTTGATCTCCATTTGACAAAATAAAAATATGTTCTCTCTTTCCCATATGCTCACAAAAAGAGGACAACCTAAAAGTTTTTAAATATCACAATTGCACCAACTATTAATTTTAATTTAAGGTCAAGATCTATAGATATATTATGCATGTAGTTTCTAGACAGTGAATAATCTATCTGAAGCCCTAAAATGTGACTAATTGACTTCACATTTTTAAAATGATTTTGGTTCAAAAATCCATTTGTCAAAATAAAGATACGATGTTCCTATCCCTTATGATTAATATATAAAAGCTTTCACATCACACAAGAGGGGTGACATGAAATCCTATACATATTATGCTTTCAACATATCATTATCAACGTACTATTATCACAAGATCAAGTTTTATAAATAATATCATGCATGTAGCTTCAAGCTAGTTAGCTATGGAAGTGAAGAAACACCGGAAAGCCCTAAACCCTGATTAATTAACTTCACATTATTTATGATTAATTGAACTTCATATTTTTGTATTGATCATAATATTTATGTACTAAGGTAGGAAACTGCTTTTGGAAAACTAAAGATATATTATTCCCCATGCCTACATATACACACATACATCAGGGATGACATGAAAGCCTTTATATATTACACTAGCAAACCATCATTTATATTTTGAGGTCAATATCCATAGATAACAAACTACCTGAAGCCCTAAAGCCTTATTAACCTGGTCCCCTTGGAACATGTGTGCCTTCCTTGTTATAAATAAAATTAATCTTGATTGGTATGCTTATAAATAAATTCAAATGACTTGGCTTAAAACATTTATATCATGCTAGATTTATAATCTCATATAACTTTTCCTTTGGTATTGCTGATAGCCACTTGTGCCATCCAAGGAAGTATGCTATTGATGGGCATGGTATAAAATATCAAGAGACAAATATTAGTTTTCCCAACATCCCTCTCTTCCAAGCTCTCAGTATATCTTTCTTAAAAATATGCCATGTATTTTCTTAATTAGTAGCAAAAATCGTTTTGGGGAAAATTAATTTTTGAAAAGTATAAATGTTTTTCAAAAGAAAATACGTTTTTTAAAAATTTATAGGCATTTCAAATGCATGGAGATTAGATACAAATGATGAGAGGAAGATAAATGAAATTGCAGTCATTAATTTTGAACTGTTCAATTTTATTAATTTCTATGTTGTTTTAACTCTAAACGGGGGTAAAAATTTATTCAGAAACAAGAAAGCCAAAATTACATATTGTTATCCTGATCCACCATGTGAATCAATTCCTGATACATACTACCAGAGAGCATTCCCTGAGCCGTAATATTCCACGTAGGGCCGTTCTCCGAAGCCCATTTGGCAAGCCGATCAGCAACACTATTCCATTCCCGAGGAATATGATTGAAGGAACTATAATTGAAAGAAGCACATAAATTCCTAATCTGATGAACAATAACACTTAACTTCCAGTCTATTTTACCAGTAGGCCCATTATTAACCAAATTTATCACAACTTGCGAATCAGATTCGCAAATAACTTCATAATATCCCTGTTGATAGCAGAACTTCATAGCCTCCAGAATCGCCATTGCTTCCATATGGTTATTTGTGTGCCATCCTTTGTAGATCGAGAAGAGAAACACTATATTCCCTGCACAATCACGAGCAATCCCGCCAACACCAGCCTCACCTGGGTTCCCCCTTGAGGAACCGTCTGTATTTATTTTTATCCTACCAGCTTCAGGGGAAGTCCAGCGGCCTATTCTATTGACTGGTCACATCTTTGAACATCTCCCAGTCAACGTCGCTCCATTCTTCCCAGCCTCCAAGCTCGGGCTAAGGGCCAGTCCTAGGTGCGTGCACCACCCATTCACTTCCACGTCAAGGTCTGCGTCTCTCAAACATTTAAACTGCAAAGTTTCCTGCAGCGAATGGCAAATTTTTTTCCACAGCGAACTAAGTTCAAGCTACGCACCCCGAAACACTCTCCTGTTTCGTTCCAACCAGACATTCCACAAAATAAATGTCGGGCCCACAGTCCAGGCACTTTGCAAGATGGAATTCCTAGCTGGAGCATGTCCCAATTTGTCCCAGAACTCACTCAGTGAGTGAACATGGCGGCAGGGGGCGCCCCAAGCAGACCACCACAGGTGCCACACCTGTTTGACAAAATGACATTGAAAGAATAAGTGCGTCCCTATTTCTTCACTATTATGACAGAGCACACAAATTGACGGTCCTTGAAAGCCACGTTTGCACAAATTGTCCCAGGTGAGACATTTATTGTGAGTAAGGAGCCACATGAAGAAATTGCATTTTGGCCAAGATATCGGATTCCACACCTTTTTTCCCCAAAAGCCCTGACCTCTATTGAAAATTTGATGAATCAAAATCATATACCCAACAGAAACAGAATACTGACCATTAGCCTCTCCACCCCAGGCTAGCACATCACTTCCTTGCAGAGAATTGCATCCTCTGGACTCAAGGATTTGAATTAATTCACTCTTCTCCTCCACCGAGCCTCCAGGTGGCCAATCAGAGGAGTTTTTCCATCTGTACCCAATAGACAAACCAATGCTAACAGCGTCTTTATAATGCATTACTTTGTTCCAGCCAGCAGCATGAAAGGAGTCAGCAAGCGTTTGCAAATGAGGATGTGAAACTAATATGGGTGGCGCACCATCCCATGAATCTTCCCAAAAGAAGGCCTCAGTTCCACTATTGCACACCCAAAACAGGGTTTGCTTCACAAGCTGTGCTCCCGCCTTAAGGGTGCCCCAAACCATCGAACCTCTACCCTCAAGAGGAAATCTGGAAACATCCTGTGAAACAGCACCCGAAAAGTATTTTGCTATCAAGATGCGGGCCCACAGGGAAGAATGATTCGAGCACCACCTCCAATATAACTTGGCAGCTAAAGCTTGGCTGGCCAACACAGCCGAGCGTAGTCCAAGTCCTCCATCTTGCTTTGGGCTGCACACGGTTGCCCAATTGATAAGACTCCATTTCGTATTTTGAAGATTCCCACTCCAAAGAAACTTCCTAGAGAGGGCATCATATTCTTTTAGGAAATAAGTTGGAGCAACCTGCACCATGCTACGGTATATAGGTAACGCCTGTATGACAGATTGAAGGAGAATCACTCTACCAGCCGTAGATAACCATCGGTGAGTCCAATGACTAATTTTCTGTCTTAGCTTGTCCAACACATTTTGCCAAAAAAGCCTGGGCTGCCTCCCTACAACTATGGGAATACCCAAATAAGTCACAGGAAGTGTTTGAGTCTGAAACCTCAGAATTGCTGCTATCCTTCTTTGAATAGCCTTAGGCGTATTGAAAAAGAAGATTGAGGACTTATGGTCATTTATCTTTTGTCCAGAGGCCTGTAAATAATTGTCCAATGTGGACCGGAAAGCTTCCGCTTCCCTGATTCGAGCTGTCCCAGCTAAGATAGTATCATCAACGAATTGCAGATGGGTCAAGGTGGATACATCTCTCCCCCATTTCCAGCCATGTAAAATATTTCGAGTGACCTGATCTTTGAATAGCCGCCCCAGTCCCTCAGCCATAATGATGAACAGATACGGTGAGAGCGAATCTCCTTGACGAAGGCCTCTCGAGGCCTTAAAAAGCTCAGAAGGTGCTCCATTTATAAGGACTGAAAAGGAGGGCGTAGAAATGCAGCTGAGCACCCATCTAATCCAATCCTGATTAAAGCCAAATGCCGAAAGAATTTTGCTCAGAAATCTCCAGCTAACTCTGTCATAAGCTTTGGCCAGGTCAAGCTTAATGAACATAGCCCTCTCCTGCGAAATACTCATAGAATGAATGGCCTCCGAGGCAATTACCACCCCATCTAATATCTGTTTTCCAGCAACAAAGCCACCCTGCTCCTCCGAAATAAGACTAGGAAGGAGTCCTTTCAGCCTTTGCGCAATAAGTTTAGAAATAATTTTGTAGATCACATTGCAAAGCGCAATAGGTCTATACATATCCAGCTTATCCGCCTGCTCCTTTTTTGGAATAAGAGCAAGGAATGTAGCATTCAAGGCCCTAAGCATATCCTTGCTGAAATAAGATTCTTGAATCACTTCCATCAAATCCCCTTTAATGGTATCCCAAAAGTCTTGAAAGAATTCTGCCAGAAATCCATCAGGCCCAGGGGCTTTACCTCTCTTCATACTGAAAACTGCCTCCTCCACTTCAGCCATAGCAATTGGCCGCATAATCCTGTCATTCATATCCTCATTCACTAATTTAGGAATGCAATCTAAAACAGTATTTTCTGCCCCTTCATCAGGTACTGGATTACTGGTGAAAAGTTTAGAAAAATACCGAATAGCTTCTCTATTAATAGCATGAGAAGTGGTAAGACAAGTCCCATCCTGAGTCACAAGAGACGTAATAAAATTCCTGTTACGGTGAGCTTGAACCGAGTGATGGAAAAAAGCCGTGTTCTTGTCACCCTCCTGTAACCAATCTATGCGGGCTTTCTGTTTCCAATATATTTCTTCTCGCAGTTCCCATTCCGCTACAGCATTTGCAGCTCTTGCTTCTTCCAAACGAAGGCTGTCCGAGAGTCCATCCTCCCTTATCTTTCTGGTTATTTCATCTAGCTGCTCTTGCGCCTTCTTCTTCCTACCTGTTAAATTACCAAAGCAAGTTCTATTCCAAATCTGCAATTTTCTTTTAACATACTGGAGTTTTTTACAAAAGGAGTACATCGCTGTCCCAAAAGCAGGACTACCTTGCCTCCACCATTGGTCAATACAATCATGAAGACCAGGATCTCTAAGCCACATCAATTGAAATTTGAAGGGTGACTTTTTGGGTCCCCCAATATATCCAATGGATAGCTTAATAGGCCAATGGTCAGATCCACTCCAATCTAAGATTTCGGAGGTGATTGACATGGCACTAGACTGCCAAAAGCAAGAAACTAAAAATCTATCAAGGCGTTCTGAGATGGCAGCATTACCTGATCTTCTGTTGCACCAGGTGAAGCGCCCATTCGACAGTTTAACATCAGAGAGGCGTAGGACTTCTACATTTTGACGAAAGCATTCTGAAGAAGGCCCTAGCCGATTCAATCCTCCTCTTTTCTCTTCCAGATTCATCACCGCATTAAAGTCGCCTGCAACTATCCACGGCAAACATGGAAAGCAAGTTCGGATATAACGGATGTGATCCCACAGCTGCAATTGCCCCTCCATGTCTACAGGTGCATACACTGTGGTTATCAAGCACACTTCACCAGTTTCAAAAGAGGACGCCACCATGGATAAGGCTGACATGTTGGTAACCCAATGCATGGGCAAAATTTTTCTTGGGTCCCATCCCATAGCTATGCCTCCTGAACTACCCCGAGCCCCTACACATTGCCACTGCCCTGTTGGCCAAATATTTGGCGTATAGGCCAAAAGTGAATCTACCGTCAATTTCATCTCCTGAATACATACAATATCCGGAGTATGTTTCCACACCAAGCTTCTTATAGCTTTTTGTCTAGGGGAGCTATTCAGGCCCCTTACATTCCATGATAAGACTATCATTAAGTGGGTTGGGGGTAATGCTCATCCAAGGTTTTTACAACCCCAGCCTCCACAAGCAAATCACCTGTAATTTTAAGTTTGTCTTGATCCTTCGTTCGCCCACCTTTGGACGGAGCTGCCGAGGTGGCCTTTTTGAATTGTTTCTGAACCAGTCCAAGTGCCATAGCCGGTCCTTTTTCCTTTTTTCCAGCCTCTCCTGCCTTAACCACATCAGCCCATCTGTCTTCCTTTTCTTTCCTTCCACAAGAAGCCTCTATCATTCCTTCTTCCTTTCTCAAAACATTATCTACAGGCGTTTGAATCATCAATTCTTGACCTTCATGGAGGTCATCAAATTGCTTCGAGAGCTCCATATCCTCTCCCTGTTCATCCATCGGAATACCATCTTCGAGAGCCATGCAATCAAGGGCCTCAAACCTATTAAACCCCAAGTCTACCTGCCTATCTGCATTCCCTCGTTTCCGTCCACGCCCTCTCGCTCGCCTTCTAACTGGTATGAAGCCATCTTGCCCTGCCTGCGAATGGTCACCTACCCCCTGCATCAAGCTCGCATTTTTTAAAACTTCACCCTTACCCAGCCTATCCGGATGAAATTTCCCATTTTCTGGTCGGACTTGACGCCCATTCTCTTTCCCAGCATAGGCAGTGTTTGGCGTTGAAGAATCAAGGCCGCTTCCTGAATCTTTGACAACCTGAGGACACTGACGATGTAGATGTCCGTATACATGGCAAATTCTACATCTGAAGGGAATGGCTTCATAATCAATCTGTTGGATCCATGACAGGGATCCCATGCAAATCTCTATAGAGTCTGGCAGCGGGTTATTCAAATCCATATCTACGCAAATACGGGCGTAAGATATCACTTTTTTGTCTAATGACTGGTGTGCAATCGCTGCTGGTGTTCCCAGCATTGCCCCTATTTGCCTGAGTATATCTTCTCTCCAAAATTCAAGTGGCAGCCGAGGAAGACGGACCCAGACTGGGACACACGCTGGGAGCTCATCAGCTGAATTGAAGCCCACATGCCAGGGTTTAAGAAATAATCCTACACGCTCATAGAAGTATGGGCCTCCTTCAAAAATACGATTTCGATCCATCACAGAAGAAAAACTTACCAGAAAGTAGCTATTTCCTGCTAACATGATGTCAAAATCCCCTTCAATGACCCAAGAGCGCCGGATCCACGCTTCCAAAGCCGCCACAGGGATTCTAATACCCAGAAATTTGCAGATAAGGGTATGTGAAGACAAATATTCAACTTCCTCCTGGACTGTCTCTTGGGGTATAATCAGAACAGGTCTGTCCTTGCTCCTAAGTAAGCAGCCATTAGTCTTGTTTAATTTGGTCCTTTCACTGGAATAAAACTTTGCCTGAGCCGCCGAACTTGCCCCAGGGGTCGCTCCTTCCCTCCTGGGGCCTGTCATCGGGCCGCCACTGCCCCCTTCGCGCCCAGCCAAAACCTCCATCCATTCCCACTCCACCGACTTATCAGCATGCCAATTTCTATGTTGTTTAATATCATTATATTATTTGGATTCTTTGTGAAAAGCTCATCTTCATCGATCATAGAGATTTGGCATCCATTCTCTTTGTTTGCATTTTTCCTTCACAACTCTTAAACATATAAAAGAATGAATCAATTTTTATCTTTTTACATTATATTCTTTCACATTTACATTTCACCTCCTCCATACAATTTCTAGTCCAACTTCATATAAAATATAAGCATAATATAATACTAACATATATTTATAAAATTATTTAAAACATTTACAAATTATAATTGTGTTATTAAAAATACTCCAACAATAGGGAAATCTTCTTCTACAATTTAAAAAAAAGCTTTATAATTGTGTTATTCAAAAATACTCCAACTAATATTGAAATAGGAAAATCTTCTTTAAAAGAAAAAAGCTTTCTGTATATATCGATATCTAAATATAAGAATGTGCATTTTAAAGGAAAAACTAATTGTAGTAAAAAAGCATCTTCGCCTGTATAAAAGCTCTCTACATTTACGGAGAAAAAGCGTAAAAATACAAAGTGTTTAGGGCACATCATCGTAAGTTCCATTTGCAGTCCGCTTAAATAGCTTTTGGCAGCTGTAAGTTTGGAAACCAAAGAAGATCGTCTTTCTCTATTCCTAATCTGCAAGTCACTTTTTTTATTTTTAAAATCGAGTATAAATCATGTTTTTCTAAAACTTACATTTTTTGTTGGCGATTTTTGGTGGGTTGAATGTTTGACTGATAAAATTGTGATTGACAAGGTTCAATAAAACGTTTTCGATGACGGTTGGCGATTTTTCGCGATTAATTGTGTTTAAGTCTTGATTTTGGTAAATATAAATATTAAACATAAGTAATCTTAATATTCATAAGAAGGCAATACTGGAAGCATGAAATTTTTGAAACAAAAAATCGCATTTGACAGTTCCTTAAAGAGGTAAACATTACAAGTTTTAAATTTACAGGCAGGCTAAAGTTGAAATTCCAGGCCTGGTTTCAACTCATGTTAGTTTTTCCATTGGCCGATAAATCACATTCAATGTTATTAGTGAAGCAACAGGCAAGGGGCCTATGGTACAGCAGAGATATCAAAGGGCTATACCAGCAATTTAAATCACATAGGAAATGTGTTATGTTAGGTGTTTGAATCAGGAATATCCTTAATTAAAGCCATTCTCTTAATGACATTTCTTTTTTAAAACCATTATAAATTGTTTTAAGAAAAAAAACTATTTTTTATAAATTGAAGGTAAAACCTAATTCTTGGCATAATATCTTAGGAGTATTTATGAAACCTAGTTTCAAATATTTATAATATTTAATGAGAGTTGTATTTTGATGGATGATGTAACAATACACTTGTATTATTATTTTTTAATAAAAATATATATAACATTTTTTCAATCAAAAAATTAAAATTTAATATTTTAATTTAAAATTAATCAAAATTTAATTGTTGTTATAATTTTTACTTTAAATGTTTTAAATATATGTATTATGTTTTTTTTCAAAAAAATATTTTAATAAAAAATTAAAAAAAAAATCATTCATACTACTAAAAATCTAACACGATATATGAATTCCGTAGAGATATTTAAAACCAATACACAATCATATTAATTAAAAAAAAAGGGAAAAATAAAAATTCTTACACAACCATATACATTCCATTTCCTTCCAACTTCCCATTTCAGTGCAGTCCTTTCCATGTTGCTAAATCGACCATATAAATATCATGTAATTCACTTCGAAAAATGCACAAAAAGGAATAATAAATAAATAAAATAGGTTTCTTAGTTATGAAAATATGTGTGATTTAAAAACGTGTAGATGGTAATTTTTTTTAGGTCTATATATAATTTTTTGATGAAGTTTTGTATATAAAAATAAAAAAGTTGTGTTTTCTAGGTTTAACATTTGTGACATTGGAAATATGACTGACTTTTTATATCTATTTTGAAAAATTTCAATACTTTTAATGACATTTTATTTTATAGAGTTAACAAATTATTTTTCAGCATTCATTATTTTCTCAAATTAATTAGATCTGAGTTTTTATGTCTATGCATCCACCAAATAGGATATGATTTATAAAAAATATAAATTTATATAATTTCAATAAATCTTATCACCTTTTAACGAGTGATAAATTTCATTATATTATTTAAAGCATTTAATCATTTTTTCTTTGGAAAGTTTAAGTAAATTTTACAAATATACATATTTAAAAGTGATAAAACTAATTTTAATTACGTTGAGAAGCGTAATTTACAATAGCAGCTAAAAATGTAATGGCCTGAATTATTTATTTTTATTTTTGTTAAATCGACATAATAATAAAATAAAATAAAAATTAATCGACCAAAAAATATGTAATTAACGAATATATTATTTGAATATATATATGAAAAGATTTAACAAATATATAAATATAAATAACAAAATATAAAATAAAAAATAGCAAAGTAGACTCACTCTAAAAAATTATTTTGATTTTTTTAGATCGATTTTAGAGTTTTTTATTTTGTTTTATTAAGTCCATAATTTTATGATTTATTATAGATTTCTAAATTCATAATTTTATGTTTTATTTTTAAAATCTATAATAAATATGTTAATATCCGTAATTATTTTTATATTTGTGTAAATTCATAATATATGATTTAGATTTAAATATTTTTTAATATTTGATATCTGTAATTATTTTTATGTATATGTAAATATTTAATATATAGTTTAAATTTAAATATTTTTTAATATCGATCAATTTTATTTAAATCTATGGATAAAATATTTTTATTAATTATTAATTAAATAAATTATTGTATTTTAAAATTGTTAAATAAATTTTTGAATGCTTTATATATATATATATATATATATATATATATATATATATATGAGATATTTAGGTTGGATAATTATACATACATAAATGAATCAAAATATATTTTAAATAATTAATTGGTTAGTTACATTCCTTAAATAGTTTTATCTTAAATAATTATAAATAGTTAATTGGTTAGTTATATTAACATATATATATATATGTATTGAATAATTATACATACATAAATGAATCAAAATATATCTTAAATAGTTAATTGGTTAGTTACATTCCTTAAATATTTAATTGATTAGTTACAATCTTTAAATAGTTATATCTTAAATAATTATAAATAATTAATTGGTTAGTTATGTTGTTTATTTATGTTTATGTTTTTTTTTACCGATCCATTGAACCTTTTTTAAGGGTGACAGTTATATTAATAAAGGATTATATATATATATATATATATATATATATATATATATATATATATATATATATATATATATATGATTTTATTTTTTAAAATTAATTGTTGTAAATTTTGAAGGACACTTTGGAAAAGATAATTATTATTTTAAAAAAATAAAAAATTATGATTAAAAATGAACTTTATTGGTAATAAGTTATAAGAGATGGAGATATCTAAAGACTACATTTTTTTTATGTGGATAAATATATAAATGGTTGTTAAATTTAAATAATGGACCCTTTCTTTGGTTGTAAAAGGATTCCCCTGATAAATTTAAAAAAGTGTTTCATTCAAAAACAAGTTGTTACTGATATACTTTTTAAGTGGGCTGTAATAAAATTTAATTTTTATTTTCATTGTCCAGCTTACAAATATAATTAATAAATTTTATTAAGTGAAGTGTTCAAAGCGATGACACATACTAAAGAACCAGAAAATGATAAACCTTTAAAAGTTTTCATTGATGGATACATGAACAAACCTTATGAAATGGAAAGTTTTTCACTTATAGAGACAACTAGATCATGGTCATATAATCCCAAGCGAAGGCAAGATAATAAATGGGAGATCAGGAGTGTGACAACTATTGTGAGAGTGTTCCCAAGGTTTACTACACTGTCAGTGCGGGAATAAAAAAAATGGGTTGATTTATGTTGGTCAGAGTTATTGCTTTACAAGCCATTTCGTAATATAAAAAGAGATATCAGACTTGATGATGATATAATAAAATCAAACTGGGAATCAATGAATTACAATCCTTGGCATGTGGAGCAGAGGACTATACCAGATGACCATAAAAATCAAAGCGATGTTGAATGTGATGATGTTCAATCAGTTCATCAAAATACAATGGAACATGAGTGGGAAATCATATCAAGGCTACATCATGGGCTAATTATGGAAGTATCAAAATTAGATGTGTTGGGAAGAAGAGATCTTGATAGACAAACACCATGAATCATGAATACAAAGGAGAAGAATACACAACTTCAGCTATAAATTTCATAAGCATAATGAAAGACAATGGGTTACTCATAACGGATGATATAACAAGTAATATTTCATATGGAACCTTAGGTGCCAAACAAAAAAAGGCAATTGATATAATCATGAGACATTTTTGTTAGACTCATAATATCGCACCATTATGCATGATAATTCAAGAAATAGTAGGAATAGGAAAATCACATCTAATTGGTGTCATTGGTGAAGCCTTTGAAAATGAATCATCAACTATGCAATGTTGTCCACTTTTATTACTTACATCAACTGGAGTTGCAACGTTCAATATTGGTGCTTTGACAATCCACTCAACACTATGAATACCAATTGTAGCCTTTTTAGAATTAGAAGGAACAAGATTCACAAGTTTTCAAGAAGAAATGCGGCATATAAAATACATATTGATTGATGAAATGAGTTTCATTAGGGAAAAAATGTTACAGAACATAGATGTACGACTTTGTCAAGCGTTTCCAGAAAATAAAAATATGAGTTTTGGAGGTAAATCAACAATTTTATTAAGAGATTTGGGTCAGCAGTCTCTTGTGAGTGATCAAGCACCATACAATAGTAACAAACATGGAAAGTGACGACCAAAAAAGGTTTCGACATCTGCTCACAAATCTTAGAGATGCACATCCGACTATTGATGATTAGAAACTATTGATGTCAAGGACAAATATTGTATTACACCCAAGCATTAGGGAAGATTTTGACAATGCTATTCATTTATTTACAACAAATGATAATGTGAAAAATCATAACAAAATAAAATTAAAATCATTAAAAAGACCGATTACACGGAGCATTGCTACTGGAATAAGTAATACCAATCCATCAAGAGGTCAAAACGATAAATTAAATGTGGATTTATTAATATCTAAGGATGTAAGGGTGATTTTAACCTCTAATCTATGGATAGAAGCAGGACTTGTAAATGGATCTCTAGGATATATTTGAAGTATAGTATACAAACTTGGAAGTTCCCCACCAGAGCCACCTACTTATGTTATAGTAGAATTTGATAATTACTCTCAAATGTCATTTACAGATGCAACTCCACATACAATTCCAATTATACCAATACAAAGGGGATGGACACGACAACTATCTTTAAGACTGGCTTGGAGATTATCTATACATAATCACAAGGATTGACTCTTTCTGAAGCAACAATTGATATAGGGTATACAGAAAGACCAGGGTTAACATTTGTGGCCATCTCACATGTAAAATAATGTTACTCAAGTCCTTAGAACTACAATAATGTTACATGGTTAATATCTCATATATTATATTTATTTTCACATTTTGATATATATTAAATTATTTTCTTTAATTATCATTGAATGTGATATATGTTTCTTATTTGGATGAGTATGAAATGATGCATTAATTGGTATTTATTGTTAAATGTGCATGCCACACCTGCGGGTGCTACTAGCATAGATATCTTAAATACATTTATCTAAAATACGATGAGAGATATCAATCTCAAGGCGCCTATCTAACATACATCACAATATAAATGCATCAAAATTGATATCTCTCAATGTATTTTAGATTAATGTATTTAAGATATCTATGTTAATTTTTATTTATCAAGAGATTTATCACTTCATTACTTTTTATCATTTGTTTCTAGGATCACAAAACTTATTAAAAAAATCAAATTTAAGTTTTCTAAGTTTATAACTTTTTAATAAAACATTACCAGCTTAATTAACTTTACATTTAGAAAGGATTTATTATTTTATTTAAATTATATTAATTATTAAATACTCATTATTAACTTCATAAATAATTAAAAAAAAATCTCACTGAAATTTTTATATATATTAATATCATATAATATTAATTTTTTCACAAAAATTAAATACTCATACATAAATAAACTACATTATATATACACATCAAATCTTTTAATTAAAATATACATATTAATACAATCCTTACAAATATAGTTATTAATTTCTCCCTTCATTAATATACAGACAAACATCAGCTACATATTTTTATATATTTAATATATACACCCACATAAGATCATGTGGACATTCACATTTTACTTTAGAGGTGGATAAGTTTCTCTACAAGTTTAATTCATAAACATTCATTTCATTTTTATTAATATAATAAACATATAATATAAACATATACATACTTGGAATGAAGTAAACATAATTGTATTCCCCCCCCCCAGGGTATCATGTCTAATTTTTAAATACCCATTTCATATTTCATATTTATCTATAATAAAAGTACACATAGTTTGCTTCAAGGCATAATAAGATATCATGTTTAACTTTGAATGCTATTTCATTTAAATCCATATAAATGTTTTTTTTTTGGGGTTAAGGTAAATGTAGGAAGTATGTATATATACACATATTGGGTTATGTGATTAATGTATAAATGGTATATTTCAAGGCTCGACAAGATTCATTATAAGGTTAGTTTTTAAATTTTTTTTTTTTATAAGTATATAAAAATGTGTATATATAAAAATGTACATATATATGTGAATAGATATATTTGTATATATTAATATTTTGAATATATATTTTAATTATTAATAAGTTTTTTCATATTTTTGATATTTGTTTATGAAATATGATTGGTATTAATATTAAATTTGGAGTCGAATGCTTTTCAACGTTTTATAAAAAGATAAAATTCAAAATACATTTTAATTTATGGGTGTAATTTTATCATTTTTAACGAAAAAATAAATTCTAGATTTAAATAATTGTTTGCCCATCAAAAAACCATTAAACCCAAAAAAATACCCTTTAATTTTAAAAATTAATTATACTCAACACAAATTTAAAGTATTAAATTATATATATACACATATATATAATCAAAATTAATAAATTATATATATATATATATATATATATATATATATATATATAATATATTTATTCATTTTAAATTAGTAGGTGATAAATGTTTTCAATATTTAAGATAAATATAATTTTAAAAATTGTTAATAATATGCTAAAAGTATATGTTATAACTGATTTTAATGAGCTTTATATAAAATTTAACAGGTGACTTATACAATAAATATTAAATTTTGGCAGGTTTTAATGAATCACCGTAAACCTTATAGTAGTTTGCTAAAAATATGCAAACAATAAACCTAGAAAACCTCTTATGTTTTTAGATTTAAAATTTATTTATTTTTATTTTTAATAAATAAATAAATTATTGCAAGCTTTGTCTTAATTATATTAGGGTAAGTGCACAAAATTAAGGGACAAAGAGTGGTTTATTTGTGTATAGGATTTTTTTGAAATTTCAAAAATTTGAATTTTTATAGATAATTTGAGATATCTACACTCTAAATTTGAAGATGGTGTTAGATCTTGAAATGTAGTATTTTGAGTCTAGTTTCCAAAATACTATTTTTTTTAAAAAAATGGTTAAGTATAACTAGGTCAAACATGTAAAATTTGAAGAGGAACTCCTATTTAAAAAAAAAAACAAAGTAGATAGATGGCTATGTGGTGCACTATTTTTTGAGCAGCGTTTAATATTGTTTAAAATCTTTTGGAGAAAATTTAGATAAGATCTTCTAGTTTGTGATCTATATTTCAACGAATACTTTTTTCTAATGAATTTTGAAAGTAAATACATCCTGAAAACTGATAAAAAAATGGATAGCCATCTGTGTGACATGCCTACCTCAAAAAAATAAAAATCAAAATTTTTAATGTATGTAGAAGTAGGCTTAGTTTGTGACCATATAACTTATTTTTCACTTGGATCAACGAAATAAAAATTACATGAACATGTATAGGCATGTATGTTTGCAACATGTAGTGGATTAAAAAAGGTATATTTAGAAATCAACATAGTTTGAAACCTTAAATTAGTCTAAAAATTATAAAAATCATATTTTTGGAAAGAGGAAAGCATGATCGTTACGATGGTATTAAGTTTTTGAATTTTCATGTTGAAATTTGTAGTGTATTTGGTGATCAAAGTTTATTTTATTTATTTTTTAATCATAAGTCTCAGACTCGACTGTAAATTGACAAATCCAAGCCTTAGGCTCAGGAATTCAAGCCATTCTTGAGGCAAAAGACACTTGATTTGAATTCAAATTCAATTAGTGTGATCACATTAATAACATGATTATGGTATTAACATGATCACATTTTTAAATGCATTAATAACATGATCACATTACTTAATAATGTGATCGTGTTATATATTCATAACACCAAATTTGTATTTTGACCTACTAAAGGAGCCATTAGGCCTAGTAGTCTTAAGAACAAAGTTTGGTGATTAAAATTGTTGTTTGGGACCAATGTTCTTATCAAGATTTGATAAAATTGAATAATAATTGGAGATGTATTAACCTATGAATCAATTTATTATTCATTTGACATGAGTCTAATCTTCCTTAAAATGCAAACAATCCTAGTTCATCCTAAATAGGATCAGAAAGTCAAAAGTTGGTTTTTGGTGATCCACTGATCCAAATCACTCATAATTTGGTAGATTTGATTTAGATTTAATTTTTTACATGATGTAATATATTATATTTTCCAAAAATCAATTGGAGTACAAGGATCCTCTAACTGAGTACTAATGGATCTAGAGTATTAGGTCTGAAAGAGAGTTCAGTGATATTATAAATGTTTAAGGATTACTTATTTGAAATTTGGTATTTAAAAAGGAATTTATAGTCTTCACAAGATTAAAATAGTGTTTTAAAACAATAATAAATAAATCAAGGTTCATTGTATTTGTGTCAAGAGTGTATATAGTCCTAAAATATCCTAAATTTGGTTAAATAAGACTGCGTTAGTTTTTATGGATAATTGGTGATGTTTATGATGGCCCCTAAATTTTGATTAAGTATTGTTCTATTTTTGGTGCATAGTACGAAAGTATCATTATCTATTTTGATAAAAGTACCATCATGACACAGAAGGACCATGGCGCAGGATGACCATGGCACATAGCTGATAGGCGTAGAAGTGTCATGGTACAAAAATTACTAGGCATGAAAGGACAATGTTGTAGGACCCCCAACATGAGAGGACCCAGTCAAAAGAGAACATATCATGAGGGATCCAAGAATAGAGGACTCAGAACAAAAGTGGAAGACTAGGGGAGCACATGGGAAGTAAAGCATGAGGGATGTAGGAGTAGTTAAAAGAATAATATAAATGGGAAACTTTAACCCCATTAATTAGAGGTTTTGCACTAGTCCACGAGGGAAAAAAACACTTGACTGCCAAAATATAACATAGATCGAGGATTAGGGGTGCAAAGACCTGAGTCTACTAGAATAACTAATTGTAAGAACCATGACTCTCAGTTTATTGGGTGTCTATATGCCATCTATTCATGACAAAATTATGACACTTGGCTAGGGAAAAATGAGTATAAAAATCTCTGTTGTAATCATTTTCTTGATGGTCCTTTAGAGAATAGATAATAAATTTTTTGTCTTGTAATTAGTTAAGCACCTAATGAGATCAATTTTTGTCAAATTGTGTTACTAATGATGAAATATTCTAAGTGTTGGATGACAGATATGGTTTATTTCTAAGTCATGGATAAATTTTTCTTTTATCACTACTATTAGACAGTAATGGTGATCCTAATTATAGTAGTAGTTAAATATGGGACAATAAGGATAATAGTCGAATATTTATGGTTTTGAATAATATTTTAAAAACTATATTACAAAAGATGAATAAACATACATCATTGTGTTATAGAGCCTTTGGGAACTAGTCTTTCATTGCACACTTCAAGTGAGCATGTGAGACTTAACTCTCGCATGATAGGGCCAATGCACTAGCTTGTTGGGGGAAGATTCAGTGCTGAACTTGTAACTAACTTAAAAACCCAACATTTTGGTTCTTATGTTGGGATCCAAAGCAATTGGAGCACAATCATGAGAAAATGTTTGAGCGCATTACATTAGAGAATATTGAAGAATGGGTTACCGATTTCAAAGACAACTTTGTAGTCCCATATCTTGAACTAAGAATCTCTACATGACAGTGGATAGAGAAGAATCTCTACAGTTATCTATATAAAACTTTCTTTTTTGAGGTCTCTGTTCTCTTGCATGCTTGGATATTAACATATGCTCAAGGATGATCAAGAAATATTAGAGTAAGGCAACCTTGGACACTTGAACGATAGAGGAGTTTAACATGACTTGGAGTTCTTTGGACATGATCAGTTAACTTTAGTGGAGAGGCATTCAAAATAACTACATTTTGGAATACATCGTGACCACCTATTCATGTCCTAAGGAAGAAAAATTCTAATTTCTATGAGAGTCAAGGGAATGCTATCTCTCATTATTTTCCTTCAAAATTAAGAAGCTAATTATTAACCTTGGATTGGAGAGTCTACCCATGGAGGGATAGAATCTCCTATGCGTGAGCCACACATTTAGAAGGGGAGACTAGGGGTTGATTGAAGATTGTGGGTTTAACATGGTAGAAATCTAGCGAGCATTATGAAAGCGGAAGTATGATGAATCTTGATAATGGATTATGGGAGTTAGCAGTATGGTAAGATACCAGGAGACCTCTAGGAGTGCTGTAAGGAGCCAAAGGGAAGTGGACATGCATGAGGAACCTATCACTTTTGAGCCATGTCCTTTGCCACTTTTATCCTATGAAGGAGAAACGAGTTGGACTGTAGTAGTCAAGGAATCAAGTCTAAATCAACCAGGCTCCCCCACCATAGTGTGTGCTCATGTCTTTGAGTTAGATAGAGTATATATAAGAAATTAGGACACATATAGTTTAGAGTCATAAAATGAACTGATAAGGGAAATTACAACTAGGCTAAATGACACTCATCTAGAATCTACATTATCTTTCCATCTTCAAGGGAATTCTATGACACAACTTGGAATGCTTAGTGGATCTGGCCCTCAAAGTTAGAATACAGGTCTAAACTTAGGTAACCATCCCTCTACCATGCCTCTTTCCATGGGCACTACTACTAGAGGCACTGGAGGAGGATTATGAGGAGGCACAGGGAGAAGCGGACCCCCTCCTCATAGAACAAGGGATGGATCTTCCCAGCAAACCCATGCTCAACCACCAAAACCCACTACAGTCTATTATGAGTTGATATTGCATTTGCCTAAATATTGATGGGTAGAGAATGTGACTGAGCATGTCCACAAGTGTAAATTGATTTGTAGAGCACGAGGCATCACATCTTCTAAAAGAAAGGCTATGTAGTTTGCAATCACACTTTTAGAGTGCACACATAAGTGGTATCAAAAGTTTGACCCTCAACACATAGTGGTTGAGTATGATCAGCTCAAGATAGTCTTCCTGGAAGAATTTGACATTCCTGAGTTTGAACAACAAAGTATAGCAATGTTGAATGACATAAATCAAGGACTTATAGAGAGCATATGTGAGTATGATGCATGATTTAAAACCTTGTTTTCTAAATTTTCATTTGAAATAAATCTTGCTCAACATGCACAATGGTTTATGGGAGGATTATTATAACCTTTTCAATGGACTCTATCACAAATAACCTTCACCAGCATGTGTGATGCTCTGAAAGCTGGCCTCCATGCTAAAGTGGTTGGAAGCATGGATACCAAGATTAGTACCTTTATGGAGGCATAAATAGCATCTATGGCATCACAACTGGAAAAGTTAATAGCAAGAAATTCACATGAGACACAGTGGTGTCTAGTGTACCATCTATGAAACTGAAGGGCATACGAGGAACAACTACCCATGCAAGACATCTACTCGATACTAAAACAAACCTATGAGATCTGTAATAAAGAACATGATGTTCATTCTTGTCCTCTTTTACAAAAACATATGAACACTAAGGTGTCTAATTATTATAATATTTGTGATGCCTACACCCATGACACTAATTACTATCGATTGATTAGTGAAATTCATGAAGCTGAAGTGCACAATATACACTGAAATTTAGTCACTAATAACTAAGACAATGGTGGATATCATGGATGAGGGAGAGGATGAGGATGAGGTGGTGGTCAGTTTATACCAATAAATTGTTACAAATGTGGTTCTCTAGACCATTACTAAAGAGATTGTCTAGAGTACCCAACATGTGTATTTTGTAAAAAGGACCATAGACTGGAAGAATGTCTTGATCTATATACGGATATCACTAAGGAACATAATGAAAAGGGTGCTAGTATGATCTGAGTTGATAAACTAAAATGGGCATGAAATACAATGGCATGCATGCCCAACTATCTCAATAGTGCAACAAGTAAATATCACCACTTGTAAAAGGGGATAAACTCAATCCATAGCCAACCCGGTCAAGAAGGTACATCAAAAAGAGCCATGGGCTAGGAATTACCCTGATGCTCAACAACATAAATATGTCCTTCAAGATACAATGACACTATTATGAGATCTCCAAGGCAAGATTCAATACCTCAAAGATAAGGACATGACACAACGTACTGCAGTATAAATAAAAGTTGGCCCACAACCAGTGGTGTGGGATAATTTTTAAGAACTATGCAAGCATATGCTAGATGAGGACATTGTTCCCCAGCTTAGTACTTGGCTTAAAAGTTAGGTTTGATTACCAAATAAATTCCACCCTTACCTTAGTTGACAAAGTGAAGACCGCCATTTAAATCATGCCTGATGTTAGGATGGAGAGATATTGGTTAATGTTGCCATCAATGGATGGGTAATCTGGGATATTGTAGTAGATACTGGTATGTAAGTTAATGTTATCACTAAAAATTATTAGCATAAAATGTTTATTCAAGCATTATAACCATCACCTCATGTCCTAATCATGGCTAATAAGACTTGTGCTCCCCTGATTGGAGTTCTGAAGAATGCCATGGTCCTCAGAGTAGATTTTGAGGTTTTAAAATTGGTTGAAGATGATGATTACCTAGCCTTACTAGGAAGACCTTGGTACTATGAGAACCATGCAGACTTGAGCTTTAAAAATTGATACATTAATTTTGAGAATACCGATCAGTGCATAATAATAACTTTAGACCAAGTACAAGGACCTCCCTATATCGAGCCTATAAATGTTGATGAAGACATCGACCACATATATAATGTTACAGCCTAGAATGATGAGCAACATGATCTAACCCCAGATGGTATTCTATGTTGGACAAATACCTAGTCAATCTCTGACACTACAAGCAATGCATGTAACTTTTGAGCCCATGGTGATTATGACCTCATTGAGAGACTATGTAACACCGTCAACAACCAAGAAAACCTCCCGTGCTCACTCCATAAACATCACAAGTTTGTTCACCTCATGGGTTTAGCAATATGAGGGCCACTGCTAGGACCACCTCTGGAAAGACTTGATGAAGCTCCATAGTTCCAAGGATAAATGAAGGTACATAATTTTTTCTAGCATTTCAAAGAGTTATATGATATAGAGAATGACCGGATGAGGTCATTAGATCACATTTTTGATGGCACCACCGTCAGATGGTGCAATACTCATAAAGAGTGCCTCTTGTACTAGGATCAAGTATAAGCTGTTCTATACCATACATTTAATCACAAAAATAAGGTCAAGGGAACACTTAATTACAGTGGCATTATAAGCACCCAAACCTCACATTAATGCTTGTGAGACAATATGGTAGATTGAAGATATATTCTTACCAGAGTAACTTTGGGTACATGCATTCTATGGGACTCTTCGCATTTGGGCACATGTATGGTATATTTATGAAGAGAGGCACATGGGTAGCAAGTTCTGGTAGTTAATAAAGATAAACTTGAAATCAACACTATCCTATTCTTCACCAAAGATGCACTTGTGCCTCACTCTTCAAGCCATGCAAGAAGCAATTTTTAGGGACTCAAGTCCCATCAAAGACCACTTGCAACATATTCATTAGGAAACTAAAGAACCCTTGCATTTATTCACTGAGCCTCCCACGTATTCATTTCTTACACCATTGACAGATCTTGATGCGGAACATCATGAAGAAATTCACTGAGGAAAATATAAACTTGTCTTCCAAGTAGGTGAAGGATCCACTTCGCTTAACTCCCCAACCAACCATCTAGATGTTACTACAAGTACTATTTCAAGAATATTTTGGGACACAAGTTATTCAACAAATAACCCTTATCATGGTCCCATTCAAACTATTCAACATAACATGGGCACAGAGCAAAAGCCAAAGATGGCTATAATTGGAATTACTAGATTAATAAAAAAATCTCAAAGATTTTTTAGTTGTTGAAAGAATATCACGATGTATTTCTAAGGAATTACAAAAAAATGAAAGGAGTCCACCCTTCTATTGGAAATATGCACATAAAGCTAATTGATGGTGGTCACCCTATGAAAAAATGACCATATAGGATGAACCCCAATCTTTGGGTGCAAGTGAAAGAATAAATTGATAGCATGCTCTACACCGAAGTAATTACTCCTATTGCTAAATCTGAATGGGTCAGTCCCATGGTAATTAGTATAAAAAAGGATGGGAATATCCATATCTATGTGTATTATCATGTCTTAAATGCATCCTGTGTGATAGATCCCTTTTAAACATCTTTCATGAAGGAAATCCTAGAAGGTTTTGCTAGATGTAAAGTATACTCCTTTATGGATGGGTTCTCGAGGTACCACCAAGTCCAAAGAGCTAAGAAAGACCAATCTAAAATAAATTTCACTACTGAATGGGGATATTTTTCCTATATCTTCATGCCTTTTGGGTTGAAAAATGCCCCAGCAATGTTTTCACGGATAGTAGTCAAGGTTTTTAAATATTTCATTCACAAATTCCTCCATGTCTACTTGGATGAATGGACGATATATGGGTTGGTCAAGGACCATTGTGATAATCTGAGACTCATGATTGAGTGCTATTGGGTATTACAACTTTCCTTAAATTTGAGGAAGTCCCTGTTCATGACACCTTTTTGTATACTTCTTGGGCATATTATTTATAAGGACTCTTGGTAGATCTAGCCAAGGTCTCTATGATTCTCCATCTATAAGCACCCAAGACTCAGTGTGAGGTGTGCACCTTCCTAAGACACATAGGCTATTACAAAAAGTTCATTTAGGGTTATGCCAACATTGTTGCACCACTAGAACTTTTAAAACATAATGAATAGTTTATATGGACTAGTTTTTGTAAGTCAACTTTTGAAACACTCAAAGAAAGGTTAGTTACCACTCCTATCTTGTAATTACCTATTTGGACAAAGCCTTTTAATGTCCATGTTGATGCATCTAGGATGGCAGTTGGCGTGATACTTTCACAATTAGGTGAATGAAACTTAGATCACCTGATTTAATTTGCCAGTAGAACGCTGACACCAGCTAAAAGGAATTATACCACCATGAAGTGTGAAACATTGTCTATGGTCTACACTATACATAATTTTAGGTATTACCTTATGGCCACTCCATTTACATTCTATATAGATCATAAGGCCTTGAATTATTTTGTCAACAAACTAGTACTGCATGAGAGAATTTGCCATTGGATTGCCCTGTTCCAAGAATTCCAATTTTCCATAGTAGTAAAGCCTGGGAAGACCAACTATGGACTTGATCATTTATCCTAAAATGAAAATAGAGAACCCCCGCATGCCATAGAATATGATCTTCCTAACGTAAAACTCTTTTTATTTGATTGAATACTTGAAGAGCTGGAGGATATTACAACATTTCTCAACACTGGTTGTGTACCTAACTCTCTCACTTCACATGAAAAAAACAACTTGCAGTCCATGCCACACCTTATCAGATCATAGTAGGATATCTTTATAAAATGGATTGTGATGAGGTGCTTCACCACTATGTAATACAACATGAGCACTTTGAAGTGTTATGAGAAGTCCACAAAGGTATTTCCTGAGAACACTATGCTAAAAAGACTACTATGCATAAGGTCCTACTCGCTGGACTCTGGTGGCTAACTTTATTTAAAGATGAAAAGGTGTATGTTAGGCAATGTGATGTTTACTAGAGCGTAGGAAGATCTAATGGGAGAGATGTTATGCTATTGTGACCTATTCCTTCTTAATAACCTTTCAAAAAGTGGTCTATTGATTTTGTGGCACCTATCACTCTAGCAAGATGATGAACGGGATCTCAGTACATCATTGTAGCAACTGACTACCTTACGCATTAGGTTGAAGCAACACCAATAAAAGACTATACTATAATAACTACCATATGAATCATTTGGGAGAACATTATAGCATGGTTCAAATGTCTCCTAAGCTTCACTAGTGATAAAAAAACCTACTTCTTAAATGAGACAATCCACATCTTGTTGGTTGAGTTCATGATCGTATACCACAAGATAAAACTGTTAGGTGACCCCTTATCCAATGAAATCACAATTGATTACTTTCTTATAAGCAATTAAACACAGAATTATACCAGAATGATAAAGTAACTAGAAACTTGAGACAACAAAGAATTTGAGAGATAATACACACTCTTGTATTAGATATTACTAGAAGAAAATACAATAAGGAAGATGCCACTTCTTCCTCCACCTCAAAGGCTCGCCACACCTCAAGACCTTCTTCCCTCTCTCTCTTGCTCAACACAAAACCAACTCTACAACCTGAGTTGCTATCCCTCCTTGAATGCTTCAGCTGATCTCCTTGACCTTACACCTGTAGATCTCCTTGACCTTGCTTGCTTCAATGCTTTTTACTTGCCCTCTTGATAATTACAATACATGCCTCATGGGTCTTTAAATAAAATCCCATGGTTACAAAAATAGAAATCTAACTACAATAATTAGACACACAGCTCGTGACTATAATTCGTCATTTGACATGCAAACACTCGCTTCACTTAACTGACTGTTCGTCAACAACAGTTCTGGAACACACAGGTGACCGACGCCGGTCCCTGCTTGCCTGGTTCTGCCGACATCGGCCAACTGGCTGCCGTCACCAGTTGCCTTCTGCACTGCATCTGACTGACGTCGGTCATGCTGTCGACATCGGTGCTTCTGGTTCTTCAGCATCCTCTTCTTCTTCGTGTCTGCAAACAGTTGAAGCTTTTAGCTCCACACCCTAACAATCTCCCACTTGGAGATAAACAGCTGCTACTGTACCTGTACCTATACACCATCTATTTTGTTCCTTTGGCTTTATATCCCTCTTCAAAGTCACTCTTGAAGACCAACCACCATGCAAACCTGTGATGTTATACCTGTCACTTATGCCAAAAGAATTTTGCTGCTCCCAAATTCTTGATGACATACTTCTGAACCAACTCTACCCTTAGCTCAGAAAACTCCCTGTATATGAAACCCTACAACAAGTAACACAATACAGTAACAGAATAATGTAGCTAATATTATCCAACCTGGTAAAGATAAAATACAATGGTCAAACCTCCATTGTTCTGCAGCCTACTCAAGACCATATACTATAGCCTTCTGTCTCACGTGTCCATCCACTCTCTTCTCTAATATGGGAATCCATCCCTCTATCCAGTGCTTCCTTCCAGCTGACAACTCTACCAATGAATATCTGTTTGGTTCTTCTCCAAGGACTCACACTCCTCATCCATGCCAAGCTCCCACTATTTTTGGATTCTACCTGCATTGCTTCTTCCATCTTCCTAGTTCTTGACTATCAGTAAGAAATAAAAAGAAGGTGAACAATGAATATGAGGTTCACATACCTTTTCTGACCTCTATATGGGTGTTTGAGACTCCTTAACAGCTAACTGGTCCACCCATCATCCGTTCCAGTGACTGATCTTGGCCATCTCTCAGTCTGCTCCCGACCGATGTCGGTTCCCTGCACTGACCCTGACTGCCGACGTCGTTTCCCTGGCTGACGCCGGTGTTCCCCCTGCCGATGTCGATCCTGATGACCGACGTCGGAATTCTCCTGCCCGACCTACCGACCCTGATGGTCTGCACATGACCGATGTCAGTTTTTGTCTGGCCGACGTCGATGCCATGGGAGCACTGGCGTCGGTACCTGTGTTTTTTTGCAAGTGATGAATTTTTCATCCGTGAGCTCATCTTGGATCAAACCTCTGTCCATGCTACCCCTGTGACTGATCTCTGTCCTTCATCTCCTTCATAAACACCAAGGCTTCTTTGTTCCTGTCAAAAGCATCAAATTTCCTTTTTCTGCAATGAACTCTATCTATGCTTTCTGAATCTGAACACATACCTTTTGAATCAAGAACGTCCATTCCCTTCTTATTCATGTGACCAAGCCTATTAAGCCACATCTTCAAATCTATAGCTGAAGTAGATAAACCAGAAGTAGAATCAGCAATACAAGTAGACAGATAAAGAGTATCTACTTTCTTACCTCTTGCTAGAACAAGTGCACCCTTGTTAACCTTCCAAGAGTCCGCTGTGAGGGTTATTGTGCATCCCTCGTCACCCAACCTTCCTACAGAAATCAAACTCTGCTTCAAAATTGGAACATGCATGACCTCCTTCAACACCCATGTGATGTCAATCTGCAGTCTCAGCTGCACTTTCCCTTTGCCAACTATCTGACAAGGCGTACCATCCCCTAAATAAAGCACTCCAAAGTCTCCTTGTTCATACTCATGGAACAAATCTCTGTTTGGGGATGCATGAAAAGATGAACCAGAATCTAAAATCCATGATCCTACCTGACTATCCAAAGAAAGTATGAGAGCGTCCTGTACCACAATATTTGCATCCTTTACTTCTTCAATACCTGCATGTTGATTCTCTTTATCTCTCAACCAACACTCCTTTGTATGTCCTTTCTTTAAAAAAACCAGCAGGTAACACCTTTAGACTCAGATCTCCTTCCCGACCTTGATTTCCCTTGCTCAACCTTCTCCCTTTGCCTTCCCCTGCTTTCTGCACTTAGAGCATTACCTGATGATTGACCTATGCTTCTCCTACGTATTTCCTCATTCAAGATCACACTCACAACATCATCAAATTTTAAGATTTTAGAAGCAGATGTAGAATTACTTACTGCCATAATCAAACTGTCCCAACTTTCAGGCAAAGAACATAAAATCAAGAGAGCCTTTACCTCATCATCAAAAACAATATTGACTGAAGCTAATTGGTTTACCAAACCATGGAAATCACTAAGATGAGTATGTACCGATCCACCTTCCTGCATTTGCAAAGTAAATGGCTGCTTCATAAGATATACCTTATTAGAAGCCGAGGGCTTTTCGTATAAATTCGCCAAGGACTTTATCAACTCTTCCATTGTCTTGCACTGTGATAAGCTGGAAATCACAGATGATGCAAAGCTCAACCTTATGGAATCGAGAGCCTTCCGATCAAGAACACTCCATTCTTCATCCTTCATATCTGTGGGCTTGCATGCAACCCCACCCAACGGTAAGTATAGATCCTTCTGATATAGATAATCCTCAATCTGCATCCTCCAATGTTGATAATTCTTTTCGTTAAACTTCTCCATTCGTAGCTTACTTTCTTCTGCCATTGCTAAACTCCCACTCAATCATAAAACCCTGTGAATGACCTGTAATCAAAAAACAATAACTTGCTCCTTGCAAATCGTAGCTCTGATACCAACTGTTAGGTGACCCCTTATCCAACAGAAGCACAATTGAGTACTTTCTTATAAGCAATTAAACACGGAATTATACCAGAATGATAAAGTAACCAGAAACTTGAGACAACAAAGAATTTGAGAGACAATACACACTCTTGTATTAGATATTACTAGAAGAAAATACAATAAGGAAGATGCCACTTCTTCCTCCACCTCAAAGGCTCGCCACACCTCAAGACCTTCTTCCCTCTCTCTTTTGCTCAACACAAAACCAACTCTACAACTTGAGTTGCTATCCCTCCTTGAATGCTTCAGCTGATCTCCTTGACCTTATACCTGTAGATCTCCTTGACCTTGCTTACTTCAATGCTTTTTACTTGCCCTCTTGATAATTACAATACATGCCTCATGGGTCTTTAAATAGAATCCCATGGTTACAAAAATAGAAATCTATAATTAGACACATAACTCGTGACTATAATTAGTCATTTGACATGCAAACACTCGCTTCACTTAACTGACTATTCGTCAACAACAGTTCTGGAACACACAGGTGACCGACGCCGGTCCCTGCTTGCCTGGTTCTGCCGACGTCGGCTGACTAGCTACCGTCGCCGGTTGCCTTTTGCACTACATCTGACCGACGTCGGTCATGCTGCCGATGCCGGTGCTTCTGGTTCTTCAGCATCCTCTTCTTCTTCGTGTCTGCAAACAGTTGAAGCTTTTAGCTCCACACCCTAATAAAAACCATACCACACACAAGCCAACATAAATACTGAAGCTTTCAATAAGATCCTCAATACTACTTTAACAAAAAATTTCAATGTTGGCGAAACTGATTGGGATGATAAAGTATCTGCATTACTTTGGGCCTACCAAACTACATACAAGCATCTCAATAAAAGTACACTATTCAACCTAGTATATGCAAAGGATGTGGTTATGCTAGTAGAGTTTTTGGTCCTATATCTTTGTATTTCACGTATGAGAAAATTGGATGATGTGGTCTCTTTGAAAGCTCGGCTAGATGACTTGATGAAACTAGATGAGACTTGATTTCTCACTCATTGGAGTCAAGGTGTTGAGAAATGGAAATAGAAAGCATGGTTGAGCATGGTTCTATTATATGACTCTAAGTTTTCATTCCACCCTGGGAAACTCTACATACATTGGGATGGACTATACATAATACATAGCATTCAACCTACTAGAGCTTGTTGATTAAAATGAGTGGATGGTCATTTACTCCTAGGGTACTATAATGACATTTAGATTTAGTCATATTATGGTTCCATTTAACTAAAATTTTGTAATCAATAAGGCTTAATGCTATTAGAATAGGATTTATTGCTTTCAATAAAAAGTGTTTCCCTTTAGGCGTGCATCTCTTTAATGTAATATTGAGTTTTGAACTTCCTGTGTTTTCTTGGAGGACCACAAACCCCTTTTTAGTGTGGGGTAAGGCATCATGCATGTGATGAAAATAATAAGTTTGAAGCTAAAACTGGGCATGTAAGACATGTGGGTGTGCAAGTACCAAAGGCACAAGAGTCATCTATGGAAAGCAAGTGATTAAAGGCACATGAATCATTCAATGTAATTCAAAATCACTTTGAAAGGTTCCTAAAATTTGAGTAACAATTGTCTTTCATTACACTAGAAAGGTGGGACATAGTTGTCATCCACTTCTCAAAAAGACACGAGAAGGGATGGACCATTAATGCGACAAGGTTAGTTATGGTGAGAAACATGTGAATAGAATGATGGGACAAAACTGTTAAGGCATCGAATGATTAATACAAAATTCAAAGTATGATGGCTATTAAAAGATTTGAGTTAATGATTAGACGTGATGGGGAGAGGAAAGGAATTAATGAAGGTAAACCCCCCCTAAGAGCCTATAAATAAGAGTGCTAAATTTATTTTACACTTTACCTTATGTAAATATTTGAAGTGCTAGTGCAAAGAATAAGTGACGAACCAGAGAACCAATCACCACAATGTAATCAAATTCCTTCAATATTGATCAGATCAAAGTGTTTACAAAGTTGGTGAAGTCATGAAGGTTGTTTCCCAGGCAAGAAGAGAGGTTGGTAAGTCCATATTGGTGCATAGGAATGGAAATCTTTGAAGTTGCAGGTTGTAGGTTTGCCATTATCAAAGTGTTAAGCTCAAAATCTGAAGTATGTTGGTCTACCACCACCTATTCATTTGTAAATGTGGGGTGATTGACGATTAACCTTCAAGTGCCATGAAGGGTAATATAGTCAAATAAAAAGGCCAAAAGACTCAATAAGCTTCCAATTATACCAGAGGAGGAAGAGGTGAGTAGACGAGATTGGTTCTCTATTAGGGAAGAGGCTTTGGAAAATCAACAAAGAATAGAACAAGAACAACAAGCGGAAGGAGAGGCAAGAGAGTGTACGATAGAAAAAGTAGAAAATAAAGTGAAGAAAGGACATTAAGTGCAATCATCTTTCATGTAGAATGACTAACATCTCCCCCTCTGTCTTTGTTAATAGAGGAGATGCAATACCCAGAGTCAATCTTACACGTGGAGAACTAGGTCTCTAAGGTGTCAACTACAATAATATTTGCTTATAACCACTGCCAGTTGGGGAATGAAGTAGATCTATAGAATGACTACCAAGTTGAAACTACCAACACAAGAAATCAAGTGGTCTATAACTTGTCTATTAATAATTAGCTCGACAAGGTAGACCTTTTCTAACTTTTTGAGCTACCATACTTTGGTAAGCCTATTGAAGTAGTTTAGTTCTTCCTCTCACACATTCATGAGGATTACATTCACTTCACAAGGCACAACATGAAAATCACCCCATAGAAGATCAATGATGTCATCAAACTATAGTGCTCGAGGTGACTATGTTGGATGACTTGGCAGATATGGAAGAGATTTAGTGGATTGCCATGACATTGATGTACCAAAAATAAGGGAATTTGATTCATATCAAGAACTTATAGAATCCTACCCTAAAAGTCACAGTGTGGATAATTTCCACCAAGGTCAGAGGGACTGACCAATGGAAGGAGGTGGACATGGCCCACCTATACATTGCCCACCAAGTTTCTCAGGGACTAAAGTACAACTAGGTGTTGTACTTTGTCTAGAAAATAATGGAGGATGCAGAGAAGGCCCACAAGACTCCCAAGTATATATTTCCTTGTGGTGCAATCCTCTTACTGTTGGTCTTTGATGAAATTAGGGTGTCTGACTACAACTCAAGTTCATTAAAGTGGGTGTACCCTCCCACTCAAAAGTCCCTCATCGAGTGCTTCAAAGCCTTCACTTGTCTCCAACACATTACCCCATCGTACAAGATGAAGATGCGATATTGGTTTGATGGGATGAAGGTAACATTTGGAAATGAATGGCACATCCCAAAGGATTTGACTCCCTTGGTTGTAGATCAAGCATAATTTGCTGTAAAATAACATTATTCCTTAGCATGCATTCACATGATCCCATTGGGAGAGCTTTCAACATGGATCAAACTACTATATGCCTTCTCGATGTGATACTTCATTGATTCTATCAACTGGATATATGATGCTTAGCCAATCAATTTGTAGGTAAAAGGGATCGATGTGGAGTGCCACACCCTCCAAAAAATGTATGTATACCCAGGAAAGAAGGTCTTTATGGAGAGGATAGAAATTGACTTAATTGACATCAAGGTTAAGGATATCTTGGTCATGGAATAAGTCTATAAATTGTATAATATGTTATGCCCCCACCAGTACCATCAAGATGGGGACCCCAAAGAGAGGCTCCCCCAGGCACCACAACCATGAAGGAAGTGGTTGGAGTTGAGTGCCAATTCAAGTGGGTAGCGGGCACAAAAAAATGACAAAGGATGGTGGAGGCATAGCCCTCCAAACCCATTACTTCTTACCCTTTTTTACCGCATCGATATCCACCTCACACTTCACCTTCATCACCTCATCCATCTCCATTCCCTCCTCAAACTTCATCAGCTCTTGCCTCACCTTCCCCTACTCATTCCACTCCTCCCCACTCACCTACCTTGAACCCTTTATCTCCTCAACCAATTCCCCCACATTCTCCACCTCCAAGGCCACCTTTGCCTCCACCATATCTAAAGACTACCACATGGTCAACCCTACAACGACTTCTAAGGTGAGCACCCCAACAGGAGACCCCTTAGGTACAAATGCATAGTTCAGGATCAAAATCTGAAAAGACTCCATCCCCAGTATAGGAGGCTCTATATGATGAACCCAAAATTGATGTTGGAGTAGGAGATAGTGAGATGGCCATAGGAAGCCATCAAGAGGGTGAGCTTGAATGAGACTCAAAAAGTGGGAAGGGGCCAACTGAAGAAGAACAAGAATAAAGAGAGCTATCCACTACACGTGAACATTACATGTTCAATGTAGAGGATAAGGACCTCTATCTTTGGTCACACTTCGAACCCAAGGATGAGACTCCAAAAATAAAGGAGATGTCCTTACTAAAGATCTACAGTGATGAACCCCAATTTGATATCCCTTTAGATTGTATTTTTTTGGCTTAGATGCTCCAGAACTGCTAGACCTCATGAAAATTAATCTACAAAGGCTCACTTCAATAATGGTAAGTGTTGTATTTTTGAAACTCAACATGGAAATAATACACTAGAACATTTTTTTCATATTTTGATGCATGCATCATGGAAATAAAACATGCCAAAGTAGTTGATATGTATAATAAAGCAACTGCAGAGAAGCAAGCACTCATCAAGGAAGTAGCCTCCTTGAAGCAAAAAATCTAAGAGGCCACTAAGGATAAAGTTATATCCATTTTGGATAACATTTTTGTGTGGGTCACATACCCAAATAAAGTCTTGGAGGCTTAAATCTAAGCTGAATAAATAAAGAGGCAACAAGCAGTTGATGCTGCCCTTTTAATAAAAGACCACACAGAATATGCGAAGGCATTTAAGGATGTTAAAATGATGGATAAATATATTAATAATCATTGTCAACAAATAAATGTGAGCTTTTCCATACTATGAGGATAGGTTGATAAGGAGGTCTCCACATTGGAAGACATTCAGAAGGATGCTAGTGCAGCTCTAGACGAACAGGTGAAGAAGACTAAGACTCCAACACAACCTGAGGAGCTGAAAGAATCAAAATAGACAATTGAGGAAATAAATGTGTAGGTCTTCAAAACATTATCCCATTGGGATAATATATAAAAGGAAATTAAATAAATGGTACCTAAATTTTTGGAAGATGCTAGTGCAACTTAACTCGGGATAGACTAAGAGCATAGTGTGGGGTGATGTTGGCTCCTAAATTTTGATTAAGTATTATTCTATTTTTGGTGCATGACATGAAAGGATCATTATCTATTTTGATTAATGTACGTCATGACATGGAAGGACCATGGCACGAGAGGACTATGGCATGTAGGTGATAGGCATAGAAGTATCATGGCGTAGAACTTGATGGGCACAAAAGGATAATGGCATAGGGGACCTAGTTTGAGAGGACCCAATCAAAAGAGAACGTGTCATGAGGGATCGAAGAATAGAGGACTCAGAACAAAAGTGGAAGACTAGGAGAACACATGGGAAGTAGAGCATGAGGGATGCAGGATCAGTTAGAAGAACAATTCAAATGGGACACTTTAACCCCATTGATTGAAGGTTTTGTACCAACATGTGAGGAAAATAACACTTGGCCACCAAAATATAACATAGAGCAACGATCTAGGGGTGCAGAGACCCGAGTCTATAGGAATAACTAATTATAAGAGCCACAACTCTCAATTTGTTGGGAGTTAATGTGCCATCTATTCATGATAGTTAGAATTATGACACTTGGTCAGGGAAAAACAAGTATTAAAACCCTTGTTGTAATTATTTGCATGATGGTCCTTTGGAGAATAGATAATACCATTTTTGTCTTGTAATTTGGTAAGCACCTAATGAGATTAGTTTTTGCCAAATTGTGTTATGAATTGTGAAATATTCTAAGTGTTAGATGATGGATATGGTTTATTTCTAAGTCATGGATAACTTTTTATTTTATTATTACTGTTAAATAGTAATAGTGATAATAGTTATAATGGTATTTAAATTTGGGATAATAAGGATAATAGTCATATGTTTATGGCGTTGAATAATATTTTAAGAATTAAATTATGAAAGATGAACAAACATACATCATTGTGTTACAAAGCCTTCAAGAACCAATATTTTGTTGTGTGCTTCGGGTGAGTGCGCGAGACTTAACTCTTGTGTGATAGGGTCAACATGCTAGCTTGTTGGGGGAAGCTTCAGTGCCGAAGTTATAACTAACTAAAAGAACCCAATAATTTGTAACTTGTAAATTTTTTTATAAACTTTGTAGTATTGTTTGAGTTTATGATAATATTGTTTGAGTCAGTAAGTGAAGTTATATAAGGATCTATTTTCAAGGTATATCAATGTGTTAGTACCCTGTTTTACATATATGAAGTTATCTTTTGACAATTTCAGAGATGTCTCAAACATACATGATGCAAACATACATGCCAAAAACATACATGCCTTACAATATAACCAATTTTATCATGAGATGTCATACAATGCATTTTTTAAACCTATGGCCAAAACTTAGCATTTGGAGTATCAATCTAGCTATATATCTAAAGTAAATTGGAGCTATTTTGAGCCCCTTCAACCTAATTGCATGACTATAAAATGTGATTTGGGGGTTAATCAACTCCAATTTCATTAACTCAATTGAAACAAAGAAACTTAATTTATTTATATGCAAGTTCTACATGTATAAAATGTGGTTTTGAGCTCAATAAACTTGAAGTCATCAGCTAATGAATACAAATGTTGATTAGTTCAATTATGAAGGTAATTAGGGTCAAAATGAGCCACACGAATGTATTTTAAATATTAAGTTCAATGTGATTTAGAGTGAAATTAACCCTAATGTCATGTAATATATAATTAACCAAAGAGTTGATTCATTTAATCCAGGAGGCATTTGAGGCCAATTTGAAACCCTTAAAGAACAAGATATGATTTGGGGCAAAATTAAAAGTTTGATTCTATCATGAATTGATCCAATTAGTTAAATTATGCAATATGGGCATGATTTGGGAAAAATTGAGCCCCTAAACCAAATTTATGGCTCAATCAATTATATAACATGTGTGGCTTAACTAACCCTAAAATTTTATCAAAAAATGCAAACATGTTCAGGTAATTATCACAAATAGGTGAACACACAGCTCAAATTTTCTTTAATTATCTTAGTGATTGGACTTGATATCTAATATCTTAAATCCTAAACCCTGTACCATTTAATTTAAACACTAAACCCTATACCATTTACCTTAAACCCTAAGTCATAAGCCCTAAACCCCAAACCCTTTAAATTGTAGACCCTAAATAAATAAATTTAGCCCTAATTAACTTCTTTTATATATAATAAGAATTAAATTCACATGATGAACTTGGTAAAAATCACATCACTCATTACAAAAATTAACTTAATTGGCTCAATCTGTGATGATGTAAGGGCTAATTGAGCCCAAAATCACATTCTTTACTCACATATCTAGGTTCAAGGAACTCAAATTTACTCCAATCACCATCATGATTGTACATTATATACAATAAAACCTATACCCTAAGCCCTAATCCCTAAAGTTCCTAATCCCTAAACTCTAAACCATAAATATAAACTCTTTAAACCTTGAACCAATCATTTTATCCCAAATTAACATCATTTAGACTAAGAATTAAGTTCTCGGGGCTCAGTTTGGCCTATATCACATGACTGATTACCCCATTTGACTAATTCACTCAATCTGCATGATGACATGGGGTATAATGACAACCCAAAAAGATATTCTATAGTCATAAATGGGTTAAAGTGATTCAAATTATCCTCAATTATCTTTACGATTGACCCTGTATACCCTAAACCATATAGACATTAAAACCTAAGCCCTAAACCATAAACCTTAAATGCTATACCCTAAATTATAAACCATATACTTTCCCTTTTTACCAATGTATTTAGTCCCAATTAATATCCTTTTTAGTAATAATTAGGTTCACATGGCATAAAGTGATTAGACATTATATACATGTCCTTAAACCTAAACCCTATGCCTTAATCCCTAATACCTAAAATATAAATTGTAAGCCCTATGCCCTAATTCTCACTACATGCCACAAACATACATGCCTTACGATATAACTAATTTTTATCATGAGATATCATAAAATGCACTTTTTAAATCTATGGCCAAAAATTAGCCTTTGGACTACCAATCTAACTGTGCATTTGAAGTAAACTGGGGTTATTTAAATCCCCTTCAACCTAATTACATGACTATAAAAAGTAATTTGGGGTTTGATTAGCTCCAATTTAATTATCTCGATTGAAGCAAATAAACATTATTTACTTATATCCAAGTTCTACATGTATAGAATGTGGTTTTGAGATGAACACACTTGAAATCATCAACTAATGAATGCAAATGTTGATTAGTTAAATTGGGAAGGTAATTAGGGTCAAAATGAGCCACATGAATCTATTTTAAATTGTATATTATGTGATTTGGAGTGAAATTAACTCTAATGTCATGTCATATATAATTAACCAAAGAGTTGATTCATTTAATCGAGGAGGAATTTGAGGTCAATTTGAACCCTTTTAAGAGCAAAATATGGTTTGGGGCAAAATCAAAAGATTGAATCTATCATGAATTGATCCAATTGGTCAATTTGTGCAATTAGGGGCATGATCTAGGCAAAATTAAGCCCCTAAACTAAATTTATTGCTCAATCGATTATATAACATGTACATGGCTTAACTGACCCTAATTTTATTAGAAATGCAAACATGAAGGTAATTTTCATAAATAAGTGAACAAGACACTAAAATTTTCATCAATTACCTTAGTGATTAGACCTTATATCCAATATCTTAAACCCTAAACCCTATACTATTTAACTTTAACCCTAAACCCTGTACCATTTACCTTAAACCCTAAGCCATAAGCCATAAGCCCTAAACCCTAAATCCTTTAAATTGTAAATCCTAAACCAATAAATTTAGCCCTAATTAACATCCTTTATATATAGTAAGAATTAGGTTCACAGGGATAAACTTGGTCAAAATCACATCACTCATTAAACCATAATTAACTTAATTAGCTCAATCTATAATGATGTAGGGCTTAACTAAGCTCAAAATCACATTCTTTACTCACAAATATAGGTTTAAGGAGCTCAAATTTGCCCCAATTGCCTTCATGATTGTACCTTATATACTAAAACCTATACCCTGATCCCTAATCCTTAAAGTTACTAATACCTAAAATCTAAAACATAAATATAAACTCTTTAAACTTTGAAACAATTATTTTATCCCAAATTAACATCATTTAGACTAAGAATTGAGTTCACAGGGCTCAGTTTGGCCTAAATCACATGACTGATTACCCCATTTGACTAAGTCACTCAATCTATAGGATGACATGGGGTATAATGACAACCCAAAAGCACATTCTATAATTACAAATGAGTCTAAGTGATTCAAATTATCTTTGTGATTGACCCTATGTACCCTAAACCATATATACATTAAAACTAAAGCCCTAAGCCCTAAACCCTAAACACTATACCCTAAATTGTAAACCATAAGCTTTCCCTATTTACGAATTGATTTAGTTGCAATTAACATCCTTTGTAGTAAGAATTAGGTTCAGATGGCATAAATCGATTAGACATTATATACAGGTCCTTAAACCTAAACCCTATTCCCTAATCCCTAAAACATAAATTGTAAACCCTATTCTCTAATTTACACTACATGCCATAAGCATACATACCTTACGATATAACTGATTTTCTCATGAGATGTCATAAAATGCATTTTTTAAACCTATGGCCAAAACTTAGCCTTTGGAGTACCAATTTAGATGTGCATTTGAATTAAATTGGGGCTATTTTGATTCCATTTAGCCTAATTTCATGACTATAAAATGTGATTTGAGGGTTGATCAGCTCCAATTTACCCCAATTGCCATCATGATTGTACCTTATATAACTTAAAACCTATACCGTAAGCCCTAATCCTTAAAGTTCATAATCCCTAAAATCTAAACTCTAAATATAAACTCTGTAAACCCTAAACCAATCATTTTATCCAAAATTAACATCATTTAGACTAAGAATTATCTTTGTAATTGGCCTTGTGTACCCTAAACCTAAGCCCTAAACACTATACCCTAAATTGTAAACCAAAAAAATTCCCTATTTACCAATCGATTTAGTCCCAATTAACATCCTTTGCAGTAAAAATTAGGTTCACAAATGGCATAATGTGATTAAACTTTATATACATCCTTAAACCTAAACCCTACATGCCCTAATCCCTAATACCTAAACCCTAAAACATAAATTGTAATCCCTAATCCTTTAAGCCTATACACTAATGGATTAATCCCTAATCTATATTAAGTATAACATGATCACTTTATTTAATAATGCGATTGTATTATTATTAATATAGATAATTCTTGGTTCTCAATGTCAATTTTTAACCCCAACCAAGTATCAAGAATAATGTCATCGTGTTATTACAAAACTTGATCATGTTATTCTTGATATACATTTCTCAATATGTATGTTGATCCAAAACCTAGTATAAAAAATATTGTGATCACATTATTATTATAGACTAAACTCAATTTTCAATGTCTATTTTTAACCCAAATCAAGAATTTTGTCCCCACAAAAATTCTCTATGTACTTCTATGGGACCTACAGTACTTGTGTACTTGATCCAACCTTTGAAAATCTATCAATTATCCTTGATGAGTGATAGATCACGTTTGAGGAAGATGGAGATATTGAAGAATAAAACACCAGATGAATTAGAAGATTTGAGAGATAAAAATAAGATATAAATGCAAAAAATTTATGGTAGACAAGGTAAAACCCTAATCCTGATGAACCAAATGCCATAGGTAATGAACTAATTGACAATAATGATGAAATTGACCATAATGAATTGAATAATGATGAAATTGACCATAATGAAATGAATAATAATAAAATTGAGAATAATGAATTAGATAATGTTGGAAGTTTACATTCAAAATTCCAAGTTTTTGATTTTGTTGATGATGAGTCTATGTGTGATCCTTCACCCCCCATGAATGAATTTTTTTTTGATGGAAACAAATAATGATGAAATTAACCATCAATTTTTTTTCATGGAAACATATAATGAAGAAATAAACAATGAATAAAATATCATCCCACCTCCAAACAATGAAAGTAATAACAATTTTGAAATACCTTCTCAACAAATTCCACGATTAACAACACCTCCAAGAATTGTGTGTAGAAAAGATAAGTACTTAATTAAAGTCGATGAAAATATTTTAGAACCAATATATAACAAAATGTCTGATCACCATTCAAGAAGACTAGTTCAATAAATTTGGGATACTATCTTTCATAATTTAGATTATGATAGTCAAAGATGTCAATTATTTATTTCATTGATAAAATTAATTAAGATGAGACCTATAATGTACACATTAGGACTAAGAACATCTAACATGGATGATAAAAATAATAAAATTATTGAAAATCTACATGATTCATATCATACTATAGGCCCAAAATCATGCACCTAAGATTGTAATGTTGTCTGATGTATACTTATAACTTGTGCAATAAATGATCAAATAGGGAAAAAATGAATGGTTTTAAAAACAAGCTGAATACTTAATATAAATAGAAAAACATTAATGAAATCAATTGAAAGACATGAAATACTTAATGAACCTAATACCAATGATATCTAGGCATTTTCTAGTAGAATTCCATGAAAGGATAAGGCTATAGCCAATACTCTCAAAGAGTTACTTGCTCAATTTTAAAAAGACAATATAAGAGTTTCAGCCAATGTAAGAGATGTAGTGAAAAGAAGAGTTGGTTCTCATAATTGTGAACTGTATCCAAAGTATTTATTGGATATGACTCAAATATAATTTTAATCTAAATTTTTGAAAAAAACATCCACAAATTTATATTTGTTAAAGATATTTTGAGATGGCCAAACCTTTTTATGTAAATATAAATCACACACGCACCACTTCTTGTAGGAAACATGTTGAATTTTCAATGCACTATGATGTTTTAACCATATTCATTGTAATTTACATACTAACAACATTTTACAAGAGTGTGGCATTGAATTGCCACCAAAATCAATCAGGGAATTTATTCTATCTTTTACAAAAGATCAGATGGATAATTATTTTACAATAAATCATGTTTAAATGGAAATTATAATATTTGTGGTAGATTGCTAAAATTAAAAAAATGTATTCATGAGGAGATTACAAGTACAATTGGACAATAATTAGCTAGTTTAAGCAAATATAAATCATTGACTTATCAAGTAAAAGATGGCACAAAATCTAAAAGGTGTGAGCTTGTTACAAAAAAGATACCTATTTTTGAAGTTTTCATCAAATTTAGGGAGAAAATTGTTTATAAATATGCAAGGCACACACATAGGGCTAGATGATTGGATGGACATTTAAAGATAAGAAAGAATACATTCTCACTTGGTTCGATTGTTTCAGTAGTTGACTTTGCTAAAAGCTACACATTCAAAACCTAAATAGAAGTTCAATCGTAGTATTACAACTCATCACAAGTTTCCATATTTGTGCACATAACATTTGTGCATGCTCCTAATAGTACAGAGTAATAACAAAAAATATTAAGGGAGTACCATTTCTATATCAATGATGACTGATCACATTATTTAGAGTATGTGCAAGGTTGTTTTTAGAAGTTCTATGAATAGTTGAGTTAGAGGAATATTAATTTCAATCAACATTACATTTGGTTAGACAATTGCACATCATAATTCAAAAATGCATGGATCTTTTATTGGTTGAGAAAGATGCACATTAACACTAGTGTAGAACATATTTAGAGTTTTATCAAGGTTGGCCATGGAAAAAGGGAGCATGATGGTGCTGGAGCATGTGTAAAAAGAGCTATTATAAGGGAGAAGTTGAAATTTAAAAAGGGTGTTCATTTGACAAATACAAAAATTATGGTTGAATGGTGTAATGCGAACATGTGTCATAATGCTCAACAAAATTCTACTTTCATAGACATTTTTGGTTAATGGAGGAATAAAAATTGGAAAATTATGAGGATTGTATGACTCTAACAGGTTCAAGTGACTTCCAATCATTTCTTAGCTTAAATGCAAGTTCTTGGATTGTTCATACTGGACACATGGCATGTTTCTATTCTACATACGTGGACTCTGTTTGGAATGAGTGTGAGTCACAAGAGTGGGTGAATGATTGGAGTTCCAAACCTATAATTCCAATAAACACATATCAGGTTCCAACAACATTGCAACTTATAAATGTGACATCATCAGATGACTTTGACCATGTATTTGATCTAGTGCAGCCAAGCAAAATATTTTTCATGATGTATAATTTATTCTCATTATATATCTTCATATTATTGTTAAAAATAGTTTTTTGTGATACAAAGCAAGTTTTTGTAGTTATTACATACATGGATAATGAATATGGCACCAATTAATACTTGTGTAAGTGTGTAGAGAGAAAGAAACAATTGAATTCCCCAGTTATAGATGGAGAAAATATTGACTATCCCACTGGGTCAGTGGTAGTCACTGGAACTTGGTTTCAATGATATCCTATAAAATATTTAGATAAATGGTTATTTGAAAAGTTTAAAATGCACAGGAAGATATTGAACTATTCAAACTTGATTCTTGCAATGAATATTCAATTACAAAAATATTATAGAAGGCCATTAAATATGAAACTATGGGAAATTCAGGAGTTAGGACATGAAGCTATTCTTGATACTATCAAGGTTAGAGTAGATCCTAGTGATTCATTAGATTGAAATACATAGGTATGTTTAATTTTTAAATGTCAACATAATCATTTTTATCAAATGTTTTTTATTTTTTAGGTAGTACATATGAATTTCATTTTTAATTACTTACTAACAATTTTTTTTAGGTTAGTGGTGTTAGATAAACTTCCACCTTCACATGGTTTACATTGTCAGTAGAGAATTATATATTCTTGAAACTAAGAGAAGATCAGGTTGGATGTGATTGAAGCTCAGGTTGGATGTGATAAAATCTCAAGAAATGACTTACAGGTTTCATTTTATGTGTCTTTGAACTTAGACTAAAAATTTACATTTTTCTTGTGTTGGGAAGGGTGTTCTTGAGACTGGAATGTGTGGTGAGTTGTCGATCATGCCTGATGAGAGGTCAAGAACCTAATAATAGATGTTATTCACCCCATGGATGTGTTGGTAGTGTTAGTTTTCATTCAGAAAACATCAAAACCAGAGTTCTATAACCATAACTTAAACTTTGACAATATTTGTCGACAATGTTTACGTGCTCCAAAACGGTAGTGAAAATGCACTTCAAGATGGATTTGAAAATCATGAAAATGTGATAACATGTGATTTGACTATCTAGATGTGATCAAAGTGATAAATTATTGTGGAAGTCTCAGAGGTAGAAATGGCAGTTGGAGCTCAAGAAATTGCTTGTTCAATGCCAAAAACTTGTATTTTTTGACCCCTCACTGCAACTTATTCAATGGATTTCTCTCAAAGGTTCCACCTGAGTGATATAAGGTGTGATTATAGGGGATAAATAGATATGGGAAGGATATGATGGTTAAAAAAATGACTTACAAGTTTTATTTTATGCGTGTTTGAACTTAGACTAAAAATTTGCATTTTTCTTATATTGGGAAGGGTGTTCTTAAGGCCATAATGGGTGGTGGGTTTGTTGATCGAGCCTAATGGGAGGAAAAAAACTTGGTAATAGATGTTAGCCACCTCCAACTATTTTTTTAGTGTCAGGTTTTGTTCAAGAAGCATCGAAACTAGAGTTCTACAATTAGTTCTTAAACTTTGACAATATTTATTGTCAGTGTTTCCACACTCTGGAATGGTAGTGAAAATGCACTTTCAGGTGGATTTGAACATAATGGAAGTGTGATGACATGTAATTTGACCATATGGATGTGATTGAAGTGATATATTCTTAGGTGGATGTCTGAGAGGCAAAAATGGTAGTTGGAACTCAAAAAGTTGCTTGTTCAATGCCAAAAAGTTATTTTTTAGACCCCTCACTACAACTTGTACAACAAATTTATCTTGAAGATTCCACCTGGGTAATACAAGCTATGATTATAGGGATTAAATAGGTAGGGGAGGGATCTAAAATTTCACAAAATTGACTTATAGGTTTCATTTTATACATGTTTAAACTTAGGCTAAAAAATTGCATTTTTCTTGTATTGGGAAGGACGTTCTTAAGGCCAAAATAGGTGGTGGATTTGTCGATTAGGCCTGATGAGAGGCCAATAAATTAATCCTATATGTTATCCACCCCCTCAAATTTTTTGGCAGTGTTAGTATTTGGTTAGGAAGCATCTAAACTAGAGTTTTGTAACCACAACCTAAACTTTGACAACATTTATTGTCAATGTTTCCACGCTCCATAACGATAGTGAAAATGCACTTTTGGGTGGAATTTAACATCTTTAAAGTGTGATAACATGTAATTTTATTATCTATACATGAATGAAGTGATAAATTCTCAAATGGAGGTCCTAGATGTAGAAATGCTAGTTGGATTTCAAGACGTTGCTTGTTTAATGCTTAAAAAGTTGCATTTTTAGACTCCTCACTGCAACCTATCCAAAAAATTGATATAAAAGGTTCCAAATGAGTGATCTAAATTTAAATTATAGGGATTAAATAGGTAGAGGATAGATCTGATAGTTCACAAAAATGACTTATAAGTTTCATTTTACATATGTTTGAACTTAGGCTAAAAATTACATTTTTCTTGTATTGGGAAGGACATTCTTGAGGCCAGAATGGGTGGTGGGTTTATCAATCACACCTGATGGGAGGCCAAGAACCTAGTCCTAGATTTTATCATCCCCCCAGATGTGTTGGATGTGTCATATTTTTGTCAAGAAACATCAAAACTAGAGTTCTGTAATCACAACTTAAACTTTGATAATATAAAGTTCCACACTCCAGAACGGTAGAGAAAATACACTTTTGGGTGGATTTGAACATCATGGTAGTGTGATATCATGTAATTTTCCTATCTAGACATGATAAAAGTGATATAGGTGAGATCCCAAAGGCAAAAATGCTAGTTAGAGCTCAAGAAGCTGCCTGTTCAATGCCAAAAAGTTACATTTTTGGACCCCTCACTATAACTTGTCCAATAGGTTAATTTTAAATGTTTTTCTTGAGTACATTTTATAGGGATTACAAGTTTTATTTTATGTGTTTGAATTTAGACTAAAAATTGCATTTTTCTTGTATTAAGAAGGGCATTCTTGAGACCAGAATGGGTGGTGGGTTTGTCAATCAGGGCTAATGGGAGGCCAAGAACCTAGTAATATATGTTATCCACCCCCCATACATGTTTTCAGTGTCAATTTTTGTTCAAGAAGCATCAAAAAAATATTTTTACTAAACTCTCAACCTGAAGAACATGTTAAAACTTGGGTAAGATGAGTTTTTGGTTGATTTAAGTTTAATAAACTTGGGTAAGGGTTAGAACATGTTACAATTGATAAAAGAATACTAAAAATATTTTTTTTAAGATCTACAAACTCTATTTTAAGAAATTAACCTATTGGAGCAACAACTAGGTCTAGAGACCTAGAAACTTAAAAGATAGGTTTTAAGAATGAGAGCTCAATCTATTAGAGATCTATAGTTGGTTGATTTATTTTAAGTTTTGACACCTACATAAATCATTGAGTTTTACTAAGAACAATCCAAAGTGTCTTAAAGAATATTTTTCAAAATAAGGAGAGTAGATCTAAGAGATTAGTGATTAGTTAAGAGCAAACCTAATGAGTAATTGACTAGTTTAAAAGAAGATTGTTTGAGAGTGGATTTTGAATAGAATTGAGAACAAGAGTGGATAAGTTAGGTTGAAATTATTCATGATATTAGAGCATATGAATATGACTTTCATAGCCTTCTTAAACATAGAAGAACAAATTGTGCATTATGTGGTATTAGGGGATGATAAAGGATTTTGGCCAAAGATGGATCATTGTATCACGAGTGAATATTCTATTTCAATTCAGTAAGGTTTCCTTTTATTAGAATAAAGACATTATAGTCAAGGTTAGGAAGAAGTTCATCTTAAAATTTTAGTAAAGATAAAGTTAAAGATGAAAAACTAGACCATGTACATGGTCACCAAAAGGAGTTGAGTGTAGAAGATGTATTGATAGAGATTACTCGAGAGGTGAGGTAAAATATAAAGGAACAAGAATCATATAAGGCATACAAGAAGTAGGCCTAGTTTCAAGAAAATATAGTAAGAAAGGCATTAGAGTTAAGTGAAGGTGAAAGATCAGGTAACTTACAGGTATAGTTCTATGAGTAAGAAATTTGCAAAGATTTATGAATGATTTTATGCCTTTGTATTATACAAGTTTAAACATGATTGGGTATGGGTTTTAAGTGTAATAAAATTGTGTTAACGATTAATTGAAAATTTGCAAATGGGTGATGATAAATGCAAAATAGATAAGAGTATCATTAGTCATTTCCACTGCACATAATGAAATAAAAACTTTAATTTAAAAAAATATAGGAGATACAAGATTTATAGCATTAAAAAGAACAATTTTTAAATTCTCATTTGTCTAAAACATTAAATACGAGATCTAATGGATAATAGTTTTGAAGATAAAAAAAACACTATATAATAACACACGATGAAATAAAAATTGATTATAAATTAGATAGATTGCCATGATATGCATACAATATAGGCACATGTGTGCAATGTCAATAATACATAGATTTATGTGATAGGAATACAAAAAATTACATCTACCAACATAGTATCTAATGTTGGGTGAATGCCATATACACATATACAATGCCAAAAATGCGTAAATTGCCACATAAGCATATAAAAAAGTATATCTCATGTAAGACATCCTATTCATAAAATATCCTCCCTCGTTTTACCTTCCTCGAAGAAGACTCTCCTTGGAATGTCTTGTTAGTAGATAGAGACCCCTCTAATGCCTTGGATTTGTCCAAAGTCCAACTGTGGGTCCTATGCTCATAGCTTGCTTGCAGTTGAACCTGTTCAAATACTAGTATTATTAGAAAATTAACATAAAATACATTCAAGCAATTGTTAAGAAATTAATTTTAAACTAAAATAAAAAATCATTTAAACATGAACTTATTACAAGCTCGTGGTCCTACTCAATCTATTTTTGACACTCAAACAAGTCAATAGTATGATCAAATTTTTGAATAGGCAAATGAAATATGGAAGAAACATGAGAAATTTTCCTACTAATCATCTAATTGGGACTATCAGATGTCATAAGACAACCCTACATACACAATACATTCAAATAAGTTATATTTGCCCCAAGTATTTAGTAATTTTTTTAAAACACTTGTCTATTTTTACAATTAAAAATTACAAGTTAATATATACCTCTATCAACACCTATGCATATGTCATTTTAGTAATAATGCCTATGTCTGTCTTGGCTTGTAGAGAGGGAGGGTGTTTACTTGAGACATCAACTATTCATGTAAACAAGGTCTCACTTACTTTTATATAAAGTATCAAATCTATATGTGGCAAGTTTTGTCAATGTAAACCAAGATATCTATGGCAACATATTTCAACGTGCATATCATGAAAAGACAATGTAAACCAAGAATCATGGAAGTGTAATTTCCATGCAACGTATAATGGAAATGAATATCAAGTAGTTTTCATGTTGGAGGTAATATAAAATTTTAATACATGTAATAAGTGTGAGTGGAAGATAAAGAGGTGGTAAAAATAGTATCACTTCGAGAAGTCAAAGTTAGGGCTCGAGAAAAGGAATAAGAGACATATCAAAAACTCTATCCTTACTTATAAATCTTCTTTGGATAGAGTAAAATGTAAATAAGTGTCTAGCGGTTTATGATCAATATTTTGGTGTTCATATCTCTAGTCAGAGAACATTCAAGTCAATAGTCTTTAGGTTCAAAGTTGTGAAACCCAAGTTTCAATAATCTATCTTCAGGCACAGTCAGAAAGAAGAGAACATAGTTTAAATTGTCATTATAAATGATTAAAAGATGAGTGAGGGAAAAAGGAGCTATATGAAATGAATGTAAACACATTTAAAGTCTCAATACTATTGAGAAAATTCAAAATACATGGGAAGACTATATACAACCCAATTGGTAACAATTTTGAGTTTGCATAGTCATAAAGAAAGACCATATAGAGTTCTTGGAAATAGAGTTCAAGATTTAAGGTATTCTGAATGTTGTGGGATATTATTTTTCCATATGTTTGATTTTTTGAATTGATCTTAAATTAAGGTAAAGATTCTTAAGGGTTTATTTTGTCCTATTTGTTAACATAGTCATGTTGGAGGGGTACAAAAAATCTATAAAACTACATGTTGGGAGTGATTTAGTATTGAGAAGAGAAAAGTAATAGTTTGATACGATGTATGAGGTAATGGAAAATCCATTTCAATCCTTATAATCTTTGATAAAGGGTCAAAAGGTCATTCTAGCTTATTTATTATCTTTTCAGGTAGGTGCAAGACTAAGACAACATAAGTTAGGGTTTGAAATTGGAAAATGAGATAGCAAGTGATTTAACAGATTAAAAGTCATTAATTTTTTTATATAGGTGTATTTATATAGGAGGAAGAGGAATTAGAAGGTTTAAATTTGATTTGAGTTTGTATGGTACAATTTCACAGTCAGTAGCCTGGAATTAGGCCTAGGATACCTAATTAGTCTTGAGGGGTGTTGAGTTAGGTGTTATCCAAAGAGAGCTAAATTATGAAAGTCCTTCCATGAGATATGTGATGTAAAGAGGTATCTGAATGTGGGTTTAGTTTGGTTGGGATATTTATAGTTTACTCAGATAAGAAGGTTTACCTCAAAAAAGAGCTAGTAGAAGGAAGGTGTCAAAGAGGAAAGAAGAGTTAAGTGAAGAGTTGAATCTTGGGTGTTGTGTGGAGTGGTTGGATGCATGAAATGAGATGTAATTGAGTAGGTAGATGCTCTTATGATTATTGTGGAATTACAAAATCAAAGTATCATACAGAACTATGAAAACACATAAGAAGATTGTAAAGAACAGAGCAAAGATAAAGAGAGAACATAAAAATACAGTATGAGTTGAGGAGGTTGATGTTAAAAGGAAATATTATAGAGGTAGTTGATTTGTAAAATTATTTCAAGCAGAGAAGGAGGATTAAGTGAATACAAGGAAGCTTAAGAGCCATTGATTAGGTAAGAGCGAACAAGAAAGACCTAGTAAATGCAAAGTGATCAAAGAGATAAAGAGGTTGAAGACAAAAGACAAAGGACACAAAAAGATAAGAGCTAGGTATTTAGCAGAGGTAAGTGTGTGTTTTCATCCATATTAGGGAAGCTTGTTAGAACCTATGCATCAAGAAACTTGATAGATAAATTTAATTTAAATTTACAAGGAAAATATACATAGACTAAATGTACATAGAGCATAAGATTAACTCAAAATTTTACCTCTGTATAAATAAAATGTGTCATCCTAATAGAGACAGATGTAGTAGTGGATGGGCCAACAACGGGATCCAAAAATGTAAATAATGGCTATGTCAAATCAAATACTATAAATTTTGACTGTGATGATGAAGGCACCGTCACCTTTTGTGACATAAAAATGACATATATTATTCAATTTCTATGTAAATTAATTTTTAGCTAAATTAAATTTATAAATATAGTCTAAATTTAATGTGACATTTATATAAAATATACCTACATCTGTGTAGTGGCTGATGTCTACACACCAAATGTGAATGCTAAAAACTCATCACTCATAAGAATATTATCCAAACCCTATGAACCATCGATGCCATTGTCATTAGAAGGTATAGTGCACATAGCTCCATAATAATTTCAAGAGTGGAGTTGGGTATGCACACTAGGTGGCATATATCTAACATCTATTTGTGAGAGCCTACTCATATGTTGAACGAGTGTATCAGTGAGTGAAATAAGAGCATGAAAAGTATCAATCTCCATGACTTGATAAACAATAGAGGAGATCTTGATCTCAAGTGGATTTTGGATACGAATCTTTGTAGATTGATTAAGTGCATGGTGTGCACCTGATTGATTCAACACAAATCCTTTCCCTCAACCCTGAAACTCACTAAAATCAAAATAGTTTAGAATTTGAGGACAAACTCACAATAGAGTTTCCTCAAAAAATATAATAGGAGCTTGTGGTTGTTACATGGTGGATAATCAAACACCATCCACCATCGATCCCAAAAATTTGCTGTGATTAAATTGTGTTGGCAATGATGATTTAAAAAATGTTTAGCAATTACTGGGAATGGTGCATTAGTGGCTAGGTCAATGAATAAAGCACAAATGGAGGCTTTTGATATTTATTTGTTCTTAACCTCAAGTGCTGACAATTTTTCAACATAATAAGCCTTACAACTATCCCAATATGAAGTCCATCTATTAATTTGACTCGTTATACAGTCAATTTGACCTAATAATGTCTTTAGGGAATTGGCTAGATGGGTGCGATGGGGTTGGTGGAAGTGGGATCCCTCATTCTCCCAATTAATTCTTCAATTTCAATTTTATTTCCCACAATATTATCAATTAGAATCCCCTGACTACTTGGAGGATTTTGTGGAACTGTAAGAGGGTTAGGTGAAGGGATAAGATGAGGAATAAGAGGGGTTTGTCGAGGGTTAGGAGGAGGAACAAGGGGATTCTATGGAGGGTTAGGAGGAGGAACAAGGGTGTTTTGTGGAGTGTTAGTAGGATGGAATATTCAAAACAAACAAATTACAACTAAAAATTAGGGTTAAATAATGAAAATAATGAAAAATTAAGGTTAACAAGTGTAGATTTTTAGCACTTACCTTTTTGACGTGGTGGCATTGTCAATCATCAATTTCTTGAGATGAATTTAATGGCTTTCTGTCAAGCTTTTATCTCTCTCAAATAAAACACGATCATAGAAAGCAAGGATAACAAAGGTAACTCAAATGGAAAATGATGAATTTGCATTCAGGTTTAATTTTTTTGTGATACAGGTAACACAATTATGTTATTAATATGATCACATTAATAACATGATTGCATTATTATTTAAAATAATACGATCATGTTACTTAAGAATATGATCGTATTATGGCTCTATAATTACCGATCTATAATTTAAATAACACAATCACATTATTTATTAATGTGATTAGGGTATCAAAAATGTCTACAAAATGTACCTAACTCTGTGCACTTACCTATTATTAAACGTGTATATTTATTATATTATATATCAATGTCATTACTTAAATTATTGCTCTCCTTCCTTTATCAATATATTTTTTGATCTTTTCATTTTCCATCATGTATGTGTACATACACATACACATATATTTATACATGCATATACCTATACATATATGTCTATATACATACATATACATACATACACACAAACATATATATAATATTACATATATATATGTGTGTCTCTCTATATATATATTTTATGCACACGTGTATATATATATTTATTTTATATACACGCACATATATACATACATATATGTATGTGTGTGTGTATATATATATATATACACACACATATGTATGTATGTATGTATATATATGCACACACATACTTATACATACATATATATCCATACATATATACATATATATATACATACATACATATATACATATACATATCTATATATGTACGCATGTACATATACATATATGTATGTGTGTGTAAAAATATATATGTGTATGTGTATGTGTATGTATGTATACATACACATACATACATACATATATATGTATGTGTGTGTATGTATACATATACATACATATATATATGTATGTGTGTGTGCATGTATACACACACACACATATATACATATTTACATATACATATACATACATACACACATTTTATTGGTAATCATTTGATTGGATCATTTAATTATTTATATGTGTATATTTATATAAGTAATATGTATGTGTGTGTGTTAATATACAATGTATTTGGCACTATATTTTAACGATTTCTAAAATTATATTAAACTATGTATATTTTTGGCCTCACACACTTGTGTGTGTGTACGAGCAGTGTATTTGACATTACGTTTTAAAGATTGCTAAATTAATATTAAACTATATATGTCATTGACTACATATATTTTAATTTAGTTTCATGTCATGTAAGTTCCAATTCACATAAAATACAAACAAATAAAATTTAATACAATTGTAATTTATATAAATTTTGATGAGAAAAAAAAAATTGAGACTTGACACACACACTTATTTTTAAAGCTTAAGTGTTAAAAACAACCCAACGACTAATGTATATATTACATATACATTTAATATTTAGACATATAAAAAAAAATTCAAATGAAGACACATGCCAAGTATGCCATATTCAAGTATTCAAATATAGTTGAATATTCAAGCTCACGAATTCAAAAGAGCCTAGCCGATAATGTATATATCATGTATACATTTAATTTTCAAGCACATAAACAAGAACTCAACTCAATATGCATATCATGCATGCAATCTTTTTATATTTAAATATATTCATATATATACATAGATATATGTATGGATGGTTATGTATTTACATATAAATGTATATGAAAACACACACACATTTGTATGCATATATATTATATGGATTTGAATTATGAAAGAAGAGGGTAATTTTAAAAAAATTCATAAGTGGGAAATTTAAATTTCAAAATCTCAGAAGGAAGGAGATTTCGTGGAGCCATGCATTGAATTTTTTTTAAGGTAACATATATTCAATTTTTTTTCTTTATTTTGATCGTGTGGTAGGAAACTAATGTCATTTCAGTTGAGTGTGCAAATTTTTTACATAGTATAAAAAAGACTGCATTTTTTGAACAAGTTGGAGGCTCTATTTTTGTTGGTGGTCTGTCAAACGAAACTAGGAAAACGCCCTTCAAATTTTTTAATTCCCTCGCCTCGTTTCTCTTAAAAATTGACCAATGGATATAGATCCTCCAACTTGTTAAAAGAACGCAGTTCATTTTATTTCATGTAAAAAAGCTACATAGCCAATGGATATCAATCATGCTTGATAATAAAATTAAAATTTGTATCTATAAATGGTCACATATACTCTACAATATATCCTCACTCGTGAAACTTAACCATCAATTTTATTATTAAAATTCATAAATATGAAATACACACATGTACGCACGTCCGTATAAAAATTTATATATACATACATGCATATAATGTGACTTTTCCTCCCTTTTTTTATATAATTAATATTGTACTATAATTTTTCATTAATAAAAATATTTTTCAATAAAAAAAAATTAATATGCATCCTTTTTTTATGGTTGGCTTCCCTCCACCTTCTCTTAAGATTTAATACATCATACCTCGCCTTTGTAAGCTTTGTTATGCCATTAATTCCAGCTTTCCTGATTGGTGTGGCATTCAGAAGATGATGATGGGAGATTTGAGTGGATATCCTCATTTATTCCCTGATTTTTAATGTCAAATGGCTTGAGTGAGAAATACACGCAAGTTAGAATAAGACGGTTCTTGCCATAAAATAAATTGAAGGCTATACTTTATAAAAGAAGCCTACTTCACAAACCCAACCACGGTGTTATCGTAAACCTCAACACATGGTTTGAACAAACAAATGACACTCTACTACACGGCCACACAAGGTGATTCTCAGATCGCTTGCCAATTGAAGATTTAATATAAAATAATGGTATGCATCTAGAAAATAGAGTAGGCAAAATGTGATAAGTAATGGAGCGAATTACTATCAACAATAGGTGTTTTCAATATATAATATCATCTTTGTACTCCTCAATTTAAATGTTAAAATAATATTGTTGTTTTCACCTACCTTTGCCCTGCTCCACTTAATAGTTGTAGCCACCAAATTGAATTTATTGCAGTGGTTTAAATTCAAAATTCAGGGGCCATTTGAATGTTTTGGGGGAATAACGGTGGTAAGTGGAAGAGCAGTCAAACGGGAATAAAAAGGAAATAAGATAAAATAGAAAAATGTGAACATCAGAATTTTAGAGTAGCAACAACTAAAGAATACAGACAGAAAACATAGCAACAGCGAATAGATGATTTTATATCCAACAACAGCAATCAGGGAAATGCAGAGAAGAAGAAACCTGGAGGAGAAAATATCAAGGCAACAATAGACTACATTAGATAGAGAGGAAGGAAAAAGAGCAGAATAGATAAGGTAAAGAATATTTCATAACAGCAGTTAGAGTATGACTGTAGCAGCAATATAGAAATAATAATTTTTGTAAGATTTTAGCAAACGGTTATAGTTGTGCTAAGGATTTAAATCAGTTTATATTAGAATTTTTAAAACAAATTAATATATACAAACTTGTTATTTCCAATCATAATCTGCCTCCCCTATTTTATAAATTTAACATGTATTTTAGTACATTTATAGCACTAGTCTGATTAGTTACAGACTATTTGAAATTATTGTTTTATTTTTTATTGTTGGTTGCTGCCCACCTAAATCTACACTTTCTGTATTTTTTGCTAACATTAAACTCCATTTCACCATCATTTTTACGACAAAATATAAACATTACCTTCTTTCTATGCCATACAATATCAAGAAGGCTTCAAAATCTTCAATGCACATTTTGCAGTATTCTAATTTGCAGATGCTATTGAGCTTCCATTTCACAAAACATTCCATGAAAATTACTGAATAAAATGTTTCAATAATAATGTCGAACAAAGAAGAGCCTCCCTGAACAATTTAGAAATAAAACTATAATGGTAGTCAAGAGTCCATTATTGATTAATGTGTTATTTACACAATCTAAGAATGTGATCTGAGTTGTTATTGTTTAAAATAAATATTAATATGATCTGAGTAGTCATGCCTCTCTCTTGCTAAAACATTTTTAGCAGACCACGTGACTCCTTTCCATTCATTAGTAACACACTCAACTATATGTACAATCCCGGAACAAAATCTGTCTTCGCCGATTTAAGTTTGATAGCTTAAATAGAATGGGAATTTTTTCCAAAATCAAATTTAATAGACCTCTTGGATTTCTAGCCCAATTCTCCCACACATCCATATTATTTTGAAATACCCTCCAACAGTTCCATCTGAATGTACTTAAAAAGGAAATTCAAATCCACATCGATTGTGGAAGCTTTTTTATATTCGTAAAAAGTAATAGCTAGATCCAATACATTCCCTTGCGATCCACTAAAAACCACACCTTTTCCAAATACCTTCTCATGTCCATACAAGTTTTTGTCCACATCCACACTAATTCTCCCTTCCATAGCATAATAATCCCTATCATCAACCTCTCTGGATTCTGCAGCAACTAAGATTTCCTCTTCCATACAACTAGAAGTGGCTGAATCTTCTTCCTACACTTCAATTTTTCCCCCATCGTGCATTCGATTCAAGGGAGTCAAGTTTTCTCCCACATATAAAGAGCTATGAAAATGAGTCTTGTAACCCTATTTATAATGGAAATGATCAAAAGACCTAATCTAGGGTTCTACAATTAATCTCTTGACGTTGAATTTATTATGTTTTTATTGTTAATTTTTAATATTTTCTTAATGAGTTTTTAAATGTAGAGGATATTAAATACATCAATAAAAAACATCTTGCAAAAATATGTCATCATGATATGTGTATGTTAATTAAAGTCATATTTTATTACACGTTATTCCATTTCATTTCTTAATGATCACATATAAGTAGTTACAGAGGAAGGATGGGAACATTGATCTTGTCCAAAAGCATTTAAACAAGTATTTTTTTTAATCATATTTTTACAAGTGTTAATTAAATATTAAGTTAAAATTTAAAGATAGAGTTTTAGTAATATTTAATATAGATTTTAAATTTTAAAATTAATTTCAATTTTTTAAAATAATAACATAATTATTAGAATTGCTAGTTTAACGTGAACTTTAATCATGTGGATGATAGCGGATAATGCGAATCTTAATCGCTTTGGCTCTACAATGACGTCCTTTTCCACAACGACGGTGGCATCAATGCGCAAAAATGAAGCCAAAACATGGGTTTCATACTTTGTCCTAGATGCAGTTAAAGATACTCATAAGCGAAGGGCACTATCGGTGGACAGTGGGGAGAAGAGCATTGTCGGATTTATAAATGGAGGCGACACAGATGAGAGTGGTAGAGGAAAGGAGGTCACCGGGCATTTTATACCGAATGGAGGTAGTTATAACACAGATCAGAGGATAATGGATTACAAGCCCAGATTTGAGGCATCTGGTCAAACCCCAGGATGCACGGGACATTTGAATCTGTGCAATACACGAGGTTTGGTGGATCAAGCTGAGGTTGTGACAATAGGATGATGGAAACAGGGGAAGGCCAATCCCATGCTCTTAGAGGCAAGGACACAGTCTAAAGCTGGAGACCAAAAAGTTACACAACATGTATTAGGTGGAAGATTGTTTGTAGACGCTGTGGATGGACGCAAAAGCTACCCTGAGATTCCAGCCAAAGATACCCATGTTGTTCTATTTGATAAACAAGAGATTGGAACTATTGTTGAGAGGGAAGAATGACTAACTATGTAGGGACTAATTTGTAAATTGAAGGGTTTTGGTTGAGTCTACCAACTTTACATGAGTGGATCTCACTTTAATGGAAATCTATGGTGGAAGGTAAATTATAGATTCGTCTTTGTTTTAGAGGATTTTTTATTCTGATTTTTAATTTTATAGTAGATAAAGAGGATGTTTTTAATGACATGGTTTGGGATTGGGATAAACACATTTTGTTGGTAAAACCTTGACATCCAAATTTTAATGGTCAGACTGAAATTTTTAATTTCAACTCGATTTGGATTAGGCTTCTAAATCTTCCTTACTAGTTTTGGGATGATTTGGTGTTTTTGACCATTGGAAATACTATAGGTACATTTTGGACCACTGATAAATTGATTGATGTTAAGGGCCATTTCACATATACTCATATTTTGGTTTATATTGATTTTTCTAAAGATTTACCTACTCAATTATAATTGCAGGTGCGGCGGGGGACGGGGGGAGGGGGGACGGCGGAAATGGATACAATCCCTGGACTTTAAAGATATCCCTTTGAGGTGCAGAAGATGCTTCAAAATAGGGCATCTTGTAAATGATTGCCTTAGCTTCAAATTCAAGAAGACAATATCATGGTGGAAAAATGCAGAAATTGAACATAATACAATTCCAGCTACGGATGTTAGTGGAAGTGATAATGAAGGATTAAAATCAAAGATCCCTTTGGAAGAAGAGTAAAATCAAAAAAATGAAACACTAGGTTGTGAGGCAATGACAAAGGGGCACTGCTATGTTACATGAGAGGATTAATGGAAATGTAGTGATTAGATCAGATCCATCAGTCCAATCTCCGTTAAAAAGATAAGGCATGGTTGACTCACCGTAATCACATAATCAAGCGAAATTTCTCGAAATTTCCATCCCCATATTGGCAAACAACATAGGTCTTTGTGTTTGAGTATCTGACTCAATACCAACAACAATCTTACACCCAACCATAATAATAAAGAAAGTCAGGATTATACTATCCGATTATACCTTCAATAACAATCTGAAGAGAACATAATCTCTAGGAAAACCTCATGATGTGTTACGTTATTCTATAAATGTCTTGTCACTTGCATATTTAACTTTCTCATGAAATATATTGCATATAAGTTTTTATCCTTACAAGATGTGGCAATCTTGATCCTACCAATAAGTTTGTATAACATTACTATGCTACAAAAAGGCTATTTGCTTTCACTAATATTTATAATAGAAGTCATACTAAGGAATATATATCAAAGTTAGTTTTGTATGCCCATGCTCATTCTTTGAACTGCCATACATATCTGTTACGTCTCTTACATGCACAAAATCAGGGCTAGATGTAGTTCTACCAAACTACTAAAATTATAAATGTTTACTCAATAGTTTTTTTATTCGAACACATGCAAGGAAAATGTATAAATGCATTCCTTAATTATAGAGAGAAGATTCGATGATCTTTCCAACCCTATCACTTACATCAAATATGTATAAGCTAAGACTATTGATGTCCAAAATCATTCTCGTGTCCTCCTGTACTGTCATACTAGGAATTTAGCTACCTACGGAAAGGGTATCAAATAATTTGTATACCGTTAAGTAAATCCAAATCATAATATTATCTTCTTAGGTATAATATCTACATAAAGATGGGTTACCTATCCATAAAGTAAGTATGATTTGGTTCTTGATTTGAGAGTCCTTACATAACCATACCATTTGAGTATACGTATCAAAGGAGTTTAACATCATGCATGCAATATCAAATATCAATAAATAATGTTTGATATACTAGTACATCCATGTGTTGTAAGATTCCAATACATAATATGTATCATAAAGAAAAATACGTTTCAACTATGATATCACATAATATGTAAATCATACATATGAATTGATAATGTTAATCTAACATTACTTTGGCTCAATTTTTAAAATAACATTGGTCATCCAGATTAATCAAATTTATAACACATAACTTGATCAGGGTATCCATACCCATCCAAGCTTGAGAAACTGTCTCACTACTTAGTCATATCATCAATGTGGGCTCCATACTAAACATAATAGATATTGAATTCTAAACATAGACTCACCATCTGGATATACTAATCTACGGATTGAGATCACATACATGTAATATCTGTTGTAATAAACATACATTGACAATCCCATGCCAACCAAATATGACAATAAAAGTCTATATTAATTTATTGACAATAGATAATTCAAGCATAATTCAATTATTTGTACAGAAGTACATTTAAGAAATAAATATTTATCAGATATTTTTCAGAATGGTTAAGCTTGGTTTCCCTTAAAACCAACTAAATCAATGAAAGACACTAATTATCTATTTTCTGTAATTTTTAGATAACACAAAATATGTATTGACACAAATCATCATTTTCAAATATATTCTGATAATTTCTTCATAAGGTTTATAATATTTTTATTTCACATAAGAAACCTAAATATTAAGAAATGTAATAAAAATCTTTGCCCTTATGTAATTTATTCACAGAGTATAAAATAATGTTTATTATCAAATAGTATGTTTACAGGGCATTTAATTTATATTTGTCACAACAAATTTTATAATATGATATATTTTAAATAAGAAAAACCTTGTTATATTTATGTAAGTTGTTCATATTTTAAGGTTCACTACCCACTATATAATTTTTGATTATATAATAACAATATAATATATAATATAATATTATATGAATTATATTATTTTAATTTTCAACCTAAATAATATCTATTTATTTTAATTACAAATTTATACATATAAAATATAAACCATATATATATATATATATATATATATATATATATATATATATATATATAGATATATATATATATTATTTTAATTATATATTTATGCATATAAAATTTAAATCAGTCGAATGTAGTTTTCTCCACTTCCCTTCCCATCAAATTCTCATAATATAAACATATATGCTCAGCCACCTTAGCATCCCGAACATGAAGAAAGGGCTTTCACACTATAATAGGCTTATATATATGTAACACTTAGGGATGAAGATAAACACCTATACACAAATTTGAATCCTCAATAAAAACTAAATTGATTTTTTTTCCACTGTGATTGATGGATCATTTGCAAAAGAAATCTTAAGATATGCAAACTATATTAAATATCCATTCATAAAACTTATCCAAATCAATTTTAATTCGTATTTGCAATAGAAATCTTCTACAAAAGCTGTCACATTTATGCATAAAATTGGTCATCCATCAGAATAATTTTTTAAAAATGCCTTATGGGTTTTGTTCTACACATTCCAAGCTTTTTAGAACAATTTAAACTTTTTTGTTTCGTTAAGAAATGAAAAAGTTATGTACATTTTACTGAGACTATTTTTTTCTAAAGGACAATATATAAACGAAAATCAAAAGATATTTCTTTTCATTTATAAATTGATCCATTCAGCTTTACTGTGTATTCGTTGGATCTATTGAAATCATCTCTCCAAATTTATGATAGTTTCTAATTCTTGTTTATTCTTCTTTCATCTTTTATAGATATTTTCTAATTTTATTTATCGCTTTTGAGTCGCTACTTTTTTCAATAAAATATTTTGGGTTAATACAGGTAGAATTTTAATATCTAAAGAGTTTACCAAAATATACTTTCCAGAAGCTTCTACAGGGTTTGCTTGAGGTTTACTCACAGATTTAAAATACTTCGTAAATCAAAATTCTTTTAATACAACAATACACTATTAAATTAATTATAATACCTATCTGCAAACTATTGGAGAAGTGAATGGTTTTTGGAAGGGTTTTAAGAATATTGTTTGTTGTGCGTAAAATACATGAGAAAAAGAAGTAAGGTTATTTTATGTTGAATAATGATTTCGTTCATAAACTCTTCCAAACATAAATATAAATAAAGAACTTCTGTTTTGTGTGTGTGTGTGTGTGTGTGTGTGTGTGTGTGTGTGTGTGTGTGTGTGTGTGTGTGTGCATGTATGTATGTACATGCATGTGTATGTATGTATTTATGTATGATGTTTTTCCTTTTGTTGCTGGATAAAAAATTTCTTTTTGCTTCTAAAACTTCTTTTTGCTTTTAGTTTTTTTTTCATAAAATTTTTATGTCAAATTTTTTTTCTTTATTTTTCCTTAATATTATTTTTACTCTCCATTTCCCTTTTACATGCCACTTGAAACCAAAGTTATATTCTTTATTCCCCATAATTAATTGGAAGTCCCACCAGTAATTATCCATTAAAATTTTCATTTATCATTCTTTATTTTTCCAAGTTAATAATAAGGTAACTCAACTTTCCTTTTTCAAGTAAAGTCATCATAATATTTCAAGCATTACTAATAATCAATTCTAGATAAGTATTTTTAAAGTATGAGTTCATCATAGTTTTTAATTAGGATTTATACCCAAAATCAATTAACATAATTAATATGCTAATTAATAATTGTCTAATGATAATTTAACAATTTAAATTTATAATAAACTTTTATTTTGACAAATTAAATATATCATTAATACTATTTTAATTTTTTATTGAAAGATGCATTAATTACATAATTTATAATTTATTGTAATAAATATTAATATGCATGTAAATATTTATCAAATAAAAAATATATAATCTCTCCACTAAAATAAATAAAAAATCAATTATCTTTTCACCAATCGTATGATTCTTTGTAAGTGAGAAAAATAAAATGGAGTTTAACTTATGAAATTAAAGAATTAAAACATTCTCATGACTTTCATTATCAAGACTCCAAGAAGTCAATGCTACATTTCTTTGGTGGAATAAAGATTTTGATTTAAAAGAAAATATGCAACCATGCTTATCTTAAATAACTCATGATTAATTACCACACCAATTCTTTAAAATTATTTTTATGTCAATCTTTGTCTTTTGAATAATATAAGAGTGAAAAGATTTTTGTTTTATAGGATACAGATTTAAAAATATATTTTATAACTATTTTAAATAACTATCCACGTGTGAGTGCGAATAGTATATTTTTGATTTAGGGACATTGATAACAATTTATAGAGTGCAATATAAAGCATCTCACAACATAATAATCATTATAATCAATTTTAAATTTCATAAATTTAAAAGAAAAAAATATAGGGTGAAATCGGCATGTGACATCCTCCCCCCTAAAATTGATCATCATTTCAATGACATAAAAGTTTCAAATGACATCAGAGTTTATCAGCATATAAACATATTATCTATTATTGTAATATGTAAATAACTACAAATTTTACCTTAAAAATTCATCGTAATGCACTCATTTAATATTATTTATAGAGTATCGGTCCCACAAGACCCTACTCAATGACATTTTCTATTTTACAATTAAGTTTTACAAATGTCACTTATGCTAATTGGTTTAACATGACCACCTTGGTGTCCAACAACTTGAAAAAAAGTGTTATTGACTTTTCAAATACACATGAGATCATCACATAAGTCAAACAAATAACTAGGAAGAGTTCCATAAAACCTTCCAGTCCCTTTGCATATCTCTCTATCTTAGAGAGTGTTTTTTTCAAATTAGAGATATATTTAGAGCATCTAAAAATAATAATATGTATATATTAATACTATTGCTACTCCACATAGCCTTGTATAAGTATAACATGTCAATACTGTTCTAACTCAAATAGAGCTCCAGACAAGTATGATGATGAATAAAAATTGGTATAAATGTATATAAAATCATGAAATAATCATCCACATGGAACACCCATCCAATATACATGTGTATGGCCATACGATTGAATTTGACAAGTTCTGCCTGTCAAATCTTAGATCCGATAAAGTCCATCTGCCGGATCTAACTCAATACCATAATCTAAGTTAATGTGAGGTTAAGTAGAATACCATCCTATCACTTAGAACTCATGTTCTCAATTCATCACTCTTCCCTTAGGTCTCTATAATTTGATGATCTCTAAATAAAAATGCACACAAGGCTAAAAGAATACAAATATGTACTAATAGAACATAAAAACATTACTTTATGCTATAATATTTTCATATGTACTAACATATATATAAGAAATTCAAAAAATTATTTTGAGATTGTATTAAGTTGCTACTAGCTAAATATAACTAGTATCATAATTCCGTAACTTAACTTATTATATAAATAATCTCATAATTAATATATCATACTTAGGTGAAGGATTATATCACTGTTCAATCTTATAAGTGAGACCATGTCTCTTGCTTACATGACAAGCACACAGAAAATTTAAAAGTTTATCTCTACCCTTATCAAGATGTTTTGTACATCTAATACCTTACTTGCTCCCGATAAAAAAGTACACATACTACTCTTCAAACCAACATGTTTCAAAAAGAGAATAATATTAGTCTAACAAAGGTAGATAACAACATACTAATTATAATAAACTATAATTAATATAAATCTATTGCTAGCCACTCGTAGTCAATTTTATATTTTAGATTTAGAAAATAACTCTATAAAATTACAAGTAGAAAGTATAGAGAAAATGTCTCAAAATAAAACTTTTTACATATCTTCATATAGTAAAAGATAACATCATAATCCACATTACTTACCAAATTGCAAGAGTAAAATCATAACCTACTTCCTTAATTGAAAAGAAAATATTGACCACAAGGATGCACCAATCCATCCAATCCCACAACTTTTCTCACTAAGAAGTAGGAAACACTATCCCACAAACTTAAGAGAAATGAGATAAATTTTTTTTTTCAAAAATAAGTTTTCACTTAGAAAAACACTAAATCAACATCTTGACAATATGAACCTTTTTGATAGCTTAAAATGATGTACAAGTAGAATGAGAATAACAACTCACCTCTAAGCTAACGAAGAGAAAAGATACTCCTCAAATATATATATAATCTACAAACTTCTATCACAAATGAATTTATAATCAAGTCATTTCTAATCAATTAAGAAAATTCTCATTCTTAGTTTTTATGTAATCAAGACATAAAATGAAAGCATATATATATTGAAATGAGAAGCAATCTATGCATGTCAAATACAAATGCAAGTGGTGAAGGTGATTCGATTACTAATAAAATTTAGTCATACTCGAGGTGTTCAATCAAAAAATCAAAAACATGGTAAAAAACTCTTGTTCACAACTCAAAAACTATGATATATACTCTCCTACCATACACCTTATAAAACCATCACCAATGAGACACTCAATAACCCCACCCTTTTAAAACTCTAAGAGTTTAAGAATGCTCTTAGGGTACACACTCAATGTAGTAAAAACACATTCATATTTCTCCTTTCTATCAAACAAAAGATACGAAAATGTTAATAGACTCATAAGGTCCTAAAATTCAAGCTTAAGCTCTAATACCACATGTAATAACCCTCCTAGTTGTTCTAAAAAAAGTAGTATGTTTAAAAAATATAAATAAATATTAAACATTCAATCAACCACAACTGCTAGAATCTTTTAGTCATTCATATAATTATCAACTTCAAGTAGTAATAGATTCAATATTCCAACACTGCAAGCAATAGAATAAAAAGTATGATACAAAAAAGTTTGCTATCTCACTAGGGACATTAGCATAATCTAAATTTCCATAGTAAGTATTGGTACTAATTCAACCATTCACACGGATTACTATGCAATCAGTTCTACCCTAACCTAGCCTAAGGATATAGACTTGATGCCCCACACAATCTTGGAAAACTTACATATCTGCTCCTTAAAATCATGATTCAATGTAGTTCTTCTTTCAAATGTGATGTTTTTCTCCATGAGACGACATCACCAAAGGGGTTGGCACTCTAATCCAAAACAAGAAACAAACTACTCATGACACAGGTGAGCCTCTAAAACTCGGGTCTACAATCCCACAACTAATTGATACACTCAAATATAAAAAATTACTATTCAGGTTTGTGTGCTTATCTAAGCACTCTCACATAAACTAAATAATAACAATGATAAAGGAATGTACATTTTTAGTTCTATAGAGAATCACATGCTAGGCATAGAAATAAGCTAAGTATACAAAATAAAGTAAGTTATATAGTACATAACAGTTGAACTTAACATTCATTTATAATCTTAAAATTGTATGCACACATATATTTTGTCCTACTAACTAATATTAAAATATTCTTCAAGTAATAACCAAAAAAATTATTAGGATAATCAATTTATGTGAGAGTCCAAACATACAACTACAATATATATTATCTGAATATATATATCTAAGCTGAAGTATCTTATGATATCTCATATTATCATAGTTCATAATCACTCTACCCAAACATTAATAACCATAACTCATATATTTATTTAGATATGGGTCAAGAAATAACATTTATAATATGTACCATCCAGATACTTTTCAAACTATAAAAATCTATGACATTCCATACTATCATAGGTATTTGTGTTTGAATCTGACTCAATAACAATAACAATCTTACACTCAACCATAATAATAAAACAATTCAAGATTATACTATCTGATTATACCTTCAATAACAATCTAAAGAGAACATAGTCTCTAGACACACCTCACGATGTACTATGTTATTCTAGAAATGTCTAGTCACTTGCACATTTAACTTTCTCACAAAATATATCACATACAAGATTTTATCCTTATAAGATGCGATAAACTTGATCCTACCGATAAGTTTGCATAACAATATTGTGCTATAAAAAATCTATTTGCTTTCACTAACATTTATAATAAATGTCATACTAAATAATACCTATCAAAGTTAGTTTTCTATGTTCGTACTCATTCTTAGAGCTATCATACATATCTATTATGTCTCCTACATGCACAAAATCAAGGTTAAATATAGTTCTACCAAACTACTAAAGGTATAAATATTTATTCAATAGTTTTCTCATTCCAACACATGCAAAGAAAAAGTATAAATACATTCTTTAATTACAGAGATAAGACTCGATGATCTTTATAACCCTATCATTTACATCAAATATGTATAAGCTAGGATTATTGATGTCCAACATCATTCTCGTGTCCTCCTATACTACCATATTATGAATTTAGCTACCTGCAGAAAGGGTATCAAATAGTTTGCATACCACTAAGTAAATCCAAATCATAATATTATCTTCTTAGGTATAATATATACATAAAGATGGGTTACCTATCCATAAAGTAAGTATGTTTTGGTTTTTTATTTGAGAGTCCTTACATTACCACACCATCTAGGTATACATATCAAAGAACTTTAACATCATGCATGTAATATCAAATATCAATAAATACTTCTCAATATGTTAGTACACTCGTGTTGTAAGATTCTACTACATAATGTGTATCATAAATAAAAATATGTTTCAACTATGATATCGTACAATATACAAATCATACATATGAATTGATAATGTTAATCTAATATTACTTTGACCCAAGTTTTCAAATAACATTGGTCATCTAGATTAGTTGAATTCATAACATATAACTTGATTGAGTTATTCATACCCATCCAAGCTTGAAAATAATCTCACTGCTTGACCGTATCATCAATGCAAGCTCCATAATAAACATAATAGATATTTAATCCCAAGCATAAGCTCACCATCTGGGCAAACTAATCTATAAATCAAGATCACATACATACGATATTTGATGTAATAAACATACATTGACAATCTCATGCTAACCAAATATGATATCAAAAGTCTATATTAACTTATCTACAATAGATAATTCAAGCATAATTCAATTATTTATACTAAAAAAGTACATTTAAAAAACAAATATCTATCAGATATTTTTCAAAATGGTTAAGCTTGGTTTCCCCTAAAACCAATTAAATCAATAAAAGGCACCAATTACCCATTTTTCGTAATTTTTAGATAACAAAAAATTGGTATTGACATAAATCATCATTTTCAAACATATTATGATAATTTCCTCATAAGGTTTATAATATTTTTGTTTCACATAAAAAACCCAAATATTAAGAAATGCAATAAAAATCTCTGCCCTTACGTAATTTATTTATAGAGTATAAAATAATGTTTATAATCAAACCGTATGTTTACAAGGCATTTAATTTATATTCATCTCACAAATTTCATAATATGATATATTTTAAATAGAAAAATCCTGTTATATTTATGTAGGTTGTTCACATTTCAAGGTTCATTACCCATTATATAATTTTTGATTATATAATAATATTATAATATTACATGAATTATATTATCTTAATTTTCAACCTAAATAATATCTATTTATTTTAATTACAAATTTATACATATAAAATATCAACCATTTTAATTACAAATTTAAATATATAAAATATAAATCATTTTAATTATATACTTATGCATATAAAATTTAAACCAGCCAAATGTAGTTTTTCCTATTTTTTTCCTATCAAATTCTCATAATATAAACATATGTGCCTAGCCAACTTAGCATCCCAGAACACGAAGAGAGAGCTTTCACACTATAATAGGCTTATATATATGTAACACCCAAGCATGGAGATAAATGTCTATACACAAATTTTAGTCAACAAAAACCAAATTAAATTTTTTTCCACTATAGTTGATGGATCATTTGTAAAATAAATCTTAAGATATGCAAACTATATTAAATCTTCATTCATAAAACTTACCCAAATCAATTTTAATCCGTATTCGCAATAAAAATCTTCTACAAAACCCATCACATTTATGCATAAAATTGCTCACTCATTAGAACAAATTTTTTAAATGTCTTCTAAGTTTTGTTCTACACATTCCAAGTTTTTCAAAACATTTTGAATTTTTTTATTTTGTTAAAGAATGAAAAAGTTTTGGGCATTTTACTAAGATTTTTTTTAAAAGACAATATATAAATGGAAATCAAAAGATATATTTTTTCATTTATAAATTGATTCATTTAGCTTTACTGTGTCTTTCATAGATCTGTTACACTCATCTCTCCAAATTTATGAAAGTTTCTAATTCCTATTTACTTTTTTAACAACATTTATAGATATTTTTCTAAATTTATTTATGCTTTCGAGTCACTAGTTCTCTAATAAAATATTTTGGGTTAATATGGGTAGAATTCCAATTTCTAAAATTTTTATCAAAATATACTTTCCAAAAGTTTCTACAGGTTTTACTCGAGGTTAACTCATAGATTTAAAATACTCCCTAATTTAAAATTCTTTCAATACAACAATATACCATTAAATTAATTATAGTACCTATCTCGTACACTTTTTCCTTCATTGATGGATAAAACTTTCTTTTTTGCTTCCAAAACCTCTTTTCACTTCTATTTTTATTTTTTTCATAAAGTTTTTGTGTCAAATTTTTTCTCTCTCTTTTCTTAATACTATTTTTACTCTCCATTTCCCTTTTGCATGCCACTTAAAACCAAAGCTATAAGCTTTGTTCTCCATAATTAACTGAAAGTCCCCCCAGTAATTATCTGTTAAAATATTTATTTATCACTTTTGATTTTCCCAAGTTAATAGTAAAGTAACTCAATTTTTCTTTTTCAAGTAAAGTCATCGTAATATTTCAAGTATTACTAATAATCAATTTCAAATAAGTATTTTTAAAGTATAATTTCATCCTAGTGTTTAATTAAGATTTATACCTAAAATTAATTAGCATAATTAATATATTAATTAATAATTATTTAATGATAATTTAACAATTTAAATTTATAATAAAACTTTATTTCGACAAATTAAATATATCATTACTACTATTTTAATTTTCTATTGAAAGATGCATTGATGACATAATTTATTTTAATAAAGATTAATATGCATGTAAATGTTCACAAAAAAAAAGAACATAATCTCCTCACTAAAATAAATCAAAAATCAATTATCTTTCCATCAATCATATGATTCTTTGCAAATGAAAAAAATAAAATGGAGTTTAACTTATGAGATTAAAAAATTAAAATATTCTCATGACTTTCTTTAACAAGACTCCAAGAAGTCAACGCCACATTTCTTTAGTGGAATAAAGATTTGAATTTAAAAGAAAATATGCAACCATGCTTATCTTAAATAACTCATGATTAACTACCACATCAATTCTTTAAAAGAATCTTTATTTCAATCTTTAGGTCTTTTGGATAATATAAGAGCGTAAAGATTCTTGATTTATATGATAAAGATTTAAAAATATATCTTATAACTATTTTAAATAACTATCTACGTGCGAGTGAGAATAATATATTTTTGATCCGCAGACGTTGATAATAATTTATAGAGTACAATATAAAGCATCTCATAACATAATAATCAATAATAAATTCTATGGATTTAAATAAAAAAATATAGGGTGAAATCGGGATGTGACAATTTATTAGTTTTATTGAAAGGATAAGAGTTGAGAAATTGAATTTTCTAAACAAGTAGAACCAAAATTTATATTTGAAGAATGAATTGAAAGCGAAGAAAGAAAGTATATTACATTCTATTATTTGTCCACAACAAGATGGTTGATTCAATTCACATAGTATTTAGGAGTCATATTGAACGCATATTGCACATAATCTATTTATTTTATCTATGACAAAGTGTGAAATTTTTCATTTTCTTTGTTATATACTTAGTAAAGTAAAAATTACATTTTTTCATTGTTATAGCAATAAATATTTGCATAAGTTAACTGAAATAGCTATTTTTTCTAATTTCTATACATGTATTGACATACTTTAGTGAATATAAAAAATGTACATTTTGTTTGTTTTCAATTGTGCAAATGTTTGTGGAAATATTTACAAATAATTAAAATCAAGTTATAAATTACAAGTAAGCTAACTTTTATTAAATGCAGTGTTTTATGTGGAATTCTGTATTGGTTTGTCAACTATCTCTATTTATATTTTGTTGTTATTGCATATGCCAACTGCTTATTGCATTGTTGCCTTCAAAATTTTCATGGTGGACCCTGTAAAACATGATGATAGTTAATAGTAACTAGAAATTATGAAATAATTTTTCACTATACCATGTCATAGTCAAAATAGCAAATCATGATAACATGTTTTTTTTTAAAACATTTTTTTGTCAATAGATAAAACTATTAGAATTTTTCTAATGTTAAAATCATTTATTTTTTTTATTAGATTAGTATATAGACTTAGACATACTTGTTCTCAGAAGGATGGGGGGGCATGGTGTGGCTTGATGATACATGACTGCTAGCTTGTGAAAGTAAGTAGCCTGTTGTAGTTTGAGTTTTTAATATCACTATTTGGAGAGGTTCAAATATAAATATATTTAAATGTGTATATTTTTTTATAATTAATTGGTTCTATTTGAAAAATATTGTGTTTTGAACAATTTTCATACCTTCTACTTCAATTGATGTAGTGATATGCTTAATGACATTGTTATTGTCCACTATGAAACCACCTTGTATTGTCAATCTTGATAAAAACTCAACTATGCTTTTTTTGTCAGCCATGTATTCAACATGTGTCATTTGTCTAATTGAAGGGAGCAATTGGTCAATGACATCATCTCTGTCAATGCATTAGATGTTGGTAGTATTGGTAGTCTTTATGTTGTAAAGAAGCTGGTGGGAATAGAAATATTCACATTCATTGATGTAGTTCTTGTAATATGTTGTTGTTGCATGGGTAGGCCTAAAACATTCTATTATAAAATTTCAAATTTTGTATATAGGTTCAAAAGGGCTAGAATATAAAACATTATGCCAATTTTCTTTTAAAATAGAATAAGAAAGTAGACAAATTCACATTTGGCATTTACCTCAATAGTTGTATCTACTAACATTTGCAAGAGTTATAGAGCTCTTTTGAAATGTACACAGGTGATGAATATTGATTGGGTGCTACACAAGTTCATATCTTTTGCATCATCTCATTTTGCAAGGTTCTTGAAAAGCTAAATTGCAGGTTCCTTTCTTCGTATCTTGTTTTTAATTTAATTGTATTCAGCTTCTAGTGTCTGGAAGAGGTAGACCTAAAAATTTCCAATGGAAATAGAGAATTAGTGACTTGATATTAACATGTAATAACTTTGCTTGGCACAACATGATTGCAATAAATATAATTGAATTTACTTTGGCTTTGTCACTCTGCAAGTTTTTATCTATTATTTCCACAATAAATTGATTGCCAATTTTTGTTATAGATGTACAAAGAGCCACTATAATGTCAATTTTATAGTAGGCTATGGTGTCCATAAGTTTCTAAGTTATTGAATTGGAGATGAACATATGCTTTGGACAAACTGGGTCTATGAGTTTTATTTTAGTAGTCTTATTTACTATTAAAATAAAGTTACAAACACCATAATCATAAGTACTTTTTGGAGCTATAGAAAAATTTGTAATAGATATCCCTTTATGAGGTAAGAGTTTTTCTTCATGGATTTAGATTAGTGAATCTGTTATATTCAGGGTTATTATCATTTCTCTTTTATTATCTATTAAATCAATTCACAAAATTTCTCTTATTTTCTATTTGTCAAGTATTGTTATATATGTCACAAGGACATCGCCTTCAAAAATTTCTCCCCATTTGTGGTTGTTGATATTATCGATTGTGACTTACATATGGCTTGAGTTTCTTAGTTTGCATTTTTTAACAGTTACTGTCATTTTCTAGATAATAATAGAATTTAAAAAATATAAAATTTGTAACTACATACTTTTTGTCTTGTCCTTGTGATTCTATTTCTATATGTTCCATTTCGATATTTTATTCCATTTGTGCTGACCTAAATGACCAATAAAAAACAATTAGCAATAAACATAATTTTCTTCTGGCAATGCAGTTGTATATTTGGATTTTAAAAATACATATAATAAAAATAAAAATATCAATTGATTTTGGAAAAAAATGTATTGCATACCTTTTATTTTGATATCTACTTTCCAATTTAGTTGTATTCATTTAGCATTTGTCATATTTAAAATTTGATTTGTAAAATATAATTATATAATTCTTTGCTTATTTTCAATACAAAAGGCAAGTAAAATTGTATTATGGTCAGTCCAATATGCATGAAAGAGATTGTAATTTATTTTGATTTGATAAATATTTGTCCAACAATGGTAAATGACTAATCCTACATTTGTAGTTGACATATTTGTTATAAGAAACAAATTATGATTTTCCATACATTGTCATAGTTGGCATTGAAATTTTTTGTTTTATATCATGTCAATGTTGAAGTCACCAATTAAAATGATATTCATATTTTCATTTATAGTTGAAGTAATGTTTTCTATGAATGTTAACAGATCTACAAGGAGAGCTTTTGGTGATAAGTAGATATTTGATATGCAAATGTATATATTTGAATAACTGATGTCAATTGCAATTATTTCTAGATTTGACGTATTAAATGTTTCAATAGTTTGCTTAGAAATTATTTTTTTACAATATGTCATGATACCGTGAATTCATTGTAGCAAAGAAATCAAATTTTTATGTTAGCATTTTTTTGTTTTGCACTTTATTTGTTTGAGTTTCTTGTAAGTATAATACATGCAGAGCCATGAGTTGATTATCATTTGTTATGTTTTCTAAGTTTAATTGCAAGTTGCTTGTGTTCAAAGAACATATAGTGAAATATTTTGAGATTTTGTATCTAAAGTCACATAAAAATTGCTATTATGCAAATTGTTGAAGTCTTTGCATTTCTCCTTGTACTTCATCAGATATATATATATTTTTAATATGTTTATAAGGTACAAATGTTTCATGTTTTTGACTCTAGATAGTGAAGTGTAAATGGGGCCATGGTAGTTCACTTGATGAGGGTCAAAAGCTAAAGCATTCATTGTTAATCCTTGTAATCTATGGATTGTTCTTGCACATGCTATTTGAACAGAAAATTGTTCTTACATAAGTATTTTTTATTTATGCTTAGTTTTTTTGCAATTCTTACTATATGAGTCCATTATTTGTGAACATGTTTAGTGTACAAATGTTACATTTTTAGTCTTTAAAAATTTTCAACATTTAAATCATAAAATTCTATCCATACAATATTACTAATATCATTTGTGTAATATGTAAAAATACCATCTGCACCATTGACTAAGCCATCATCTATATTATAATTTCCGCTAATTAGTTATTAGAATTTATCTTTTAAGGATTATTTTATTTGGTGACATGGGTTTTTTACTATCTACAAATTCTTTGTCAATTTCAATGGGTTGGATATGGTCAATTGCATTTAGTACATACGTGGCTCCTTGAAAAATAATAAGCATTTTCTCATTGTGAAGTTGAACATCTTTGTTTCTATGAAACAAATATGAAAATGTTGGATCAAATAGAGAAGGTCTATAGCAATGGTCATTTAAGTATTCAATGCCATTTTCTATTTGCTTGCTTGTTCTTATACAATTTAAGATTGAAACAAATTTGCCATCTCTTTGTCTCATAACTTCTTCTAATTCAAAGTATTTGACATTGTTAGTCCAAAATACATATGGCATTATTTCACCATGAACTTTTAGATTTTTAAATATCCAATTGTCTTGCATGGGTTATGTTTGGTAGAAGTCACCACAAAAAATTATGTTTATATTTTCAAAAAGAATTATAGGAGTATGTATAATTTGATGAAGTCTCTTGTCTATGTTATAAAGCATATGGGTTCTTATTATAGATACCTCATCGATAAGTATTATGTGAAATTGTTCATATCTTTTAGTCATTGTATCCGAAGTATTTGAATCTAATGGGAGCATTGTAGACATTTTGTGGGCTAATTGAAAAACAGAGTGGGTAGTTCCACCATTTGCATTATATGCGACTTTGCTAGTAAATACAACAATAATACCTTTTTGTTTAAAAGGATCACTATCAAGTTGTTTATTGTAAAAATGACATATTACTTGGTATATCACTTTTGATGTATACATTTTCCCTATTCTTACTCTATCTTTTAAGAATAAATACAATGGCTTATTTGGAGATAATATTTTCCTCATTATGATATCTTTTACAATATATTGTTATTGATGACTCAACAATTTTTGTGAGTTGAAATAGTCTTCTTTGCCTATGAGGAATGGTTGTTTGCTTATTTCAAGCATGTTTCTTCTTTTGATATATATTTTTATTTTATTTGTGTTAGGATTAGTTTTCATATTGTGTAAATTTGAGTATTTATTGAGAGGTAAATAATAATAAGTTTGATAATTAGTATTTGTTAGTAATATTGTTATAAACAATATTATGAAATTAGATAGATTATATTATCGTTGAGATATATTGTTATAAAAATATATTGTATATAGGTTGGCATAATCATAAGATTTTAAGTGAGAGAAATTAGTGGAGAGATTAGAGGAATCATATTCCTATATATTTGTAATGTGTTCTAAATAATTTTTCAGTCAGATAGTATGAAATAATATAGCAGAATATTATTGTGTGATTAATTTTTTTATGTGCATTGTAAACTTATTTGTGTTCGACTCTCTCATTCTTCAACAGTGGTATTAGAGTAGGAGGTTTTGATGGGTTAATTATTTTAAATTTGTTACATATGCAGTCTTGATTATGTGTATGGATTGAAAGCTTTGAAAATTTCCTAGAGTTTCATATTGTGTTCAATGTCTTCCATCAAACATAGACCTATGATGTGTGATGTTTGGGTGAACTGTGTGAATTGCAAATAAAGATAGAGTATTAGACTATTATGCATGCAATTTTTATGTTTGTTTATGTATCAAAAGAAGCTTTAGGAAAAATACACTTTGCCTAAGCAGTTGTGTACTAATTTTTGCATACATTGTTGCTGCAAGAGATGTGCCTGTTGTTAAGGACACAAGGAAATCAAATATCACATAGAGTTCAATCCAACCATAATTTTCACTTGTAGATAGAATAAACACACACTTTTTGGTAATCCATTCCTCATAGAGCATTATGAACTCATCTAAAACATTTTGATCGACTTTGGTTCATCACGTGGCATGTACACATGTTATGATACAGTGAGCAAGTATATGTTTCAAAAAAATTGTACTAAGGCATCAATATTTTCTACATGATCAAGTCAGTTTCAATCATATATTTACATCTAGATCTTATTTTACATTCTAGAAGTTGGTAACAAACTAGATCTTTGTGTGGCATCTTACCTTATGTAGTTATACATTGCCCTGCATCATGGATGTCTCATTTGTGTTGTATAGATCCTTTTATGCCTTTGTTATCATCTGAAGACATTATCAATAGCTTGGTTGTGGATCCGTATCTCTCTCAAGTTAAACAATACATCCATGATTCACCATCTCAAGTCTACATGCTACCACATTGCAAGGAGTGCATCATTTTGATTTGTGAATATTTTAGGTTTAAGTTTAATAATTTTTCTTTGGTTATTTAAGTTATTTGGTATTTTATGTCTATACTATATAAGTCTTCAATTGTATTTTATTATTAGACTTAGTATTAGATTTTTAGATTTAATGCATGGTAAAAAAAAAAGTTAATAATAATGTAGTTGTAGTAGTTTGGAATTTTAGGTGCCATTTTTTACATATCTTATTTTGATCATCTGAAAAGTGTACCTAGTTTAGTAGTAGTTAAAAAGTCAAGTTTTATTTATTTGTTTTTTTAATTATTTATTTTATTGGATAAAAAAAAGTCATGGTGGGTCTATATATTTGGAAAATCAAGTTTCTTTTACAGTCCATGGTTATTATTATAAAATAGGTTTTAGTCTATTTTTATTTTCTAAGTTAAGTCATTTTGTTAAATTATAAAGTGTCAAAAAATAGTCTAGTTTTCATAGTATTTAATTATTTTTGGGTCCATTGTTAAAAATTCTTCAAAAGTGTAAAAAATGAGTCAAGAGTTATTTTGTATATTAAGTCATTTTATCAAAAGTCATATGTCATATAAAGTCAAAAATTGTAAAAATAAAAAAAATTACGTCATGGATGCATTTTTGCTTGTACATGATGTCCAAAATATGAGGGGGTTCTAATTTCTATGGAAGCAATCAATAGAGAGCCTGTTGAAACTATTAGAGCATTTCAAAGACAAATTTATTAAGTAAGAAGCATCTCTTACTAAAGAAATAAAGATACACAGAGGTTAGAGGCATTTCAATGACCTCTTGTCAGTTGCCAACAATGGGGTCGCATCAATGATGTCGTGACATTTTATGTGGTGTGTTATTTTCAATTGTGTAGATTTCAAATTTTTTAGTGTGGTGTAGTACTTACATTTATTTTTCAGCATATGTAAAACATAATAATAGTTGTACATATTCACTTGTAAATGTTATTCCCATGTAACCCTTTTTATATATTTACATTAGAGAATATTGATATAAAAAGCATTATAGCATTCATGATGAAGGTTAGTGAAAAATGTGTGAAAACCATGTTGTAAGGTTAGTGGTAAACTTGAAAAAATCATTTTGTAAAGTTAGTGGTGAACTTGAAAAAACTATTTTGTAAGGTTATTGGTGAACCTAAGGAAACCATTTTGTAAGATTATTGAACCTTGAAAACCAATTGCAGATGAGTGTGAAAGAAGAGATGTGCGATGGCAAATGTATGCATAGAAAATCATGAGCACACAGAGATAGCACGCTATAATCAAAAAATGAGATATATTGTACCATGTAAAAACTATGGGAAGAAATGTTAGGATTAGTTTTCACATTGTGTAAATTTGGGTATTTATCGAAAGGTAAATATTAATAGATTTTTTAATTAGTATTTGGTAGTAATATTGTTATAAACAATATTACGATATTATATAGAATATATTATTGTTGAGATATATTGTTATAATAATATATCATATATAGGTTTTCATAATCATAGGATTTTGGGTGAGAGAAATTAGTGGAGAGATTATAGGAATCATATTCCTATACATTTGTAATGTGTCTCGAATGATTTTTCATTTAGATAGTATGAAATAATATAGCATAATATTATTATGTGATTAGTTTTTTTTTGGTGCACTACAAACTTATTTGTGTTTAGCTCTCTCATTCTTCAACAATTTGTGATATGCTTTATGTCGACATTGATATCATATTTTTCAATTATCACAAAGCATTTTTCAAGTTCATTTTCATTGTCGATGTCAAATATTGTATTCTATTTTCCTTGAACATCTGTAATGGTAGTGTCAATGTTCCCCCAATTTAATTGTAATTGTGCTCCATATTTTCTATGTTTTATTTATGCATAGCATAAGCAACCAACCATATTTAAAAATTTTCTTTCAATAACTCTTCAAGTTCTTGATATGGTATAAATAACATCATTTTTTCTCTATAATAGTTTTCAAGATCGATATGTTCATTGTATCTGACATAGCATATTATTTGTACTTTTTCATTTTTTTTATATTTTTAGATGTTCCCATATAGTATGTTACGTATTTTGCTAGGCATATATGATTTAAAGAATCAGGTCTTTCATCATATTTGTTATTGACAAAAGCACACATATTTTTGTTCTTGTGCTAATATTTTTGGGCTTTTTAAAATGCATGTTCTATTTGAAAATGGTGATGTGTTTATAAATGTTATTTTTTTAAAACATAATGTTGTGGTAAAGACAAGACAATGTGTACAGCCTGGCGACTAGATATTTGTTGATAGTTAAAGAGAGTGTTACCAAGCTTTCGTATGAATTTGACTTTATTTTTATTTATTTTCAATAGTTCATCACATACTTTGCAAAAAACACCTGTCAGTGTTCGATCTAGCTTAGTCATGTATGATATGCAATATGTTACTGTAGAATATACATCAAGAATAAATTATGTATCTATATTTGCATACCAAAGATTGAGAACATGAATTGCAAAAGTATTTGTCCACCTGTCCATTGGTTTTCTTTTTAACATTATAATAAGATGAGCAATTAGAGATTGCAATAATGTCAAATATCTCTACTAAGTCAAATTCTCGTTTGTTAAAAACATTTCAAATGGTACACTTCTATCATATTTTCTATTTTGAAGTTCTTTCAAAAGAGCTTTGGCATAATTTTTAGTTTCATCATAATTATTTTCTAAAGGTTATAGTATAATTGTCTTATCCATTGGAGGCAACAAAAAATTAAATCTACAGTATGATTTCTTATATTTTTTTCAAGTGCATGTATGATGATGTGTTTGCATTTTTGTTAAATTGTCATCAAATCATAGTGAATTGCAAGACACATACTGGTCAATAATTTTTCAATCTCTACATTTTCACAATGGCCATATATAGGGGCATCATGTATCCAAAGCATAAAATGAATATGTTCATTTCCTCTGTTTTGGAAGTTTGTGACAAAAAAGTAGTCTGCAATTTGGCCAAATAATTGCTTATTTTGCATCATCATTTTTTAAAATGCATTCACCTTATGATTGAAATAATGACTGCAAATTAATGGGTTTATTCTTATTATTACATCAATATCATTTTCAAATATGTTTTCATTATGCTCTAGTGGCTTTTTTGAGTTATATTTGCTAATGCTTTGCATAATGGCCTCCAAAATTGTTTGCCACTTGTTAAAGTAACAAAAAAGTAGATGGTTCTAATTGCCTTATCATTACAAAAATATTTTTCTTTGTATTTTATAAATAGTCAGGCGATATTCAAATGCTTTTTAAAGATTCAAAAGCTATTAGAGATTTTAACATTTTCTCTAGGTTTGATTTGCTTTTAACAGCTTTTGCATAATTTTTCTCTTTCAATTCACCTTTTCATATGCATATCCATACATACCGACAAACTTGTATGATAATTTTAAGTGCTTTGAAAACAAGGTTTGTAATATGAATTGCAATATCATTGTTTTCATGTAAAAGTTTTCATTTTGCTATTTTTGATATGAGAATATTTTTGTAATATCATCAGGTCGACTGCAGTCATAGTACAAAGTTGGAAAGTTAATTTCTTTTGAAAACTTATCTTGGAAAATATCTAATGGTTTTAAGCCTTCAGATGGTGCAATTTTGATAATTTTTATTTCTAAATATTTTATTAAATGTATACTTTCAAATTCATGTATAATTGATCTTTTGATTGGCTCTATCTCATTTTCAATTGCATTATTATTAATGTCTTCTACATTGTCAATATCCTTTGTTGATTGCCTAATTTAATTTTCAAGTGTGGCATACCAGTCTTTTTCAATTATAACTCTTTATTGCACGTACAATGGCATTTTGCATATTTCAACCAATGCATCCAAACACATGTTGGCCTGATGTTCCCTCTTACAAATGCATTTTCATATTCCAATTTACACTTTAACTGCAATTGTTTGAACTTCATTTATAGGTTTTTGAGGCAATGCCTTTTGAATGCAGTCAAAATCAACATACACATTTATAATTATTCCAAGCAATCCTATTTACACTCTTTTATATCCAAGTTGTCTTATTTGTTCAAAAACAATGCTCACATAAACTAATCTTTCTTCTAGTGAGCTTAGTTTCTGAACTGCCACTATTGTTTATTTCTTTTTATTCAAAAAAGATAAGTGAACATAGGCATCTTTTCATTTTCGATTGAGTTTTTGCATTGTTTGCATAGTTGTTGTCCTATCTTCTTTTGTTCAAATTTGAAATCAATACTAATTGAAGACCAAATGTTAATGATATCCTTGTTAATGTTAACAATGTCTTTTTTAAAGTGTAAATGTTCACAAACTAAAAAAGAAATAGTAGGTGTATCTTTTATCTCTCATGAGCATATTTCTAATGTTTTTTCTATTTTTTCATTTTCTATTTGCATTGCATGTTCATTATTTATTTTTTCATGTATTTTTTTAAATAATGCAATGATATATGTTTATTTGCATCACATTTCAATGGCAGCTATTTTTCACTCACATATTTTCTTTTTCCTATTCTTATAACTGTTGGAACTTTATCACTGTCTATTTTAACAATTTTGTCATTGTTTTGTTCTAAATTTTTTGCCATTATTGTTTCTTCATGATTTTTTTTTTAAAGAAACGTAATGTTTTTCCTCTTTTTTTCTAGGTATTTCTTTATCTTTTTTTAATCATTGTTTCTTTTGTATATGGTGATATGATCAGGATACCAATCTCTTGTGCACTTATTTTAGGAGACATGTAATTGCATTTGAATTTTACAAGCATATTTCTTCATCTACTATATGCATAGGCACATGAGGCAAGTTTCTTGAAATTGATACCTCACATCTTTTTCGTAAAGGTTCATAATGAATATCCATTGTGTCTGTTACAAATGAACTTATGTTATATATTTATTTTGGTTGTAAGCAATTTTTGTATATGTTAATGGTTCTTTTACTTCTTATTGCCCAGTTTCAAATTTCAATTTGGAAAATATTTGAAAGCTATAACAAACATAAATGGCCACACTCTATTTTTTCTTTTCCATATGGCATTCCGATCATATTGATATATTCTTTCCAATTCAAGATGTTTCTATTTTTATTTTTTGATAATTCTAGTTGGCATAACTGCAAGCAATGCAATGCATATTTGTCTATTATGAAAACTGTATTGCAAAATGCTTGTGCCATATAACATCTAAGAGATTGGATATCAAATTCATTTTTTGTTAATAAGCTTATTGCATTGAATACACTTTTACCACAACTATTGGAAAATGGTGATGCTAGATAAAGGCCATAATTGTTCATTTCACATGAAATAACATCACATTCACATTGAATATTTGCACATGTATTTGACAACTTAAATTCTTCAATTTCACTAGTTTCAACATTTATTCTTTTGCATAACAAAAGCTCATACTGGCCATAGACAAGATTGTTGTCATGGAATAATATTGAATATTATCTTATTGATGACTCTTTGTTAAAGTGTAAACACTTTATTTTTTGTATCAGTGACCATAGGTAAATTGATATGTTCAACCATTTAGATATCCATTGGATACAAAATGTATCACCACATAGGTCAATTTCGATTACATTTGTATCATTCTTTGTAGAAAGCCTCATTATGAGTAAATAAGTTTCTTTATCACGTATTTCATGCAAATTGTAAAGCATATTAGAATGCATTTCATGTTCATATGACCATATTTCATCTATATTTATATTGTTCAAGCATACTATGAAATAATCAATCATTCCATTTTGTAATTCCTTTTGTGTAATGAAAATTCAGTAAAACTTGAATTGAATCAAAAAGATAGTCACCTACATTGTATTTAAATGAATTAATTTGGAAAAGGTGACTATCTTTTAGTGCATCATCAATGTTCAAAAATGTCTTCAGTTTTTTATATGTTTCAACATCTGTTAACATTTTGTTTGATCTAGTTTCTAGTTTCTCTTTTTTGGTTCTCATGGTTTCTCTATTGCATAAAAGTGCAATTGCATTAGCAATGACAAAGATGGCATTCTTATTTGATAAATATTGATATTTTAATCCACTAATAGTTGAATCTAAATTCAATCTTCATCTACAATTAATTAAATTCTATATAAAGCTTTTATGTATAAATAAATCATTCACTCTAATTGAATCAATCAAAATAGCTAAAAAGTACTCTCAAATGAAACAAAAAATGCAAGTACCTTTTCAAATAAGTAAATAATGAAAGCAATCACAAAAGAAGCTAAATTACATTTTTTTTTAATAAGTAAATTTATTACAAAATAATCTATAAGATTTGATTTTTTTTTTCAAATGTGTTTGTTTTGAATACTTTCAAAAAGAAATGCAAGTACCTTTTCAAATATGTCGATCGAGAAGTTAAATATAGTATCTACAATATACAAGCCATTTAGAACTCATTATTATTTTTTAAAAGACAACACACAATATGACATTCAATAACGACTACACATGGTCTAAATGTATTTTTCAGTTGATGTAATAATAAGTTAAATCAAATAAGCAATAACAATAGTTAACAAGTACATGTTCATTATATATATATATATATATATATATATATATATATATATATATATATATATATTTGGATTGGCCACAACATAAACATTTGAAATATAATAATTTATGTAATTATAATTAATGTTTGCAATAGAAAGAAACAAATAGAAAACAAAAAAAAATAATTTCATAGCTAAGGTAAAATTCAAAATTGACAAATAATTTCTAATGCTTTAAATGTTTATATATTACTCATTCTGGTTGAACATGTAAATTTCCATGATGTTCTCAATGATAATGATTTCAATCAGTGAAATAAATTTTAATTACTAAACTAATAATAATCATAAGTAAATATATATATGCTAATATGATTTAAGACAAAGTATTAGCACCCATCTTATAAAATAACTGGTTAATAACATAAGAGATCTTGCAAACAATGAAACCTTTAGAACATATTGTTCGATTCAATTACTATTTTTGACTCCTAGGTGTTGGTGCTTGGATTTACACTAGGGTTATATGCCAGTGTGGGGGTCCTCAGGCTTAAATGGTATCAAGATAAACACATAATATTTATTTTATTCACATAGTGGTTTTAAGTACAACAAGCATCTTTCATGGAGGGACATTAGAAAAAGGTTGCCTAGATTTGGCCCACAAACAAAATTTTGTCTGGATGTAATGCAATTTTATGGAGGTTCACCATGGAGCATGGAGTTGAGCAGTGTCCTACATTAAATGAAACATTTGATGATAAGGATAAGATCACAGTGCTTTCAAAGATTTTGAAACACTTTAACCTAGCTTAAAGTGCATTTTATTGATCTTTGACGAACAGGTTTAGGAGCAGGTTTAATGGTGTCTGACCAATTCAAGGTCATAGTCAAGTTTGTACAAGCCTTAGAGAAGTCATCAGATCTTACAGGATCAACTAAAAGTTCCTATGCACAAGGATAAAAGGACCAGGACATCTTGATCATCATGCAAAAATGAATAAATTAATCCACTTGTGTATTTCATAAGTATCATTAGGATGCCTCATGGCCCTAAATAATCACATGAAATTAATTCTCTTAGTGCCAAGATCATCTGATCCAAATTTGGTTCCCTCACGAGTTTCCCACTTCTAGATATAAGTTTTCAAAGTTTGTCAAGAAAGTAGGATATTCATGCGAACATCAAAATTAGGCCACAACAAAAATCCAATGGAGTTAAAATTGTGATGGTGGCCTCAACATCAATGATAATCATGCGGACGCATTGACATTCACATAGACATCAAAATTAAGCTCAATAATTAAATCACTACAATTTAAATTATGATGATCACGTGGATGTCAATGATCATCATGCAAATGTCATTGATAAGTGACTCGACATCAGAATAAATCTCAGACAATTAATCATTGGAGTTCAAATTTGGTAGTCACCTGAACATCAATGACAGTCACGTTGACATTAAATGATGGTATCACAAACATCAAATTTGAGCCTTATAGGAGTCTTGGGATAAGAAAGAGGGTCACAAGTGTCACCTTCTCGGTAAGGGAATATTGAGTAACCAATGCCAGTGCATCCCACATATCATGATCTAATGAAGTGTGTTTAGTCACCCAAAGATGATCTAATAGTGTGTGTTAGACATTGAAAAGTAAAAGATCCTATAGACAAATGTAGGAATGACAAGTGGCACAACTGCATGCCATAAATTAAAGCCTGAGAACCTTTTAAAGAGTGATGCTATGTATTAAAGCATACGCATCCAATTGATGATCCACCGAGCAAGGGGCACATCCATTGATCAAGATCAATGATATGCATTCATCCAGAGTAAATTGATCCAATGGTACGAGATAGATGAGGAATTTTCAACAAATCAAAAGCAGCCAATGGCATTTGATCCTTCGCATCTAGATCAATGATTTGTGTAGTAATAATTAGATGGTGCAAGATTAAAAAGGATTTTTAAAAGATAATAGTCATATTTTTAAAACATTGACAATCAAGATACCACAAAAATGCCACATCAATGCCATACAAGCAGAGTATGCCAAATTGGATATTTTATAGACCTACTATAATCAAGCCAGAGAAGTTGAATTATCATTTATGTAAGGGTAATTTGATCTAGGATTGAATTGTAGACCATTAGTGAGTAATTTAATAGAATTTGCATCCATGATAGCTCGTAAAAGCATTTCTAGGGAAGATGTGGATCTTTACCCAAGAGGATACGGTAACAAGGAGCTTAATCACCCAATGGTAGGATTCAATAGATAACATGAAAGAGTTGACCAAAATCTTGATGAAAAATAAAATCCCTCATTTCAAAACCATTAGCTTGGCTCATCTGAAACACAGTCATGGGACTGTTTATAAATAAAATCAAAAGCCCAAACACATACCAAATTTTGTCTAAATGCAATGCAATGTTCTTGAGATCAAACATTTCAGTGTGCATCAATTTCTCCTTTTCTTGTTCACAGAATAAAAGTCTAGGGAGCTCTTTAAGTAGTTTAAAGTCTCAAAACCTAAAGGTGGGCATCACCTGTAAAAAAAAGAAGAGCGTAATTGTACATACAGTAATAACTCCTCAGCAATCACAACAACGTTCCCCCACCTCCACAGGATCCATGAATTTTTATCTCACGACCTGCTAAGACCTTTTAAAAAAAAATTTAGGGTTCTTGTTTATTAATAAGGCTTGAAATTTACAGAGCTCAAGTGTGAATTTAGAATTAGGTTGAGTTTTTTTGTCATAATTATCACTTATTTAATGGTTTTACATGCTTGAAAGCGAGTCTAGATAGTGTTTTGGGTGTATCTCATAGAGCACTAGTTTAGAGACCTGACAAAAAGTAAGGTTCTAAGTTTTTTTTAATTGGATGCAGTTAACCATAAATTTTTTTTGACTATTTTGCCTGTAGCCTCCCCACTAGATGAAAATCTACAAACAATCCTTGCAGAGCGCATGAAACCTTGAAAAAATATTTTACTATTTTGAAAGCTATGATAACATAAGAAAAAGATTCTGATAGCATAACAAAGTTCTACATATGTAGAAATAACATTTCATGCAAATAAAAATATTTGATTGAGACCCAAGGTTGTTTTCAAATGCATTTAAATATGTTAATAGATATTAATTGAATTAATAAACTTTTCATTCTATTCTTCATATTATAATATCCAATTTCTCATAACTATGTCAAGAATTTTATATACTCAATGAAAAATTAAAATTTATTTGCAGAAGATGTTAAAACAAACCTGTAATAACACTGTCCAGTGACAGGGTGCAACAGTAGCATGTTGAAGACATGATGCCCTTGTGAAGAAGTCATTAAAAATAGAGGGTCCCTTAGTCAGTCCCTATATTGTTGCAGATGGATGTAATAAAAATTTACATGTAGCATAGTTTCCAAAACAACGCTCTACCCTGACGACCACCCTTGCCACTATGCAATCAAGCCATTGCAACTGTAGGTGGGAACAATAGTGGATTGAAAGTGACACAAGCAACACAACATATGGTGTTACCCACAATGACTCATTTTGGAAATAAAACTACAACCATATGCTGCCAAAAGATATTAACAAAACTGTAGTCGTATGCTATCAAAAAAGCTTATGAAATGTGCATCTACAATTTGTAGACCTAAGAAAATTGGATTCATAAGAAATGGAGAACATTTGGTTGGATGAAACCTATCCAAGCTACGCACCACATACTTTTAGTCGGCAAAATAATAGAATATAACTGCCCTCCACGAAACATAGGCAAATTGTAATTTTTGAATGCATAGCCTATTTTAATTGGCTGGAAAGAAAATGTTGACCAAAGTAAACGCCTATGATAAAAAGTATAGTAACATGCCTTTACGATAGGTACTAATAAAAAAGTTGTGTGATTTTTAGGTTTAACATTTATGACATTGTGAATATGACTTTGACGTCTTATATCCATTTTGAGATTTTTTGATACCTTCAATAACATTTTATTCTATAAAGATGAACAGATGAACATATTATTTTTCAGCATTCATTGTTTTCTCAAACCAGTTTAAAATCTAACTAGATTTGAATTTTTATATCCATGCATCCGCCAAATAGGATATGATTTATAAAAAATAAAAATTTATGTAATTTCAATAGACCTTATCGCTTTTTAATAACTGATAAATTCCACTATATTATCGTATAAGATTTAATTATTTTTCTTTGGAAAGTTTAGGTAAACCTAATAAATTTAAACATTAGAAAGTAGTAAAATTAATTTTATTTTTTATTTATCAAATTTATCACTTCATTACTTCATAAATAATTACAGGAAAATCTCATTAAAAAATATTTTTGTATTAATATCATATAATATTAGTTTTTTTCTATCAACAAAATATTGAATATTCGTATATATAGACAAACTACATTATGTATACACATAAAACCCTAATATATACTGATATACATTGAAATATATATATATATATATATATAAAGAGAATTTAATAATCAAATTTGTAATGATCGAATTAAAGTATATATATATATATATATATATATATATATATATACTTATACTTTAATTCGATCATTACAAATTTGATTATTAAATTCTCTTTATATATATAAAGAGAATTTGTAATGATCGAATTAATATATATATATATATATATATACTTTAATTTGATAATTATAAATTTGATTATTAAATTCTGTTTATACATACTAACATCATTTACATATTTATATATAATTAATATGTACACTCATATGGATATTTACATTTTACTTTGAGGGTTGATAGATTTCTCAACAAGTTTGATTTTTAAACCTTCATTTCAGTTTTATTAATGCTCCTCTATAAATCTATAGGCGCCTCCTTTATATAAAAATGGGATAATATCAGAAATATAAGGAGTGGAAAGGAGGCGAGGGGCGCCTCTACCGCTACCGCTACTTTAGGGTTGGAGTTGACAAAAATACTCTCTGTATGTCGAGGAGCCCCCATACATAGAATGAAGTAAACATAATTTTTTTTTTTTTTTTTTTTTTTTTTGCACTTGGTAAGATATCATGTCTAATTTTTAACTACCCATTTCATATTTAATATTTATCTATAATAAAGTACACGGAGTTTGCTTCAAGAGTAATAAGATGTTATGTTTAACTTTTAAATAGCTATTTCATTTAAATTATGTTATATATATATATATATGGGGTTATGTGAGTAATATATAAATAGTATGTTTCAAAATTTTATAAGATTCATTTTATGATCGTTTTTAAATAAAATTTTAATTTAATGTAGAAAAAATATATATAAGGTTATGTGATTAATATATAAATAATATATTTCAAAGTTTTATAAGATTCATTTTATAGTTAATTTTTAAATAAAATTATATATATGAATATATGAATGTGTACATATATATGATTTTTTAATATATGTTTCAGTTATTGAAAAGTTTCTTCATATCTTTGATAATTATTTATGAAATATGATTTGTATTAATATTAAATTTTTAGTTGAATACCTTTCAACATTTCATAGAAGGATAAATTTAAAAATACATTTCAATTTATGGGTGTAATTCTATTATTTTTAGCAAGAGAATGAAGTCTGAAATATAAATAATTGTTCAACTATGAAAAACCATTAAATCTAAAAATACCTTTAAATTTAAGCATTAATTATACTCAACACAAGTTTAAAGTGTTAAATTATTATATTTATTTATGTGTATGTATATTATATATATGATCAAAACTAATGAAATATATATATAAAACTAGCAGATGATATAATTTTTTAGTATTTAATGTTTATATTTAAGATAAATATAATAAAAAGTTTAACATCTAAAATTAATTATTAAAAAAATGTTAGTGGTATGCTAAAAGTATATGTTATAATTTATTTTAGTGAGCTTTATATAAAATTTAATAGTGACTTATACATTAAAATTTGGTGGGGTTTTATGAATCACCTTAAACCCAGTATACTAGAAATATACAAACAATAAACCTAGAAAACCTCTTATCTGAAGCTCTATATTAATTATATTATTGAACGTGTATATTAATTATATCATATATCAATGTTATTATTTAAATTATTGTTCTCCTTCCTTTATCAATATATTTTGTGATCTTTTCCTTTACCATCATATGTGTGTACACACACATATAAATATGCATATATATACATACATACATACATATACATATATACACACATGTATATATTTAATATATTACATATACATATAGATGCGTATGTGTATATGTAATATACACATACATACATATATGTGTCTATATATATTTATTTAATATATTATTTAAATTTATATATATAGACACACACACACACACATATCTGTATATACACACATATATATGTATATATAATATATTATATATGTGTGTGTGTGTATATGTGTGTATATATATATTTATACATATATCTATATATATGTATAAGTATGTATACACACACACACACATTCTATTAATAATTATTTGATTGATTCATTTAATTTAATGTAATTACCTAGATATGTGTGTATCTATATAAGCAATATTGATGTGTGTGTGTTAATATACAATGTATTTGGTGCTATATTTTAATGATTTCTAAAATTACATTAAAATATGTACATCCTTAGCCTCACGTGTGTGTGTGTGAGAGAGAGAGAGAAAGCAATGTATTTGACATCATATTTTAAGGACTACTAAATTAATATTAAACTATGTATGTCATTGACTACATATAATTTGATCAATTTCATGCCACGTAGGTCCCAATTAACAAAAAAATTGCCAACAAATAAGATTTAATGCAATTGTAATTTAAAAAAAATTAATTTTGTAGATTTTAATGAGAACAAAGAAATTAAGTCTTGACACACAAAAACATGCATGTACACATGTGCACACATATTTTTAAATATTAAGTGTTAAAAATAACCCAACGAATAATGTATACATTACATATATATTTAATATTTAAACATATAAAAAATAATTCAAATGAAAACACAATATATTACATATACATTTAATATTTAGACATAAAAATAATTCAAATTAAAACACATGTCCTGTATGCCATAATTAAGTATTCAAACATAGTTGAATATTCAAGCTCAGGAATTCAAAAGAGCGTAGCTGACAATGTATATATCATGTATACATTTAATTTTCAAGCACATAAACAAGAACTCAACTTAATACACATATCATATACATATATGCATGCATGAATGATTTCCTTTTATATTTAGGTATATTCATATATATATACATAGATATATATATGCATGTTTAAGTATTTACATAAAAATGTACATACGAATACACACATGTATGTATGTATATATACCGTATAAATTTGAACTATGAAAGAGGAGGGAAAATTTCAAAATTTTCATCAAGTGTGATATTTGATTTTCAAATTTTTCGAAGTAATGAGATATTGTGTAGCCATGTATTGAGTTTTTTAATAGGTAACGAAAAATTCATTTTTATTTTTATTTTGATTGTGTGGTAGGAAACTAACGTCATTCCAGCCGATTGTGCAAATTTTTTACATGGCATAAAATAGAATACATTTTTTGAACAAGTTGGAGGCTTTGTTTTTGTTGGTGGGTTGTCAAAGAAAACAAGGAAAATGACCTTCAATTTTTGTAATTACTTGTGCTCGTTTCCCTTGAAAACCAACCAACAGATGCAGATCATCCAACCCTTTAAAAAAATGTAGTTCATTTTATTCCATGTAAGAAAGCTACGTAGCCAGTAGACAAAAATCATGCTTAATAATAAAATTAAAAATTATATCTAGAAGTGGTCACATATGCTCTACGATATATCTTCACTCATGAAAATTTACCACCTTTTTCATTGTTAAGATTCATACATGACACACACGCGCACACACAGGCATGAATGCATGCATACACATACCTGTATATACAAATTGATAACTGTCAACTATATACGTATCAAGAAAAATAGACTTGTTTTAAGCCCTGATAATGTTACCCTGTCAAGTAGTAAACCTGCTCACTTAGAATATTCTGTTGCTAAAATAGTCCCTCCATTTATGTGCATGGGAATAATTTTTTTATCCCATTTTTATGATTTTTTTTAATTACATCCTACTTGGCATTTTCAAGGAATAAAAAATCAGAGTCTTATTTTCAAGATGAATTACATGGCATGTTAGTGATCAAAGTGTCAGTAAGAGGGGACATATTTTGTTATATGCAAGTTTAGCAGTCGTTAAAAGGTGGTGCAAAATATATTATTTTCATGATGTGTAGTTGGGATGTATAGGAGTTTGAGGAAACCAACAGTCATTGAAAAATGATTTGTCCACACTTGTAGAGGAAAAGGTCATTGAAAGTATTTAAAGTTTCCATTGTCCAGCTTTATAATGAAAATGGCCAACGTATCCCTATTGAACAAAACTCTAGAGATAAGGTATGAGGGAATATACAAATTTACATGTACGTAGAGAGAGGTTTGGTGAAAAAATAAGGAGAAAAGGGTCTAAGTGTCAATAAAAACATCCTACTACACCCTAATGTCATAGGTGTTTCCCAAGATGGAAATTCCCCTCTACTTCTCATTACCTTCCACCACCTTGTTTCACCGAATGAATACATTTTTCCATGCACCAGCATTTGAATGCCCCCATAATTTCCACCTTGTTCAGTCATAAAAATCTAAATATAATTGCGTACCTTTTCAAAATGAATTAAAATACGCACCCAAAACACCATTCATACTTCACATGGGGCACCAATTCATGTGTAAATGGAGTGAAATTTTTGGGTGGAAGAATATTCTGAGTAGGTAAGGGTGCAATATGATATGGAAGTGTTGTTAAGGATAGGAAAACAACCATTTTTTTTTATTCTTATTCAATTATGAATGTAACGGGTTGTGGAGTTGGGTTTCCATATAGGGAAACACATAACACTAGCTGATAGTAGGTTTTTTTCCTTGGTAATATGCCTCTCTAATATTCATTTGGATCAACACTAGGGGTTAGGACTTTTTGGTTGACACTTATCCTCTTTCTTTAAATGCGCATACACACATGCACATACACGTGCATGCGCGCACACACATGCACGTACACATGCGTGCGCACACACACATACACTCTTGCATGTACACGTACACACATATGCATGTATATGCATGCACATGCATACACACACATCCATTACTATTATACCAAATTTCTGTAGGTATAATTGAAACTTATTATTATTTATTTAATTTCTACATATATTATTAAGTCTTTTATTTTTTAGTCTACCATTTTTTCTTAGGGTTATGAATATGTGCATTTTATATATACATAAGATATATCCCTCACGATAATTTAGTAGAACTACATGAACCCTGAATTAACATTGTCAATATATAAGAAACTCACATCAGTGGGTACAATCACCTAAATAAGATTATATCTATATATATATATATAATAAAAAATAATTCAATTTTTTTTAATAAAATCAGAAGAAAAATATTTAATGTTTTATCAATGGAGGTCACTTTATTTGCATGGATTACTCTCCCTAAGTAGGATACTATTTGACGAGGTAATGTTCATAGGGATATTAAAAGGTACATTGCATATATATTAAAGATATCTCCCTCACGGTAATTCAGCATAAATATATGCATTCTGATTTAGTCTTATTTATATATGGTGAATCCACGTTAATGGGTTTGGGCCCTTATATAATATTAAATGAAGAAAATGATATTAACAAATAAGAAACTCAAAAATAAATTATTGACTTTTGTATCAACGAAGATCACTTTGTTAGGAGTAGAATATTCTCCTTAGGTGGGGATACTATCTAACCAAGTAATGTATGTAGAGATATGAATAGTCTCATTTCATATATATTAAATACATCCCCCTCATGATAGCTTAAGATAACTACATGTGCCCTATTTTAGTAATTTTGATATGTAGGCATCCCATGTCAGTGGTGATGGGATGTTAGATAGGATTAAATAAAGAATATGTTATAAAAAAAAAAATTAAGAGTATTTTAAGAAAATCAGAAACTAAATTTTGATTTTTTTAAAATGGAGTTCACTTTGTCAATAACAAGATGTCACATTCAGTTCCGTTTTATAAAATATTCAAGCATTAAATAATGGATTATGAGATTTATGATTAATAGTTTTGATTTTATATCTAATTTGGATATATGCATTAGTATGATTGACAATTATATGCTTTAATTCATGGTTAATGTATTTATGGATAATTGTTGCATGTTTTATTATGATTTATGATCATAATGATTGATTTCATTTGCAGATTAATTGCATTCAAAAATTTATTTATGGTTATATGCTGAAGATTATATTGATTTCAGACTAACTACCCTTTCATTTGATTGAGGTGGATGTAGGACTGTCCTGCCCTCACAAGCAGTTTAAAAGGAGAGAATAATCAAAGATGGGGTGTAGATACTAGGAAGGGGGGTTGAAAGAACTCTATCGAACTTGTGCACACACCAAATCTATTTGAATTACGTGAAATGAATATTATTTTCATTATTTAACAACATATAAGTCTTCGTTGCATTAATGAGTTTAGTATTTGTCATGATTTTTTAGCACGAGAATTCTTTACATTATTGGTTGTGTTCTTAAATTTCCATAGGATTTTAACTTTTCTTAATAATTTTGACTGCATTTTAGTTATTGGAAGTTGAGTGTTAATTTTATTATTTAGTTACTTTATTTACCTTGATTTGATGGATGACCTTATGCTCTTTGGTAACATGACCTAGGGGAAAAAGAGGTAAATCATCCCAAAGCAAATCTATTTACATAAACTTCAAAACCTTGAATATTGTTTTGGTTGTTTACATCATTTGGCATATATAATGTAGTTGAAGGTAATAAAAAGTAGGTTTTATTTTGGAATTTTATAGACTATAATAATATGATGTTTCATTGACGAGTTCCAAAAATGGTAAAAGGTAATCGTAGTTAGGGTTGTGCTATTTTTCAATAATAGTGGGAGTTGACCTCACCATTTGGCATGATGAGGGTTTTGGTCTACCACCATATTGGAAATAGAGCTCTTGACTGCAATATTAATATAAAATAAAAATAGTGGTCTATTAATGAAGGCAAGCTGCATGAGGAGTAACTCACAAAGTTTTAAGGGAGTGATTTTGTTCATGCAAAATATACATGGTTAAGAGGAAAATAATAAGAAATAAGGAGAGAAAGATAATAGGGAATGACGACAGAGAGGAGAAGTAAGTTCGAGCTCAATAAGAAGGAGAAGAAACTTCCTTTTCACTCATCTAGATGACATATATTTCATGTTCAAGTCAGTTACATCTTGAATATACCATTTTGCTTATTACTTGTAGATTTGGATTGGCAAAATAGAAACAACTCTTTGATTTGGGTTTTGTATGTTCTTTTTAAATAAGTGAAATGGTGGTTTTTGACAAAATAAATAAGGGATTTATGTACATCTAGACCTGAAGATGGAACTAAGTTCCATTCGCAAGATTATATACATAATGTCGAGCCTGTAAAAGCCATTAATAGGAGAAAATGAGTATTTTGGATGGGATGAACCTAAAACTATAAACCCTTGCCAACTGAGTATCTATTATTGACTAAGGACATTTTATAAATCATAGAAATGGGAATAAAATTATATGTGTGAGTTTTTTTCAATATATGTTAGCTCTAGGCAAAATCCCTATTGGAAGAAAAGTAAATAAGTTTTACACATGTTTTTATTTTCTCTTAGGAAACTGAGCAAACCACTATCCATTAGAAGATTACATAACCCTGATATATTTATATGGATGCTTTGAAATATTTTTGATTCTTCCTTAGCTTGGGTTTCAATGTTGATTGCATGTTATAGATATAATCTAAGCAACTCAATATATGTATGTATTGAACATGTTTGGGATTTGGTGGAAACAATTTGGGGAAAACACGGGTTGAATTTTTTTGAAGATGGAGATATTAAACATACGTCGAAGGGTTTTCCCACTAGAAGAATCCCCTACAAGTACATTTGGTAGTACTATAAAATATAGATTTAAAATAAGGCCAAACCTTTCCTTCTATCAATCAGCTCCTCACCTAGAAGTATGCCTTGAGGACTATTTGAGAGTTCTGAAAGGTCTGGAAGAAACATTGTCACATGGAAAGAAACAAGATGAGTTTGAAGGCATGGTAAATGAGTTGTGGAGGAAATAAATGTTTACTCCAAATGCAACTGACACAAAAAATAAAGACATTATATCACATTTTCTATTACACTTGGTATATTGCAGAACAAAAGAGCTCTGAAGATGGTTCCTTCAGATGGAGAATACTCTTTTCCATTATCAGTTCCATCTAGAAACACCAAAGGCTAGAGAATGTTCATAGAGAAATGAAAAATTCCTTACAAAGTAATTACTATAGCAGAGTTTGAGGGTGTGAAAGATAAATTGGGGCAAGATGGATACTCCCTTAACTAGCATTTGCCTAATGCGAAAGGAAAAGAGGACACATGCAAAGTGTTTGACAAAATGATAGAACAAAATCCCCCAGTAAAGAATGATTTGATAGCATATCAATATGATTTTAAGGACTAATCAGTCTCCTCTAAGCCAAATATATGTGGCTTTATTAGCTATCAAATAATGGTGAAGAGTTTTGAGGGGAAAACCATTATAATATTAGCAAAATCATATGATACTATTGTAATGATCAAATACATGATTCAACATAAAGTGGGAATCCCTGTGGATAAACAATGTCTTATCTATGAGGGAAAATAACTGGAGGACTCTACACAGTTAAATACTTACAACATATATAAAAATTCTCTACTTTTTTTGGTCTTGCGATTGTGGGGAGGAGCTGGAAAGCCCTCTGCTTCAAAGCCAATTTCATACAAGGATGCA